>JAYKAV010002784.1:490176-517893 GCA_035582835.1 Phoebastria nigripes
GTTGCCCTCCTCTGGACACGCTCCAGCACCTCAATGTCCTTCTTGTAGGGAGGGGCCCAAAACCGAACACAGGATTCGAGGTGGGGCCTCACCAGTGCCGAGTACAGGGGCACTGTAGTGGCACTGAGTAGGGCACCGAGTCCTGGCAGCCCCGGGCGGAGATGAGGTGAGACGAGGCTGTGCTGAAGAACAGGGCCATCTCCCTCCCGGGGAATGGTGAAGCTGCCCTTTCCCTAGGGAGCTCTTCCTTAAAGGTATCGCACCTTCCCGAGGCAGGAGGAGGAGGCCCGGAGCGGTCCCCGAGGCTGTACCGCTCCTGAGGTGGGGGGCTGATGGCGGCGCCCTGAGTGCTGTGAGCAAGGCAGCCTGCCCGCAGGGCTTTGGAGAGGAGACGGTGCACCATCATCAGCTCGGTTTTACCGAGGAGGGAAAGGACGTGCAACAGGAGGTAGGAAAGGCCCTGAGCCAGCCTTTTTTTTTTTTTTTTTGAATGAATGAATAAATAAAATAAAACAGGGGACAGGGAAGAAGGAAGGGAGGGAGGAGGTGTTCCAGGTGCTGGGGCAGAGATTTCCCTGCTGCTCCTGGTGAAGACCATGGTGACGCAGGCTCTCACCCTGCAGCCTGCGGAGGTCCACGGTGGAGCAGATATCCACCTGCAGCCCGTGGAGGGCCCATGGAGGTCCACGGTGGAGCAGATATCCACCTGCAGCCCGTGGAGGGCCCATGGAGGTCCACGGTGGAGCAGATATCCACCTGCAGCCCGTGGAGGGCCCATGGAGGTCCATGGTGGAGCAGATATCCACCTGCAGCCCGTGGAGGGCCCATGGAGGTCCACGGTGGAGCAGATATCCACCTGCAGCCCGTGGAGGGCCCATGGAGGTCCATGGTGGAGCAGATATCCACCTGCAGCCCGTGGAGGGCCCACGGAGGTCCATGGTGGAGCAGATATCCACCTGCAGCCCGCGGAGGTCCACGGTGGAGCAGATATCCCCCTGCAACCCATGGAGGACCCCATGCTGGAGCAGGGGGATGCCCGAAGGAGGCTGTGACCCCGTGGAGAGCCCGCGCTGGAGCAGGTTTGCTGGCAGGACTTGTGACCCCGTGGGGGACCCACGCTGGAGGAGCTGGTGGAGGACTGTCTCCCGTGGGTGGACCCCACGCTGGAGCAGGGCAAGAGYGTGAGGAGGACGGAGCGGCAGAGACAACRTGCGATAAACTGACTGCAACCCCCATTCCCYGTCCTCCTGCACCAGTCGGGGCAGAGAATTAGGGAGGGAAGTTGAGCCCGGGAAGAAGGGAGGGGTGGGGGGAAGGGGTTTTTAGATTTGTTCTTATTTCTCATTATCCTCTTGGGCTGAGCGGCGCCCGAGACCCTCGCCTCAATACAGACCCCGCAGCCGCCCCGCATCCACCGCCTCCTTGCACCTCTGCCGAGGGGGGCCAGACCAGGCAGGGGTCCCCGGGGGGCAGTGGGGGGGGACGTGCCCTTTCTGCCCTGCAGCTGGGAGGTCCCTGCAAAGGCTGCCAGAAGCCTCGGTGGTGGCGAGCCCCCGTGCCGCGGGGGTCAGCCCCTCTGCATGGGTGCTGTCAGCCCATCCTGTGCCCCCCGGTGAGCCCCGGTCCCTCGGTGAGGGCAGAGCTGCCAGGCAGCTCCAGGGACTGAGGCTCCAGGGCCAGCGCTGGAATCGGTCAGGCTCTCAGCTCCGGGACAGATGGGTGCCTCTGGGGAGGCCACGGCAGGGGCCACGTCCCCCCAGGGCGGGGTCCAGGGGGGCTCCTTGCATCCCTAACGTGGAGCAGCTCACGGGCAGAGCTGCGTCCCATCCCCACCCCGCTTCCCTCTGCTGTCCCCCCTCCCCTCCCTCTCCTGGCATGCACCCCTCTGTGGCACCTAGGCTGGAGCTGCTGCTGGGGGTCACAGGGGTGAGATGTGATTAAATCCCACCCTCGGGTGTTCCCTGCTCCTCGCTGCACCACTCCCAGGGTGCGAGATGAGGCCGTGCCTGGGAGGGTGCAGGATGGGTGCTCCCCAGCCTTGCTACACTGTGCTTCCCTCCCTGCGCACCCTGTGCAGCTCATGCACCCCACGCACCCCACGTACCCTGCGCAGCTCGTACAGCCTGTGCTCCCCATGCGCCCCATGCACCCTGTGCAACTCATGCTGCCCCTGCACCCTGTGCAGCCCACGCACCCCATACGGCCCGTGCACTCCATTCTCCAGGGCCCAGGGGCTCCAGGGGGGTCACCTTGCAGTGCATCCCCCTCCCCACTTCGTTGCTGTTAAGTTCCCAGCAAAACAATGCTGCAGCCTGACAGCCCTTGCTAATTGGAGTAAATAAATTTATCCCGGGTGCAGCTTTTTAGCACGTGGCTCATTTCCTTGCATGAGAGATGAGCGTGCAGCTCCCAAACAGCTCTGCCTCTTGAATCATTTAGAGCCCAGGCTGCAACGGAGCCGGTGGGGGCACAGGATGGTGCACAGGGTCCATGCAAGGGCTGGGGTGGGGCTGGGGCATGGGCTGCATCCYGTAGCCCCCACACTTGCCCCAGCCCCTGCTTGGCACCACACAGCTGCCCCCGGGCATTGGGCACTCTCTGGCCCACGGGCCGTGTTACCGGCCATGTTGCTCACAGCAGGGGCTTGATTAGAAAAGTTTAACGTTACAAGCGAGTTAATAAAAGTCTTTCCTTCCCCTGCCTGCCCCGCTGCAGCAAATGGTGATAAATGGTTTCCATATGGTCCCCATAAAGGCAGCGAGTGCCACATGCCTCTCCCCTCTGCCCCAGCCGTAAGCAAATAAATTAAAGCAATTACTGCTGCAGCTCGTCTGGCTGTTAATGAGCCATGAGGAGTGGCTGAGAGCTCCTCACGCGTCCCGAAAGCTGGAAATGTCAGCATCGCTCTTAAATACGGTGCTGCGAAGGCTGCCAGGTGCTGGAGCCCTCCAGGGCCACGGGCCAGCGGCTGGAAGGGGAGCGGGGTGCTCCAGGGTGGGAGAGCCGCAGAGAGACGGCTGTGCCGGGTGGATGCTCCCAGGCTGTGCCGGGCACGTTCCCCTGCCAGCGTTGCCCCCAGCCTGGAGAGGCCCCGGACCCCTCGGGCCCTCCGTGGGAGCCAGCTGAACCCCTCGGCTTCAGGGACCCGAAGCCACGCGTGCTGGGGTGCCGGGCTGGGGTGCAAGGTGGCTGTGCATGGGCTGGGGTGCAGGTTGGGGCACATGGCCAGGGGTGCAGGCATCAGTGCATGGTTAGGGGTGCACAGCCAGGGGTGCAGGACAAGGGTACGGGACAAAGGGTGCAGGGCAGGGATGCGTGTTGGGGTGCAGGGCCAGGGGTGCAGGGCAGAGATGCAGGCAGGGGTGCAGGTAGCGATTCAGGTTGGGGTGCAGGGCCAGGGATGCAGGTTGGGGTGCAGGGCAGGGATGCAGGCAGGGATGCAGGTTGGGGTGCAGGCACCATCCGCGGGCCGCGACAGCCCTCTTGTGGTCCGGTGCAGCGGGGCCAGCCCGGTCCCGCTCTGCGGGGGCTGCTCCCGGGGCCCGGCTGGGACGGGGACGGGGACAGGGACGTGGCCCCGTGGGGTTTTCAGCTCCAGCTCCTCCCCGCAGCGGCGGGTCCCGCTGTAGCCGGGGGGGCTCGGCGGGCACCGGGCTCCCCCAGCCCAGCCGCGTCCCTTCTTGTCCCGCTGCAACGAGCCGGGTGCGTGTGCCGGGCACGGGGGCATGCACACGCATGCAGATGCGCATACACACACACGCGTGCACATGCACTCACGGCGATGGGGCGCTCCCCCCCCTCCACGCGTGGCTGAGCACCGTGGCTCAGCGCCGGGCTGTGCTGCCGGTGCCCAGGGACGTCTGCAGAGCCTGAGCAGAGGCCAGAGGCCGGGGTGATGGCCGGGCACTGGGGGGGCGTGTGGTGAGCATGTCGCTTGTGCAAGTGGGAATTGCACGTGGGGCATGGATATGAACACAGTGCTCGTGCAAGCAGGATGTGTGCAGGGCGCCAGTGTGAGCACGGTGCTTGTGCAAGCAGAACGTGCGTGCAAGGTGCTGACGTGAGTGCATGACTCGTGAGCGGGGTGCTGTGTGGGGCACTGATGCGAGTGCGGTGCTCGTGCAAGCAGGATGCACGCACAGGGTCCTGTTGTGAGCACGTTGCTTGTGCAGTGGGGTGTGTGTGCATGGCACGGGTGCAAGTGCAGCACTTGTGTGAGTGGGATGTGCGTGTGGGGCACTGATGTGAGCACGTTGCTCATGATTGTGAGCACGAGTGGGGTGTGCAAGCAGGGCACCACTGTGAGCGTGCGAACGTGCAGGGCACCATTGCAGCATGCGAAGTGTGCAGGGCACTGTTGCAGTGTGCGAGTGTGCACAGCACCGTTGCGAGCACCAGTGCACTGCTGCAGTGTGTGTGTGAAGGGCACAGTTGCAGCATGTGAGTGTGCAAGGCACTGTTCAGAGCATCTCATGCACCGCTGCAGCGTGTGAGCATGCAGGGCACTGTTGTCAGTGCAGGGTGCTGCTGCAGCGTGTAAGTGTGCAGGACACCATTGTGAGCGTGCAGGGCAGCGTTGCAAGCGTGCAGGGCCCCGCTGCAGCGCGCAGCACCCGGGCCTGCAGCCTGCAGGTGTCCCTGGTTCCTGCAAGACGTGGACCAGGCAGCAGCCGGGGCACGGCGGGGTCCCTGCCCGGACCCCCGGCTCCAGCCCCCTCCCAGGGCCTGGCCCCAACGTCCCCGGTCCCGCAGCCTGGGAGAAACCTGGGCAAAGCCCCCAGTGGCACGAGGTCCGCGAGGATTTGGGGACTGGCCCGGATGGTCCCAAGGGGTGCAGACCCCCATAGCAGCAGGGTGCCCCTGCCCTGCTCAGCCAAGCCCCTTGCTGGCAGCAGCGGCATGTCCGGGGGGCGGTGGGAGGGATCCCCGGTGCCCTGCGGCGAGGGGCCATGGGGGGCACGTCCCCCCCCCGCTCCAGCTCTCGCCCTGCATGGCAGCTCCCTCGAGTGCAGCCTGAAGAGCCATCGAGCGTTCACTCGCCATGAAGTGCCAATTCCGGCACCAGCTGCACCGCGGTGCTGGGCCAGGCGCCGGGGGGTGGCCGCAGCCCCGTCTCCCTCCGGGGACAGCCGCGGCCCCCAGCAGGTCACGGCCACCCCGGGGGGACACCTTGGCTGCGGGCAGGGGGGCTCCGGGGCAGACCCCCGGCACACAGCAGCATCCTGTGGCTGCCGGACCCGGGCTGGCCTCGGTGGCAGCCCACGTCCTGTGGGAATGTGGCACGTCCCCAAGGGGGTCACAGGGACAAGGTGGCCCCAAACACGTGCCGCTTGCCCGGAGCGTGCCATGCTTGGTGCCACCACCCTCCCGCACCCATCGGCTGCAGGAGGGCCCCGGCAGACCATGGGCAGGGGCTGCTGGTTTGCCCTCGGCACGGGGCCCGGTGCCGGCTGTGCCATGGCTGCCGCTCGCCGAACGCTCCCACTCGCCCCGGGCTGCGCTGGCGCCTGCCGCCATTGTACGCACAGGCAGCCTCATTAACCTTTCTTGATTAAGGCAATTATTTCCAGCACATTATCCCCTAATCTAAACATCGCGGCTGCGCTGCTCTGAGGGGGCTGGGGGCGGGAGCCAGCACCCGCAGCCGGAGGGGCCCTGTGCCGTGGGGGACGCCGGCAGGGCAGGGATGGGGAGGTGTCCCCGGGGTCCCCAGGTGGGGTCCCCTCCCTGCCCTGCCTTGTCCCAGACCCGTGGGCAGAGAGCCCCTGTGCAAAGGGGTGGGATGTGAGGGGGGGCCAGGGAGGGTCCTTGGGGGACCATGGCTCGGGGGGAGCCATGCCACTCCCCAATGGGGGGCAGCCCCCACATCCCCTGGGGGCCGGAGGAGACCCCTGGGTGGGGCTGGGGGCTCCAGGGGGGCTGTGGTGCTCGCCCTCCTGGTTGCGTGGCTGGGTCCTGCATCCTCGCGTGGGATGCCCCATCCCTGCGGGAGGGACCCCCAGCCGAGGGAATTGGGGGGAGCTGGCTGGGCTGCGGGTGCACCCCAGGAGCCGCTGCCTGCGTCAGGAGCGATAAATATTTATGGGTGTTAAGGCAGATGCTCTCAGCGTTGGTGGGATGGGAGGGGGCCATCGGCACGCTGTTAGCACGGCCACGCACGCCATCCCCGAGCATCCCGGCTCCTCCGGCACCGTTGTGTGCCGGGTGAGCCACCGGTGGCCCTGTGGCACCAGGAGAAACAGCCGCGGGGAAACGCCAAAGCCGGTGTGAGGAGCCAAAGCCCAGACCCTGGGGACGCTGGGTGACCCCCGGCTCCCTGCCTGGCCCTGGGGCTGGGGAGTGGGGTCTGGAGCCACAGGGACATCAGCGGTGACAGAGCAGGGACCTTCCCAGGTGCCAGGCAGGGCCTCCCTAAGGAAAACAGGTGCCGGTGGGCAGGACTGGGTGGGTGTGCACGTCCCCACTGTGTGCACGGCCACATTCGAGTGTGGGACCCCCAAAGCAGCTCCGTGCCCCCCTTGCTCGTGCCCAAGGCGCGCTGCCAGGCTCAGCCATCGCGGCAGAGCCCTGCCATCCTCTGTCACCGGATGCCGCCATGTTGGCAAAACCCTCCTGGCAGGGCCGGAGCCGCTGTGCCGGCCGGGGACCCCACGGCTCAGGGGTGCTGCTCCTTCCTCCAAGGCTCTGCAGGTGGCAGGGGCTGGGATTTTGGGGTTCCCTCCCCACCTCCCCGTGCCGGGTCCAAGCAGGGGCACAGCCCCCTGCCCACCCCGCTCTGCCCAGGGCACCTGGGTAGGGGCAGGCCCCTGTTCTGGGTGCCCCTGCCCCCCCCCGAGCCCCCCAAGCCATCCCTGCCAATGCACACAGCAATGCTCTCGGGGGGGGGGGCCTGTGCCCCCTCTCCCACCCTGGTTTCGGGGCTGTGGGCAGTGCTGCCGTGGGCGCTGACCGATGCCCCCTCCCCCGGGACAGCACCTCTGGGGGGGGGGTCCCCACCCGTGGGCTTTGGAGCAGCCTGGGGGGGGCCGTTGGGATCCATCGGGACCCGCACTCTCAGCCGGGCCACGCTGGCCCCGGCCGTGGGAGGGTCTGGGCCCCCCCCGCTCAGCCCTGCGGCAGCACCGGTGGCCGTCTGTTCACTCCCCTGGCATGCAATGAGCTGCAAGGCCTCGGCTGCCTTCGAGGGGGTCCCTGCACGAGTGCTGCCCACTCGGGCAGGGCTGGGCGATGGCGGGGGGGGCACAGAGACCCTCCCGCTCCTGCCCCTCGGGGCTTGGGGGGTGCCTGAGGGGMCGTGGCGGGGACGTGGCCCCACGTCCCCCTGGGGGTCCGACCCCGCAAGGCGTGGGGGCTGGGGGCAGCCGCCCGGGGGTCCCGCGGGTCCGGCGTGGGAGGGAGCGCCGCACCCGCCTTTCCGGGACTGCGGCAATGGGAACAAGCTGGGGGGCCGAGCCGGGGCTGAGCGCTTCCAGCTGGGGTGGGGTGGAGTGGGACCACCGCTGGGACCCCGAGCCACCCGGGGTGCRGGGGCAGGACCCTGGGGGGCCGTGGGGTGGCTGCTGCCAGAATGGGGCAGCCTGCTGCTGGGGGGGGGGTGTGGGTGAAGCCCCCCCGACCTCTCTCCCTGGGCTCTACCAGCCGGGACCCCCACGCACTCCTGCTGCTGCAGGGCTGGTGTCACCGTCCCCGGGGGTGTCCCTGCACGCTGCCCCCTTCCCTGCTCACAGACCCCCGGAGCCGGTGCCCTTCTGCAAGGCCTTTTATTTCCATGTCAGAAAGCCCCCCTGCTCCGAGGGACCCCGGCACCGCTGTCCTGTGCCACCGCCACGGGGGGACCGGGACCCCGGGGGTGGCACCCTGTCCCCAAGGGCAGGTGGGGGGCTGCCCACAGCCCCGGGACCCCCGCAGTCACCCCGGGCACGGGCTGGGGACATCGGGCCAGGACCCAGCGCCGAGCGAGGGGTAACGGGGGCAGCACGGGGGGACACGTGCTGACACTGAGCAGGGCACGGCGGCGTCACCATGGCTGCGGCACACGGCAGCACAAGACACCGGGGGGGACACGGGCCACCCCCACAGGTGGGATGTGGGTGGGGGGGAGTGTGGTTTTTTTTTTTTCCCTTTTTCTTTATTTACAAAATTCCCAGCTGCTCCCTCCCGGCTGGGAGGACAGGGAAAACCCTAGCGGGGGGAGGCAGGGCCAGAGCCGGGGGGTCTCCTGCCTGCCCTGCCAGAGCCCCTGCCCGCTGGCTCGCCTGCTGCTAAAAATAATAATAATATTAATATTAATAATAATAGTGATAATAATGAGAAAAGAGCTGTGGTTGTGTCTTGGGGCAGCCAGCCCCGGCGGCTGATGGGGACTGGGAACCGTGCCGTCCCCACGCCGGGGGCTCGGGTCGGTGGGCTGGGGCAGCCCAGACCCCCCACCCGGGCGGCACTGAGGCCCCGATCCTGCGCGGGGGCGCGGGGTGCAGGCAGAGATCCGGCCTCGGCTGCCCAGGAGCTGCGGGTGGGCGGCTCCAGATGTGGAGCTGCACATCTGGGGAGAGAGTGCTGGCCACGGTGGTGAGAGAGTCGGGAAGTGTGGGGGGGACCGGGGTCACACTGGAGCATCCATCCCGCCCCCGAGCATCCCCCCTGCCCCAGAGCATCCCCCCATCCTGCCCCGGAGCATCCATCCCTCCCACTCCGGAGCATCCATCTCTCCTGCCCCCGAGCATCCTGCCTGCGCCTTCTGCTGCTGCCACCCCGCACCCCCGCGGGTCTCTCGGTGTCTTTCTGAGGCTAAACCCAGAGCGTTTGGGTCATTCCTGGGGGCTCCCTGCAAGGCCCCTCTCTGGCCCCAGGAGGGGCTGCCCGCCGAGCCGACACATGCCAAGCCACGCCAGTGCTGGCCCTGGCTGAGGTCACCCCCCCCCCCCCCAGGGACGCCCCGCTGGGGGGTGCAGCCCCCGTCCTGCGAGGGGGCTGAGCTCCGCAGGGCTGGGCTGGGGCGGCCGCAGGGCAGCGGCGTGGGGGGTCCCGCGGCCCCACGCGCCCCGACCCTGGCGGAAGCCCCCGGGAGGGGTTGGAGGGGCCGGCGTCACCGGGCTGCGAGGCCACGCTCAGTCCCGGTCCGCGTCGCGGCTCCGGCGCCGTCCCGGCTCACATGGGCGGCACGAGGCGGCCGGGCACAGCTGCAAGGGAAGGCGAGGGGTGGGCACGCTGGGGTGGGCACGCTGGGGTGGGGGGTCCCTGCCCTCCTTGGGCCCGCTCCCCCTGCCCATCCCAGCGGGAAGCGGGGCCGGTGCATCCCAGGACCTACTGTGCTTAGGAATAGGCCAGTCCCTGGAGCGGCCGCGCAGGCGTGTGGAACTTGTCCGAGTCCTCAAAAGCCGGGTCTGGGCGGCGGGAGGGAGGGAGGGAGGCAGAGAGAGAGGGTGAGCTGAGGCGGGGGRGAGCGGTGGGCATGGGGGACGAGGGTGGCATGGTGCACCCATCCCTGCGGTGCAGCCCCAGCCATGCCCTGGGTGCAGGGAGGAGGCATGGAGTCAGGCAGGGGTGCAGGCAGGAGAGCGCAGGCAGCCTGCGGGAAGGGATCTGCGAGGCTTGGGCAGGGTGCAGGCAGCAGGGTGGGCACGGTGCTGCTGGGAACCCCCTCCGTGGGGCAGGGGGGATCCGGGGGTGGGCTGGGGTGGGCAGGGAGCCGCGGGCAGGTGAGGGCAGCCCTGCACGCACTGGGCTCACCTTGCAGGCTGCTGCCGCTGGTGCTGGCGCAGGCGGGCGGTGGGGAGGTCTGCGGCCGCACCACGGGGGCGAAGGCGCTTTTCTGCTTCACCGCCGAGATCATGTTGACGGGGGAGAAGGAGAAGACCCCAGAGGGTGTGGCGGCGTTGGTGCCCGATGGGAGGGTGATGGAGGAGGCGCCGAGCGGGGGGCTGGCAGGCATGACTGCAGGGAGAGACCCACTCAGGCCGGGCAGAGCTGGGGACGGGGCATCGCTCCCCRTGCGGGATGCCAGCACACCCCAGTGACACCGTGTGGGACCCAGCTTGCAAGGGCCAGGGCTGGGGCTGGAGCTGTCTCAGCTCAGGTCACTGTGTTCCGGCTCCCCCTTGCCCTCGCAGCCAGCTTTGGGGATGCCCCGGGGCTGGTGCACGGCTTTGGGGACACCCCGGGGCACCAACTCACTGGCGTAGGGGGAGTTGGCGGTGGAGCCGTTGAGGAAGCTGGGGGAACCGGGCACCCCCAGGCCAGCCATGGTTCCGCTGCCGTAGCCGTTGATGCCGGCGGCGCTGCTGTAGCTGCTCTGCTGCGGCGTGGAGCTGGGCACGTAGCCCCGCGGCGAGACGCTGCCCGTGCTTCGGGAGTAGCCTGCGGGCGAGAGGGGGCGGGAGTGGCACGGGGCGGGCAGGGACCCCCTCCCGCTACCCAGCGCAGACCCCGGCCCACCTTGCTCGGTGCCCTGCGGCGAGTCGCCAATGTTGACGGCCAGCTGGGTGCCAAAGGAGTTCACCCCCATCATGCCGGTGGGGCCGTGGGTGCCGGCCAGTGAGGAGAGCTGGCCGGGGTTGCGGGGGACGCTGTACAGCGCCTCGGCGATGTCTGACGCTCGCTTCAGGATGATGTCCTGGGGGGGGGGACACGGGGACGGTGTCACCCCGTGGCACACGGAGCCTGGAGTGACCCCATGGTTGTGCTGGGCAGCGATGGGGCAGGGGGGGCTGAGACCACCCCAGCTCATGTCACCTCCCAGCGCACCCACAGCCCCGAGCGTCCCTGGGGCACAGGACGGGCTGTGCTGGGCAGCGATGGGGCAGGGGGGACCGAGACCCCCCAGCTCGCGCTGCCGGCCAGGAAGGACGTGGGAACAAAGGTGGCTTTGGAGGCGCCAGCCCCGCGGCCTGACCCGGCGGCTCCCCTTCCCCTGCAGGTGGGGGGCTCGGGGGGCCCACAGCGCTGACTCAGCGCCCGAGGAATCCTGATGTGAAGCAGATGTGGGGCCGGGAGCCGGGACCGGCTCCTGCATCCCCACTCCAGCGCCGCAGGCTTGGGGTGCACACCCTGCCGAGCGGGCAGGGTGGGGGGCTGGGGGGGGAGGGTGGGATGAGCCAGGGGGGCCCGGCGGGACAGGGGCCATGGTACCTGGTTGCTGTGCGGCATCCCATAGAGAGCCTCCACCAGGTCGGCCGCCCGCTTCAGCAGGACCTCCTGGGCAGGGAATGGGACAGGGCTCAGGGGGGGCCCGCACCCCCACCCTGGCCCCATCTGCACACGGGGGGACATGCAGGCACCCTGCCCCGCCACCCCACCACGCCCCCGCGCCGGTGACACGTCCCCACGCCAGCACCTCCCCGAGCTGCCGAGCGATGCCCAGAGCCCCAGCCCAGTGCTGCCCAGCACCCCACAGTGGACCCCGGGGCTGGGACCCAGCAGGGACCCATTGCACCCTGCCATGACCCTCCCTGCATCCTCCCACGGCCCTCCCTGCCCTGGGCTCTGCYGGGGGGGTCAAACAGCACGGACCCCCGCAGACAGTGGGAGCTGAGGGTCGGGGAGCCAGGCCAGCCCGCGGGCTGCTCCCAGCGCCAGGAGGGGGGCACAGGGGCTCTGCGTCCCCCTCCCTGTCCCTTGGTCCTCTGGCACTGCCAGGGAAGACCCCTGGGTCTGGGCGAGGTGGTGCCCAGCACCCATAGGAGATGGCGTGTCCTGCACCCAGGGGTGTCACCGGGCACAGCAGAGAGCATGGCACAGCATCCGCGCCAAACCCTGGGCAGGGGGTCCCTACCTTGGGGAGGCGCTCGGGGTCCCCGGGGTGCCGGGGGATGACCTTCTGCAGCCGCTGGAACCCGTAGTCAATGGTGGGCTCGTTCAGCGCTGCCGAGAGAGAGGGGCTCAGCGGCTGCTGCATGCGGGGCYGCCCCGGCCCCCCCTGCCCCGGCCCCATGGGGAAACTGAGGCACGGACCGTGGGGCGCAGGGCTGAGCTGGGGCATAGTGGGGGGAACCCCACCTCCCGCAGGGACACCCCAGCTGTCCCCCCTGTCCCCCACCCATGCCAACAGCCCCTGCACCCCTTCCTCTCCCACCCTCCTGGCCAGCAGCTGCAGCCCCCAGCCCTGCTGCGGGGGTCCCGAGGGGACGGGACGGTGCCGGAGCGGGGCAGGAGCCAGGGTGCTGTGCAGCACGGCACGGAGCCAGTGTGAAGAGACTGCCCAAGGCAGCAGCGACATGCTACGGCACACAGCATGTGGCCACCATGGTGGGACCGATCCTCCGCTGCACCATGCACGCTGCCCTGCTCACACCCCACGCGTCTGCGGGGCCCCTGGGGTCGCTGTCTGGGGGTTTCAATAGCGTTTTGCAATAACCCTCACCCCGCTCCTACCCCTAACCCCGTCCCTGCCGCATCCCCTAGTCACGACCCTACCCCCTGCCCCCTAACCCTCTCCTGCCCCTAACCCTGCCCTACCCCAAACCCTTGCCCTACGCCCGTCCCCTTGCACCCTGCCCACCCCCTCGCCCTGTCCCTGCAGCAGAGCCGCTGCGGGGGGGCCCCGGTCAGGGCAGGGCTGTGCCCAGGGGCTGGCAGCGGGCACAGAGATCCCCTGGGCGCTGTCCCGGGGGTCTGCGTCCCCTTCCCGGGGGTCTGCGCCCCTCACCGGTGTAGACGAAGCGTCCCGGGGCACCCTTGCAGAACTGCTTGGACTTGTAGGAGAGCGTCACCTCCACCACGCCGGGGATGTGCCGCGGGGGGGTCTGCACCCGGATGGCGTGAGGCGTGATGAGCTGCGGGGCGAAACGGGGCTCAGCCCGCAGCTGGGGGGGGTCGCACCAGCCCCCCGTCATCCCCCCTGCACCCCCCTACCTCGCTCCACACCAGCATGGTGCCGAAGACGACCTGCAGCCCGTCGAAGAAGTTGTCCCCGATGACGATGACGGTGGCACCTCCGGTGGTCCAGCCCTCGCTGGGGCTGATGGCTTTGATGCAGGGGGTGGCTGCTTCGGGCGGGAGGGGAGAGACAGGGCAGCAGTGAGTGTGGGGGCACGCGGGGCGGGAGCGGGGGGCGCCGGGGTCGGGGCCGGGGGCGCGAGGCTGGGGGAGAGAAGGCAGAGAGGGAGAGCAGAGGCAGAGAGTGAGAACCAGGCGGCGGCAAGGGGCGGGGGACAGACACAGGCGGCCATGGACACACGGACATGGACAGACGCCAGGTGGGAGCCGGGGATGGGGGGCACGGCGGGGCTGGCACTGTGGGATGGGGGGCACCAGGCCGTGGGGGACGGATGGTGACGGTGGGGAGGGGATGGGGATGGTGGGGGAGAGCGCGTGCAGGGGACGGACGGTGGGGCGGAAAGAGCATGTACAGGACAAACGGACAGAGGGCAAACAGGTCAGATGGGCGGGCAGGGCATGTCCGCATTGGACAGAGGGACACAGACAGACGTGGCGGATGCACGGACAGGCAGAGCGGTGGACGGGCAGAGAGCACCCAGGAGGGCAGGACAGCCTGTGCAGGCGGGACGGACGGAGGGACGGAGGGACAGACAGAAAACACCAGTGCACGGCGGGTGGATGGAGAGGCCGTGTGTGTGTGCTGGGCGGACGGACAGACGTACAAGGCATAAATACAGGGCTGGGTGCCCCCCTCCAGGGCTGCCCGGGGTGCCCGCTGCACCCGGCAGGGAGGTGCCGGGGCTGGGGAAGCTGCAGCCTCCGAGCAGCGTGGGGCAGAGCTGGGCACAGGCACATCCCCCTCGGGGGCCCCAGCATGGGGACATGCTCTGGGGCTGCTGGGGCTGCCCTGGCACCGTGGGGCACGCATGGCCATGGGGCTGGCGCCGGTAGAGCCGGGGCAGGGGATGCCGCAGTAGGAGCAGCACCCGCTGGCATGGACGTGTGTCTGTCCCTCCGCACGGCTGTGCACACGTGCCGGGGCATGGCACACGCGTGTGCGTGGGCATGTGCTCTGTGTGCGTGTGCATGGGCACGCCGGGCGCCCGGCAGGGACTCACCTTCGGAGGGGTCGAGGCGCCGTGCCCGCCGCCCGTGCTTGGAGTTGTTGTGGACGAACATGTTGTCGGACACGGCCAGGACGTGGCCGTCCACGTTCACCGTCGTTGACACGACCACCTGCGGGACAGCCGGCTCAGGGCCACCGTCCCCCTGCACCCCACGGCCGTGCCGCTGCCCGGCCCCGGGGCCACCGCAGAGGAGGGGGGCTGGTGCGCCCTTCCCCACGGGGACCCCGCAGCGTCCTCCCCCCTGCCATGGGTACGTCACCCCACGGTGGGGTCCTCATCCCTGTGCTCATCTCTAGTGTCCCCCCCGCACCCCTGAGCATCCCGGGACTGTCACGGGTGCCCTCCGGACCCTCCGTGCCTTGGTGGCGACACGCGTGTGCAAATCTGCACCTGTGTGGCCGTGCACGCCTGCGTGTGCATGCGTGTGCACACACGTGCATGTGCCAAGGGGTGTGCGTGCGCGTGTGCACGTCTATGTGCATACAGGAGCACTTGTGTGCACGTGTGCATGCATACGTGTGCATGCGTGTGCGTGCACGCACACGTGTGCCCCCATAACCGTGCAGCATGCAGCGCCACAGGGCCCTGGCACTGCCCCGCCATCAGCACCGGCCCGTCACCGTGTCACGGGCCGGGGGGACCCCGGACCCCAGGGACACCCCAGCCCATCCCCTGCATGCCCCCCCCGCACCCCGCTCCCCCTCTCCGGCATGGACTTGGCTGCTCTCCCGGAGCTGCTTGGCGCTATGCAAATTGGATAGGTCGTTAATCATGTAAAAATGTCACAATTATCATATCTTTACGAGAGGCCCTAATGAAGGCGCCCGTGCTGGGTGGGGGACGGGCCGGACCCCCCCTCTGCTCCGCTCCCCAACCTGCAGCTGCTGCGGGGAGAGCTGGGCTGCGGGCAGGGGACACGGGGGGAGTGTGCGGGGGGGCGAGGGGAGCTGSGGGCTGGCAGAGGGGTTCAAGAGGAATTAGGGTTTGGAAATTAGGGTTTGCAAAGGGGGTGAGGGGAATTGGGGTTTGCAAAGGGGTCGAGGGGAATTAGGGACTCGATTCCCCGAATGGGGAATCGAGTCCCTAATTCCCCTCGACCCCTTTGGGAAAATAAATGAGGTCTCCAACCCCGTCCCCTCCTGCAGCCCCAGTGTGTGGGGCAGGGTTTGCCCGGTGCTCACCTGGAAGCGCCGCATATCCCGGGGGTTCCCCGCGTTCTTCAGGCAGTTTTGGTTGCATTTGAGGAAAAACTTGAGGAAAAACCTGGGATGGAAGGAAAGAACCCAGTGGTCAGTGCTGGCAAACCCTGGGGGTCCCAGAGATCCCATCCCTTGGTTCCCGGTGCTGGAGCAAAGCAGGGTGTCCCCAAACAGAGGTAGCACCATGCATGTCACACCACGCACCGGAGACATGCGTGGGTGCTCCCCACCGTGCACGGTGTCCCATGCACCCCCCCCTCTCCGTGACACACACGTGTGCACGCACCGTGCAGAGGTGCGCACAGCCAAAACCACACGCCACGTGCACACCCAGGCTTGCACGCTGCCGTGCACACACACACATCCACTGCACGGCTGCAGGGACCCCAGGACGTCCCGTGGGACCCCCCGGCTATGCGGGGTGCTGCCTCTCCCTGCCCACGGGGGTCTGGCAGGTGCCAGGCAGCATCCCCGGTGGAAGATGGATGGGCAGGAGGGTGAGCTGCTCCTGCCACGTCCCGGCCTGATGAAATATTCAGGCTGCTTGTCCACGGCCCCGTAATCAGCCTTGGCCCCTCAATAATTAATGGGCAGCAGCAGCAGTGGCAGAAGCGGCAGCATTCACTCTAGGGGTGGGACGGGAGGAGAGCGTGTGGGGATCATGTCGCACACGCGTGGGAGCACGGACCCACACCTGGGGGCACGGCCAGACGTGGTCCCCAGGACGTCCCCCCCCAGATCTCCCTGGGTGGGGTGCCCCTGCGCACACCTGGGTGCACACCGGGACTCCCACCCCGTGCACTTTTGGGCACCGAGGTGAGACCTGCTGTCCCTGTCCCCAGCYACGGGCCACCCCACGGTGCACGGCCAAAGACACGCACAGCCACGGGCACCCTGCGTGGCCACACACGGGCACAGGGGCACGCTCACYCTGCGCGCACACGCGGCACGCACACACGCGCTCTGCACCGTGCCCGGCCATCACGCTGTGCCAGCTCACTTTGCCGTGGCAGATCACCGCGCCGTGCCAGCTCACTGCACCGGCCCCAGTGACTGCACAGTGCCAGGTCACTGCCGTGCCAAGTCACCACACYGTGGTAAGTCCCCGACCTGTGACAGGTCACCCCATGATGCCAGGGCACTGTGCCATGCATGGCCACCGTGCCGTGTCCCTCTGTGCCATCTCCCGCCATTGGCCTGGCACAGGGCAGCCCATCTCCCGGCCCCCTCGGCGATGCGCCTGGGCTCTGCCCTGCCCACGCAGGCAGCCCTTCGGCAGGGCCCGGGCACGGCACGGGGCTGGTGCATCCCACTGTGCCACCCTGCCCCATCCCAACATCCCATCCTGTCCCCATCCCACTGTGCCACCCTGCCCCATCCCATCTCGGCAGCCTGCCCTGGCACCTCATCTGAGCATCCAACCCTGGCACCTTACCCCAACGACCTCATCCAGCACCCCACCCCAGCACCCTGCCCCAGCCCCCTGCCTCGCCCCCTCCCCGAGGGCTGCAGCAGGGCTGGGGAGGGACGGGGGGGCAGGAGGGGGCACAGGCACCCAGCGGGAAGGTTCCCACGGCCCGGTTCACTGCTGGTGGAGGCTGGAGGGAGGACGGGACCCCCGGGGTGGACGGGGCACCGGGGGATGTGGGCACCCCTGGGATCCCCTCGGATGCAGGCGCAGGGATGGGAGCAGCGGGCGCAGCCTCCCCGGCCCCAAACCCCCTCCAGCCCCATCCCTGGGGGGCACAGTGGGCACGGGCCGGGGGGCACACAGCCCCTGGAGCCATTGGGGCCCCCCCAGGCGACTCTGGGCACCCTGTGGGACCCCAGACCGTGTCCCCCCAGGGGCTCCTGCCCTCGGCCAGYGCCGGGGCACACGGAGAGGGGCTCCCACACCGGCGCTGCCGGGACGCTGCCCACGGGGGACGGCTTTCCCGGGCAAGGGCAGGAAGAGGGGGACCCCCCCGTGTCCCCCCCTCACCCGCCGCCTGGCAGGTGGTAATCAGGGGAAGGAAGGAGCTGGAAAACGGCAGGAAAACACCACCCCCCCCCGCCAGGAGATTGACAGGGGCGGCATGGGGCTGGGGGGGACCCCCCGGCCGCCCCGGCCCCCCCAGCCCCCCAGCCCCAGCTCCGCGCTGCTGAGGGGGGGATAATCCTGAACCCCAGGTCGGCCTCGTCCCCCCCGAGCGGCAGCCGCGCATATGGGCCCGGGAGTTAAAAATACAGGCGCTGTGCATGCATTAGCATCCCTAATGCACAGCGCTCCCCATTTAATATGCAAATTCCCAGCGCTGCTGCTGAACACCTTCTGTTCCGAGCGCATAAATTTGAATTTGCAATTAGAATAATCTTGTATAATTAATGAAAAGCGTCAATTTTAGCTCCTAAGTAATTTGATTAACATGTTGATAGGGCACTTATCTGGCTCTCTAAACCAGTGGGGCTGGGCGTCGGGCTGGGGAGCGGGGCTGGGGGGGCCGGGGGGGAGCGGGCGGCGGGCTGGGGACCCGCCTGGCCCCGGGTGACCCCTGAGGGCCCGGGGGACGGAGGAGGACGTGGGGGCACGGGGGAAGCCCCCGGCTGCCCTCAGCACAGGAGAGGGACGGGGATGCCACCAGCCCAGGGATGTCACCTCCCCAGGGCACGGCCCCGAGGGGTCCCTGGGGAGAAGGGGGCTGGGGTGGGCTCAGGGGACACTTGCCCTGGGGGGGTCACCCCCCACCCCACAGGCACCCAGGGCTGGGCTCAGCCCCAGCCGCCAGCACAGGGGGGTCACAGGGCACRCTGGGACCCCCTGCGCACCCCAAAAGCACCAGCACGGGGTGCAGCACCCAGGATGCCCGCGGGACGAGGAGGCTGAGGGGGGACCCCAGGGTGCCGTCACCGGGAGGTTTGTCTTGGCCAGGCCGTGGCGGCTGCATCCCACGGCCGTGCCGGGAGTTCCGGGGGCCACGATCCCCACAGCCGGCCGGGGCACAGCTGGCCGGGGGCGGCGGGGCAGTGGGAGGCCGGGGGTCGGGGACCTGCCGCAGCGGGGCTGGCGTCATGCTGGGGGGGCTGGAGACGGGGGGGGTGTGAGCAGGCTCTGCGCTGCCCCCCGTCCCCAGGGACCCTCCAGCACCCCGGGGACTCGGCGCAGGGGGAAGCCGCTCACAGGGACCCCCCCGGGTCCAAGGGACCCCACTCGCAGGCACGGTGAGGCGAGGAGGGGGCACAGCACCGGCCAGCACCCCTCCTCCCCACCACGTCCCCCCGGCCCCAGAGCCGAGGTGACCGAGCCYGGCAGAGAGAGCCGGGACCCCTAAACCCCCCAGCACCCCCGAAGAGCCTGGGCTTCGCTTGGTGTCACCAGGGAGGTGCCACCGCGCCAGGAGATGCACGAGGACTCCTGCACAGGGACAGAGGGATGGGGACACGACAGGCTGGGTGGAGGGACAGAAGGACAGACAGATAGACGCGTGGGGTCTGGGGATGGAGGGAGGAACAGCTCAAGGGCTGGTGAGAGGGGCGGAGAAGGGAGGGGGAGAGGGAGGGAGAGGAGAAAGGAGGGAGGAAGGAGAGGACAGGTGAAGGGATGGGTGGCTGGATGGGTGGAGAAGGACAGTGGGTGGACGGAGGGATGGAGGGAGAAGGACAGGGGATGGATGGAAGGAGCGATGGATGGAGGGAGGTGGGCTGTGTGCTGTCCAGGGAGGGCAGAGGGACAGGGCTGCAGACAGACAGACAGACAGACGCCCGCCCCAGCGCCAGGAGGACACGGTGTCCATGCCCACACCAGCGAGCGCTGCCTGTGCTGGGCTGGGCTGGGCTTTCTGCCCCCGCCTCGGCACTGTGCCGTGGGTCCCAGCCCGGCAGGGAGGACGGGTGCATCCCTCACCGTGGGGCACGTGCCCGGCCCGTGCCACGGGCACACGCCTGGGGACACCGTGCAGCACCGGGGCGTCCCTGCAGCACGTGGCCCCGGCGCGGGAGCGGGGCTGCCACGCGTCCCCTGGCGCTCGCTGAAGTGGCTGGATGCCGCCTGTATTATTTATTTGTTTGACGCGCGTCGGAAGCGCCGCGCTGACGGCAAACGGCGCTTTCCCCATCTGGGGCTGGCTGTCACCGCAGCCCGGCGCGGGGCCGGCAGCCACCGCAGCGTGCCGGACCGGGGTGCACCGCGCGCCCTCCCAGCCCCCACACGCTGCTCCCCTAGCTCATTAGCACTAACGAGGCAGCGCTCGCACCCGGTCCCCAGCCCTGGGGACTCCCCGCCCCAGCTCCCTGGGGCACCCCCCACCGCTGCCCCCCTCCCTCGGCCCCAGTGAGGTGCAGGGGGGCCCCGCGCCCAGTGCCCCCGGTACCTGTCGATGATGACGGGGTCGGAGGGGGTCTCGTTGCGGTTCCCACAGCTCTTCTTGTCGCAGCAGCGGCTGGGCATGGCCGGGGAGAGGAGCCAGCGTGAGGGGAGTGGGGGGGGCCGGGGCCAGCCCCACATCCCGCAGGGGAGAACCCGCCAGACCCCCATTTCCCACCCTCGTGCCCCCCACCATGGCCCAGCCCTGTCCTGCGGAGCAGGAGGGTCCTGCCCCACGGTGGGACGGGGCGGGGGGCAGAGGTGCAGAGGGGACAGGCGGGTGCCCCACAAGGGCCCAGGGTGCTGGGCTGGGGGGGACCCCAGCTCAGGGACACTGGCTGTGTGGTGCTGGGGCGTGGGGGGCCATGGCAGAGAGGGCACCCCTGGGGTACCCCCCTTACCCACCCACCCCACCCCCCCTCCCCGCACCATGGGGCTGGGCTCCGATTCGGGGTTCTTGGGGTGAACCCAGCCCTGGGAAACGCTCAGTGAGCCAAGGGGGGGGACTCTGAACAGGGGGTGCCCTGGAGCCCCCGGGGGCTCCACGTCACCCACGGGGCACTCAGCAGGGCCGGGTTTGTGCCGCCGCCGGCCGACAAACACGGCGGTGCCGGCCCCGGGGAGCATGGCAGGGAGGGTGGGCCCCGGCCCTGGCATCGTTAGCGCGGCTCCTAGAGATCAATTAGCTGCGCTGGCACGGAGTGCTAATTTGCACAAACACCGAGCATGAGGGTGGTAAACAAGAGCGGCGCTAATGGGGCACGGGGGACCCCGCGCTGGCAGCAGGCAGCTGGGGCAGGCAGCGCTCGCTGCCCGCCTGCCCAACCTGGCACCCCTGGTGCCGCCGGACCCCCACGGGACCCCCACCTACCTGCACATGATCTCGTGGGTGAGGAGGACCCGGCACATCTCTGGGTTCTTGTCCTGCCCCTCGTAGATGATGGCCTGGGGGGGGAGAGAGCRCGCAGGGGGGTGCCACCGCCTCCCGGCACCCTGCCCGTCCCCTGCCACCGCTCCACGGACCCACGGACCCTCCCCTGGGTGACCCCAGCCCGGGGTGGGAGCAGCGGGTGGGAGAGGGGCCGTGCACACCTGCGAGGAGCYGCGTGGGTGCGTGCGCACATGTGCACGCGTGTGTGCCCATGCAGGCGTGTGCCCCTGTGAATGCACAGTTGCGTGTGCCCACGCTGTGCGCAGCTGCACGTGCCCGTGCACACGCTGCTGCGGGCGCCCGTGCACGCACGAGCCAGCGCAGACGCGTGCTCGTGCACGTGGGGGTGTGCAAGGGCAGACGTGCCCAGCCTGCACGCCTGGGCGTGCACGTACGGCTGGGCGGCCTTGCACACCCGCACGTGTGTGCCCTTACGGACGTGCCCGCCTTGCACACCYGCGCGTGCACACACGGGTACAGATGTGCCTCTCTGCACAGCTGCGTGCAGACGCACAGACGTGCCCACCTGGCACTCCCATGTGTGCACACGCGTGTGCAGACGGCCCTGGGGGCTCGGTGGCCGATGGGGTCGGGGGCTGCGGTGCCGGGGGTGCTAGCCCCCACCCCAGCCATCCCCCCCTCCGGCCTTACCTGCTTGGACATGGAGTCGATGAGGCGGACGTAGAGGTCCTGCTCGGTCCGGAGCCCTGCGGCAAGAGGGGAGGGGTCAGCCCTGCCCGTATCCCCCCAGCCCCCCGGCCCCGGCACCCACCATTGCTGTACAGCAGCTGGAGCCGGTAGTGGATCCCGTTGTTGGTTTTCTCGCCGTTCTGCTCCTGGGGGGAGGACAGGGGACATCACGGTCCCCTCTCGGTGCAGCCCTCCGCCAGCCCCAGCCCAGCCCAGGGCTGTGGAGCCACTCTGGCAACTCCCCACATGTGCAATGAGTTTGGGAGAGGTCTCAGCCCCTGCAGCACCGGCTCCCGTGCCCCTCCAAGAGCGGGGGGATGGCCGGGCAGAGTGACCCCAGCCCCGCCACAACCCCATCCCCACCACAACCCCGGCCCCGGGGGTCTCACCCGCTCCTTCTCCACGAAGTCGATGAAGGAGGTGCGCTCGATCTCCACGGGCTGGCCCTGCCGGTCGTACATGGCCAGGACGAAGTGGAAGAAGTTGGATTTCCGCAGGTTGGAGGGGGGCTGCTTCTCAAAGTGGGCTCGGGCCAGGCCCACCCCGCTGCCGGCAGGAAAGGGAGGGGGTTGAGCACGAGGCGGCTGCTAGGACCCCCAGCAGCCCCTCCCTGGGACCCCCAGCAGCCCCTTCCCAGGGCCACCCCATCACCAGGGGAAGGACTCAGTGGGAGCTGCCAAACCCCTGCGGCGGGCGGCGATGCTCCCTGGTGCCCCGGGGTGCTGTGGACCAGGGTGGAGGGAGCATCCAGGACCCCCACCCTGCCCCGTGGCCAGGACGTGCCCGTGCCCAGCACATCCCTGCCGCTCGCAGGGCTTGTCCTTGGGGGAGGCGAGGCCGAAGTCAGCCCCGGTCCCCGGGGAGGGGACAGTCCCCGAGTCAGCCCTGGTCCCCAGGGAGTGGAATCGCCCCCAGGGCGCTGCAGGGGCTCGGCCACCGGCCCCGCACCCTGCCACGGGTGGGGACATCGGGGTGCATACCCCTGCACGTGCATCGGTGCGTGCGCTCACRTAGACTTGCACACACACGTGTGTGCACGGGGTGGCTGAGGGGGCCCCAGCGGAGCCGGGGGAGTGGGTGTTCAGGGTGGGGGTCACAGCTCCTGGGGCGGGGGACACGCCAGCAGCATCCCAGGGGACGCCCGGCAGCTCTTCAGCAGCGTCGCCTGCCCCCGGGGCAGGCGCTGGGGACGGGAGGGGACGTCCCGAGCCCTCCGCACCCGAGCCCAGCCCCGGTGCATCCCGCTGCCAACCCACAGAGCCACCTCCGGGCTCGCCCGTGGCACCAGCTGCTCCGAGGGCCACCGCTGCTGTCCCTGCACGGACACCCAGGGTGACAGGACGGTGACACCACAGGGACGGTGGCAGAGCCACCCCAAGGGACAACGGCTCCAGCACCGACCAGTCCTCGTCCCAGTCGCCTTGTCCCCAGCCCAGCGTGTGGTCCCTGTCCCCGACTGGTGTCACCACCAGCGCTGCGGGAGCCAGCGCCGTGTCGGCGTGGGGGGCCACGGGAGCCGGAGCAGCCCCCGCAGTGCAGCGCGGCAGCCAGCGAGGCGAGGGGGCCAAGATAAACACGGGGATGTAAAAAGTTCCCCCCTTTTGTGATTAAAAACACATTGGGCGATGAGCGAGCTGGGGGGGCGGGTTTGGCTCCCCCCRTGCCGACCTCGAGGGGGGCTTAAGCTGCCACAGCCAGTTCCCACGCTGTGCTGGGGACAGCCCCTGCACCCCACGGACCTTGCAGACCCCGCCCCGGTGTGGGGCAGGACCCCACAGACCTTCCAGCCGCCCCCAGCATTGAGCAGGACCCCGCAGCCCCCCAGATCCTACCGTGCCCGGCAGCACCCTGCAGACCCCACTGGCCAGGACCTACACAGGGGTCAGCACTGGGGTGCAAATAAGGGGGGGGGACACATGCACAAACGCACAGGGGGGTCCCTGCCTGCCCCAGCACCCCCAGCCCTGCTCCAGGGAGCCCACCCAGGGACACAGTTTGGGGGGCGATGGGCTGGGTGTGATCCCCCTGCTGCCAGCCCGAGGGGGCGCCCGCTGCAGGGGTCCCTCTGCCACCACCCCCGGCCACGCCGGGACACGGCCACCGCAGGAATGGGGGGTCACACCCAGCCCCCTGTCCGCAGCACCCTGCCAGGGGGGCCATCGAGGAGAGGTGCCCCAGGGTGCAGGGACACAGCACGTGGGTGAGGAGCAGGACCCCCAGCACCCTGACCCTCGACGGCCCCGGGGTGGCCAGGGACACGGCACATGGGTGGGGGCACCCCTCCGCCTGCAGCCAGAGGATGGAGCAGGTCCCCGAGCCCTGCCCCCGCAGAGCCCCCAGCCCCCTGCTTACACCCCACCGGGGTGGCCGCCCCAGCCGTGGGGGTCTTTCGCTCCTGCACGGCCGAGCCCCCCCACCCCGCTCCTCCCCAGGCTGCTCCCGTGGGCTGGCACTGCCCAGGGCCGACCCCTGCGCCCACGGGCATCGCTGGCTGCACGCAGCCATGGGGACACAGGGACATGGGGACACAGGGACACCTCCCAGGGCCCTGCACAAGCCACAGCATCTCCTCAAAACAAGAGAAGAAAACGGGGTTCAGCCCTTTTACCAGCGACCTGCTCCTGCGGCCGGTCCCAGCAGCACCCAGGAGTCTGGGGCAGAGGCAGCACAGGGTGGGGAGAGGACCCAGGCACCCTCGCTGCCTTTAATGATGCTCCTTGGGCTTTAATTACCCCCCAGCACCGCCCTCAGCCCCAGACCCGACCCCAGCTGTGGGCACCAGCTGAGGCCAAGTGCGAAGCCCAGACCCTGAAAACCTCAGGGACACTTCTCCGTGACGGAGGAAAAAGCTCGTTAAGCTGATTGCTGGGGAGCCGAAACGGCCCCAGTCGGCAAACGCCAGGACGCGCACCTGGCACGCTCACCTGGCACACAGGTACCTGTGTGCACAGTCAACACGCGTGTCCGGGCACACGTGTGCAGACAGACGTGTGCACACTCGTGTCCCCGGGCACTGCTGACGGCCGTGTCCTGGCACACCCCGTGGGTGCCCCTTGTCCCYTACCCGTGGGTCCAACCAGTGCCGACAGGTTTGTTCTCAGGGCCCATCCCCATGGCATCGGGCCCCTCAGCATGGGGTGCTGACCCCACCGGGACACCACAGTCTCACCGGGCCCCCATCCCGGTGTGCCCAGCCGGCACGCCACTCGGCTCCCCAAGGGATGGGGACCCCCGGTGCCGCGGGGACCCCGCTGTCCCCCAGCAGCACCCCTGGCCCTGCCATGCCGGAGCCCGGCCCCGGGGCTCCCACCCGATGGGAAGGTGGCGTGGTCCTGGCAGGGCGGCTGCAGCGAGCCAGCACCCACCCGGCCCCCCCGTTCCCCTCCACCCCCCCAAAGCTTTGGCCCTAAAGTGCTGGGGGGAGGCGATGGAGCCGCCAGCCCGGCCGGGTAATGGCTGCATCTCCGCTCCCAGCGCTGCCGAGACCCCGGCGCTCTGAGAGCCGAGCCCGGCTGCCATTAATTATTAAAGGCAATCAGAGCATTTCCTAGCAGAGCAGCCCAGCGAACGTCTCTTACAGTAAAGCAGCATCTTCCCTTGGCGGAGCCGCCAGGCACCCGGGGCACCGCGCAATTACGCAGCCATGGCTCCCCGGGCGGCTCTGCCAAACGGGGGGAGAGGGGAGAGCACTGGACCCCACCTGGGAAGCTGAGACCCCGCGTGGGCTCACCCCCCGGCCCCGGCCCCTCTGCCTTGCCCAGGGACCCCGGACCCCTGCCCTCCCTGGGGCACACCTGGGGCAGCCCCTCTGCCCGCAGGGGCTGCGGCCGTGGGTGCCAGCTGGCATCGCCCGGGGACACTGCAGTGGTTGTGGGGTCCCATGGGAGTGGGGGGTCTTTGCGGGTGCTGGTGTTTGCAGGGTGGTGGTACAAGCCTCACTAGCCGGGGGTCTGAGAGGGGTG
Organism: Phoebastria nigripes; assembly: GCA_035582835.1. Taxonomy (NCBI): domain Eukaryota; kingdom Metazoa; phylum Chordata; class Aves; order Procellariiformes; family Diomedeidae; genus Phoebastria; species Phoebastria nigripes. Next base: position 515,301 of record JAYKAV010002784.1, read on the forward strand.
CGGGATGCGGGGCGGAGGCAGGCTGCGTCTGGAGCACCCCACGAGTGTGTCCACACGCGTGTCACTGCCCACACGTGTGGCACACAGCCAGCTGCCGGGCACCACGGCGGGACAGGGAGGAGAGGGGGGGTCTGGAGGGCACCGCAGGCTGCCCGGCACCCGCCTCGGTGGGGGCAGGGGTGGGCAGGGGGTCCGCGAGCCCCATCCTGGCACACCGGGCGCATGGCACGCAGAACCCCATCAGCACACGGAGACACGCGGGCAGCCATGCCCCTGCCACTGGGCAGCATYGCTGCCGGAGCCGCTGCGGCGGTCCCAGCCCTGTGCCGGAGCCAGGGATGGGTGGGAGGGGGCTGGATTTCACCCCCCTTTCTCTCAGCCCCGCTCCAGGGCACAGGGAAGTTTCTGGGTGCGCAGCAGCAAGGCCAGCACCTCCCTGCACCCCAGCTCGGACACTGCAGCCCCCCGCCCTGGCACTGCACCCCCCCAGCTCCCTGGGGCCGTGTGGGACCCTCGGTCCAGCCCCTCTCCGGGGTCTCCAGGCTGGGCCGCAGCAGTGGCTGTCCCTCCCAGCAGCAGCTGCGCTGGGACGGGGCTGGGGTGGCTTTGCCAGGGTTGGCGGAGGAATCGCTGCAGTTTTCAAGCATCCCGGAGTATCTGCAAATGCAGCGGCTTTGGGGGGGACCCTAGGGATACCCCAGGGCTTCAGCCGTGGGGTGCAGCCTCCGGTGCCGTCACGGTCCCCGTTGGAGAGCCGGTGGCAGGGCTGACACCGCAGCTGGGGACCCCGAGCTCGGGGATGGTGCACACAAGCGGGCAATCTCACCCACAGAGCAGGTCGGTACTGGAAGTGCCGGGGATGTCCCACTCCACCAGAGCCCCATGCAGAGGGGAGACCCCCCCAGCCCCCCAAACTTGCTGTCCCTGGCCAGGCAAAGGGTGTGGAGCCCCCCAGGGAGGCAGCACCCAGGCTGGCCTGGGTCCCCTTGCTCCTCCACGCCGTGGGGCATCTCCTGTCACTCCTGGACAAAGCCGCAGCACGCTCCAAGCACAGCCCCCCTTGCCAACCCCCCGAACCCCACGGTGCACACAGGGGGGACAGCAGGAGCTGGGGCGCTAGGGGCAGGGGTGAAGGTGTCCCCCAGCTGCAGCCGGGACCCCTCTGGGCACAGGGTGGAGAGAGAGCAGGGAGCCAGGGTGCACGGAGCCCCCCGGGGAGGGCAGGGGATGGGGTGCACGGAGCCCTGAGCCTCATGGGGAAGGCAGGGGACGGGGCCAGCCGGGGCACGGGAGGGCATCGGGCTGTGGCGCAGCGAGCCCGGCGGTGCAGGCTGCCTGAACGGCTGCAGTGGTCACTCGCCCCAGCCGATGCCACCAGCCCTGCCCGGGAGACGGGGATGGCACCACTGCCAGCCCTGCCCTCGCCCTTGGCAGCTCTTCCCAGCAGAGCCGGGGCTCAGGGTGCAGGTCCCGGCCCCGGTGGATGCACGGCACAGCATGGCACAGCACGGCACAGCACAAGCCCCTCACAGCTCCAGCAGCGGCTCCTGCCCCACTGCCAGCACCCACTGGCCCTCCCACCATGGGGAAACAGGCCTGGCACAGACGGGGTGCCCCAGGTACCCGGGGGTGCTGAAGTTCGCGGGGGGCCCTGGGATACCCAGGGTATGCAGGGGTAGGGGTTACCTGGAGGCCCAAGGAGCCCAGGGCATGTGGGGCACCCGGGGTGCCTGAAGTACCCAGCGGGCATGAGGCATCTGGGATGCCCAAGGCGTCCAGGCTGCCCAGGGATCCCGGGGTGCTGACGGCGTGGGGTGCCTGGGGTGCCCAGTGTGCCCAGGGCGTGCAGGGCACCTGGGATGTCCATGGCACCTGGGATGGCCATCGTGCCCGGGATGCCCACAGCACCTGGGATGCCCGCAGTGCCCGGGAAGCCTGTGGAGCCTGGGATGCTCATGGTGACTGGCATGCCCACAGCACCTGGGATGCCCGTGGAGCCCAAGATGCCCATGGAGCCCGGGATACCTGCAGTGCCCAGGATGCCTGCAGAGCCTGGGATGCTCACAGAGCCCGAGATGCCCGCGGAGCCCAGCATACCCACAGCACCTGAGATGCCCACTGCACCCAGGATGCCCATGGAGCCTGGGATGCCCGCAGTGCCCGGGATGCACGCGGAGCCCGGGATGCCCACGGAGCCCGGGATGCCCGCAGAGCCCCTTACCTCTGCGCTGCCGTGCTGGCGTCCAGGATGCCGGTGCCCTGCAGCCAGCGGACGGAGGGCAGCCCGGCCGTCAGCGGCTCTTCCTTCATGGGCAGCCCCCCCCGGGGCAGCGCCTCCTGCACGGAGAACATGGCAGGGGCTCAGCGGCCGCCCCCAACTTTCCTGCCCCGGGCCCGGCAGCGGAGCTCAGAGCCGGGCAGGTGCCGGGGGCCGCCGTCCCGGCCGCCGGGGAAGCGGCATCTGCGGCGGGTGGCCGGGCGGGAGCGGGGGGAGGCTCGGGGGGAGGCTCGGGGGAGGCGGGAGGCGGAGGCAGGCGGAGGCAGGGCCGGAGAAGTTGGAGACGGAGGCGACCAGCAGCCAAGTGCGGGGACC
>JAYKAV010002784.1:522214-532514 GCA_035582835.1 Phoebastria nigripes
ACTGTGCACCCATCGAGTGCCCACCCTTCCCACGCCCGCAGCAGAGCCCCCATTCCTACCCCAGGGACACGCCGGGCACAGGGCACCGTCCTGGCACAGGGCACCGTCCCGGCACGGGGCAGGCGAGATGAGCAGCCCCGGCCCTCGGGCGCAGCCGCTTCAGCTCCGGCTTTATTGCAAAAAGAGTCCGTGGGGATGCGGGCACTCGGGGACGCTGGTGCCACGCGGGGTCCCAGCCCCGCTCGCTGCTGGCACGGCCCCCGCAGAGGGACCCCCGCAGGGGGGGCGGCAGTCTGCAGTGCTAGGAGGGGCGGTGGCCGCTGTGGGAGTCCCCGCTGTCCCCCATGCCGAGCTCGGGGCTGGCAAAAGGGTCCGGGCTGGCGGGCAAGGGGGACGGATGCTGCGTGGCCTCGACACTGGGGTGAGGGTCCCCGTGGGGCTGTGGGACAGCACCCGCTTCTCGTTTCTGTGGGGTGGAGGTGTGGGGATGAGCAGCGTGGTGGGGGCTGGGGTCCCCAGCCCCATCGTCCTGGGAAGCCCCACTGTCCCCCTGGCCTGCGACCACGCCGTCCCCGCTGGGCAGCCCGTCCTCCCGGGGCTGAGCTGGGGCTGGGCTCGCAGCAGCTCCTCCGTCCTCCGGCACCTCGTCCCCACCAGCCGGCACTGGCCGAGCCACCCTCCCGATGCCAGGATCCTCCTCGGCAGCCGCCGGCCTGACTTGCTGGTGACACATGGGGCACGTGTCCTGCACGTAGAGCCACTTGCGGAGGCAGGTGGCATGGAAGAAGTGACTGCAGGGGGTGATGACGGCCACCTGCATGTCCTGCGGGCAGGGAGAGGACGTCACCCGGCAGGCAGGGGACCCCCGGGGCTGCCGTGAGCGGGGTCCCCAGCGCTGCAGGGGTGCCGAYGAGGGGAGGGGGCTGACCTGGAAGCAGATGGCACAGACATCGTTGTGGTCCCGCAGCTGCCCGCCCGTGGCCCGGGGCAGGGAGTTGATCTTCTTGGCAGCCTCACGGCGCAGCAGAAAGCTCCTCCAGCCGGACTGAGCGCGCAGCCAGACGTTGAAGTAGGAGTGGATGATGATGACGGAGGCGCCCATCCAGCTCCACTCCCCGAAGAGGGACTCCCAGGTGCCGTAGCCCACCACGCAGACGGCCACCAGGAACTCCAGCACCCGGCTCACCGCGTTCACGCAGTAGATGATCTCGTCCATCCGCTCCAGCGGCGTGTCCTGGAGCAGCTCCACCATGAAGAGGGCGTAGATGAAGAGGGTGCCCATCACCTGGCAAGTGGTGGGACGGCGCCTTGTTGACGGTGGCCGGATGGCAGATTGCACATCCCCACCCAGTGTCCCCAGTTGGGGCTGGGTGAGGTTGATTGGGGCAGGGTTGTGGGCATGGATGCCCACCCCGGGGGGCCCAGTGAGAACCCAGTCGGGGGGAGCGGGAGCTGCCATACCTGCAGAGAGGTGAGCATGCAGCTGGAGACCAGAATCAGCAGCCAGAAATCCAGGTGGAAGAAGTGGGCGATCTTGTAGGCCATGAAGCAAGGGAAAACCAGCAAGAAGAGGCACATGCTGACACCACGAAAATGCTTCCAGGGGCTCCTAGGGGAGGCACAGCTCAGCGGGGCCGTGCCCACCCCAGGAGCAGCACCCACCCCCCCACGACACCGCCTTCCAGCCCCCTCCGCTGGCACCGATTCTGCCCAAAAACGGGCAGCGAGGACTCGAGGCAGGAGGAGCACGTGGAGGGCATGGGACCCAGCCTGGCTCTTCCCCGACGCGGGGGGGAGGACCCCCACTGCTCCCCAGCACGCAGCCCCCTGGGGCAGGGCTGCTCCAGGGGGGCCGGATCCTGCTGCTCTTCCTTCCCCCGGTACCTGTTACGGGAGGCCCCCAGCGCCAGCACGATGGGATCAGCTATCTCGATCATGGACTGCAGCGTGGAGGTCACCACGATGAAGAGGATGATGCTGAGGAGGAAGGTCCGCTGGAGGATCTGCAGGTCGAGCAGCCCTGTCTGCAGCGCCAGCAGCAGCAGCGTCACACCCTCCGTCACCCCCCTGCCAGGAGCGGGGTGTGAGGCCAGCAGCYGCAGGCACGTGCCACGTGGCACCGCACGTGCCGTGCCCTGGTCACCCCTCGGGGACATGCCCCGATCCCCGGATCCCTTGCGACACCCCCGTCCTCCCCACCCTGGGCTGGGAGGAGGGATGCCTGCCCGTGCCCCCCGCYGCGGGCTCACCTGTGCATGACGTTGCCGTTCTGGAAGGCGCCAAAGCCCAGCAGGTAAAACTTGCAGAGGTTGAGGATGCCCAGGGCGAGGTAGGAGACGGTGAAGGTGAGGCCGACGAGGGAGTAGGGCGTGCTGCAGCACTCAGCCGCGCTGCAACGGAGCCCGGGGTGAGTGCGGATGCTGGCAGGGGCCAGGCAGCACAAACCTGAGCCCCGGCCCCTCCTCATCCTCCTCCTGCAGCCATGCAGGAGGAAGGCTGAGCTCCCCCAGCTCCTGCCTGCCCTGGTCCCTACCTGCTGAGGAGGAGGAAGAGGAGGCCCTGCTGGGCCAGGGGGCTGCTGGAAGAGGCGAGGAAGGAGGAGAGCCGGAGGGAGAAGAGCACCAGCCAGAAGACGAGGAAGAGGAGCGGGATGGCCAGCTGGCTCCAGAGGGACACCCCCAGTGCGACCAGCCGGTACACCTCCAGCGCCTGCGGGGACAGGACGCTCAGCGGGGCTGCCCCCCATCCTGCCCCACACGTGGGGGGCAAGGAGGGTGCGGGGGGCCCGGCTGTGCAAGGGGACAGCCCTGCAGCCAACCCCGCATCAAGCCGGGCTCAGCATGGGAACCCCCATCCCGCAGCCGCTCACCTGTGCGACCTCCCGGCAGGCRGCAGCGGCCAGCTGGAATGGGACGAGGACATGGGAGCCAAGGACGTAGAGCACCTCCAGGGCGGTGAGGATGGCGGCGAAGGTGTTGAGGACGGGCAGGGTGTGGAGGGGGAGGCCGCAGAGGCGAGCCAGCACCGGCAGCAGCGGGGCACCGAACAGCCACGGCCGCCTGCTCCCCATCAGGAGGGAGCAGAGGGCGCAGAGGCAGAGCTGGCCTGCGGAGGGCACAGGGACGCCTGGGCACGCAGGAGGATGCGGGACCCCCGTGCCCCCTCCCTGGCTCCCCCRGCACAGCCACCTTGCACCGGCACCCGGGCACCGGCTGCAGGAGAGGGGGCTCGGGGCAGGCACCGGGCGGGGGGACACCTCGCAGCTAGCCCCGCCGTGGGGCTCAGCCCTGCTCCACAGCAAACCCTGCTGCTGCCCTCGCCCCGCCACAAGCAGCACCCTGAGACCACCCAGCCCCTTCCCCTGTGAGCCCCGGGGTGGCGGGGGCAGAGGAAACCCCCCCAGGGCTCGCGTCCATCCCCCTGGCTCGATGCCAAGTGGTGCGGACGATCCGGCTCAGCCGTGCCATCGTCACCCAGCACGCCATCCCACAGGTGACGGCTCCCGCAGCCGGGTCAGCACAGGAGACCCTCACCCTGCCAAGTGCCACCCCCCGTCCCCGGCAAGGGACATCTCGGGGGGCTGGGACCCCCCTGGCTCACCTGCGAGGGTGGTGGTGAAGCGGCCGAGCGCTGCGGGGTCGCTGTACACGGAACCCTGGAAGCCGTACTCCAGCTCATGGCGGACATAGTCCCTGCAGGGAGAGAGGCTCAGTCCCCAGCCCCTCCCTGCACCCCGACACGGCCCCCCCCCGGCCCCCCGGGCTCACCTGGCCGCCGTGTGCCCCGCGCCGAGCAGCAGCGCGGTGAGGAGGTAGAGGTAGAGCTTCACCAGGGACCGCACCGGCAGCATCAGCACCACCACACACAGCACGTGGCCTGTGGCGGGGGGGACAGGGGGGTGAGACAGCCCCGCCGAGCCCCCCGCCCGGCCGAGGCAGTCCCCGCCGGTGACACGGTCGTCACCGCGCACTGCGCTGGGGCGGCGTGGGCGAGACGGTGCTGTGCAAGGGTCACCTCCCGGCCCCGGGGCCCACAGCCACCCCCTTGCCAGGGGACACGTGGTGCCAGGGCACAACGCTGGGGACGCAGCGCCCGCCGGCCCTGGGGACAGCCCCACACCGAGCGGGTGTCAGCAGCGGCTGGGGAGGCAAGACCCCAAACAGCCCCTGGGGGTCCCTACCGTGTCCCCAAACATTGCCATCCCTTGGAGTGTCCCCTCATGTGTCCCCAGCTTGGCCAGGGCCTGGGTGTCCCCTCATGTCCCCAACATGGCCATCCCTTGGGATGAACCCTYGTGTCCCCAACCTGGCCATCCCTTGGGGTGTCCACTCGTGTCCCCAACATGGCCATCCCTTGGGCCTTGGGATGAACCCTCGTGTCCCCAACATGGCCATCCCTTGGGGTGGCCCCACTGTGTCCCAACCTGGCCACCCCCTGGGGTGTCCCCTCGTGTCCCCAACCTATCCAACCCTTGGGGTCTCCCCTCGTGTCCCTCACCTGTCCCGGCCCTGCGTGTCCCCTCGTGTCCCCAGCCCGGCCATCCCTAGGGTGTCCCCTCATGTCCCCAACCTCTCCACTCCCTGGGGTGTCCCCACCACATCCCCAGCCTGCCCAGCCCTTGGGGTCTCCCCTCGTCTCCCCAGCCTGCCCAGCCCCGGGGTGCCCCCCCCGCGTCCCGCCGCGGCCCTCACCCAGGCAGTAGGCGCCCCGGAGGGCGGGGGGCCGGAGGAGGGGGGGGTCCCCGCGGCGGGGCCGCAGCAGGTCGGTGAGGGCCGCCGCGTCCCAGCGGTACAGCAGGTCCAGCAGCGCCAGCCCCGGCACCCGCAGCGCCACGTTGGCCACCGCCTCCAGCCGCGCCATGGCCCGCGGGGCGGGGGGTCCCCGCGTCCCGCAGCCCCGCCCGGGGGGAGAGGGGGGACCCCCCGGCGCTGCCCCCGCCGCCTCCCCCGGCCCGGCAGGGGGCGCCCGCCCCGCGCCCAGCAGGGGCCCGTCTGCCCGGCCGCCTCTCGCCGGGGCCCGGCCGCCTCCCCCCGGGGCGGGCCCCGCTCCCGTTCCCGCTCCCGCTCCCGCCGCCGCCGTCGTTCCGCTCCCTCCGCCACTTTCGCTTTCTCCCGCCCCGCCCCTACGCCCAGCGCGTAGCGGAGAGGCCTTGCGCCAGGGGGCTGCGCTGACGCCGCGACCGCCATCTTAGAAGAGGGCGCAGCGCGCCCGCTTCCCCTATGTATTCCGCCATCTTGGATAAGGGCAACGCGCCGGCGGCGGGGAGTACACGGCCATCTTGGAGAGGGGCGCGGCCCTCTGCGGTGACGTCGCTCTCACCGCCCCGCCCAGCCCCGCGTCAGCCATCTTGGGTGCGGGCAGACGGTGAGGGCACGCTCTGGCCGCCATTTTGAAAGGGGAATGGCGGGGGGGGCTGCAGGGCGCTGCGGGAGGCTGGGGTCCCTGGGGGAGGATGGGGTCCCCTGCCCCCAGGGGGTCAGCTGGGGGCCTCAAGGATCGTCTGGGGCCCTCAGGGGTCGCCTGAGATCCCTTGGGATCAGGTGGGGTCCTCTGGGGTCACCTGGGATCAGCTGGGGCCCTCCGGGGTGAGGTGGGGTCCTTTGGGGTTGGCTGAGGTAATCTGGGCTCAAGCGGGGTCCTCTGGGATCGGGGGAGGTCACCTGGGGGGGGTCTGGTGTCCTTCGGGGTCGGCTGGGGGCCTGGGGGTCAGCTGGGGCTGGGGGAACCCCATGGGAATATCTGGGGGCCTGGGGGTCAGCTGGGGCTGGGGGAACCCCCAGCATCGGCTGGGGTGAGTGGGGCCCTCGGGGATGGGGTCCCTGTGAGCCCCTGCCCTGTCCCTGCCCTGTCCCTCCAGGGTCTCGGGGGCAGTTGCTGCTGGGGGGGACGAACTGGGGGGTCCCAGGGCACGGCGAGGGTTGTGGCGCAGCCCCCACTCGGTACAGCGTCAGGCCAGGGCTGCCATACCGGGGGGGACGGACCCTCCTCTGGCCTTGGGGTGCACCGGAGGGGTCAGGGACGGCAGAGCCTCACTGCCAGGGGCACCCCAGCTGTCCCCGAGGCAGGGGGGGGCCCCCGGGCCCACGGGCTGAGCAGCAGGATGCGGCCGGGAAGGGGTGGGCAGGCGTCCTTGGCTGTCCCCATGCACAGGGGACCCCAGAGACCCCAGACTGCCACCGAGAGACCCCTGAGACCCCAGACTGCTTTTTCATGTGGGTGCCCCGTGGCTGGGTGGTGGTGGAGAGGGGCGAGGATTGCTGTGGGTGCTTTGAAAACTTGGGACTGATCTTTAATCATAAATTTAGAAAGCAAGGCGGGAGCTGAAAGCGCACGGGGGTCCTGGTRTGGAGCTGCTGCCATGGCACGGGGACATCCCAGACACGTGCCAGCCCGTCCTGCCATCGTCCTCTCCCGGCCCCCCCTCCCCGATGCTGCCGCGGGGGTCTGGTGTCCTGGGGAATTGCTCAGCCCCTCGGGTCAGGTCGGGACAGGGATGGTCGAAGCTCAAGCAGAGATGTGTGTCCCAAAGTGCGAGACCGTGTGTGCCTGGGGGTGCAGCTCCCTGCGCCGGTCTTTTGAACCCCGCAGCCCCAGCCTGCAGCCCGTCCCCCCCGAATGCTTTTATCAGCGCGTCTCCCACGGGTGAAGCTGATTTTCCCCCTGCTGTACTGGGAAGCAGAGCTGCGGGGACAGCCCATGCTGCCGGAGGGGCTGCGTGCCCCCCCATGGGGCTCTCCTCCTCCCAGTTCGGCGCAGGATGGTTTGAGGTGCAACCCCCAGTTTGGCCCAGTTTGGCACTTCCCCGCTGGGTCAGGCTGGGCCTTTTCTAGCTTGAATTTTGCCGTTAGAGACAGCAGCTGGGCACCCCCYGCTTTGGGTTCATCTCTTCCCCCTCCTTCCTTTTCTCCCTGGGGAAAAGGACGGGACTGGGATAGACCTTCCCAGCAGCAGGACCCCGAGCCCTGCTTCCCACTGGGATCCCACCCCAAACCTGGCCCATTTCTCCTGGGTTTTGCTTTACCCCAGCCTGGGGCGAAGGGAGCCGCCGGGCAGGCGTGCGGTGTGGGCTCCTCCATGCACCGTGTGTCCCCAGGGGACCTGAGCAAGAAGTCAGACCTCGGAGTTAATAAATCAGCTCCGACAATATTTGCAAGGCCGTTTCCTAAATTACTTCTTCCCCTGCATATGCGTCTGCACAGCTCCTCGGGGACAGTTGGCGGGGCCCGCTTGTCTCTGGGAATTGCCTGTCACCCGCGCGGTGACATCCTGAGCGGTTCTAATTGCTCGTTTAATGGAGCTGGCGGCTCTGGAGGAGGGGGACTTCTCCCCTGGTTTGACTTGGGGCCGAGTTTGCCGAGACAGCGGATCCTGCAGACGGTGCTCGTGAGACAGCCCGGTCCCCCTGGGAGCTGGTTGGAAATCAGCCTCCGGTGGGATGCTCCGCTCCACTGGTATCACGGGGGCCGAGGCTCCCAGTCCTGCTGAAAAAGAGGACGCAGACACCCCAAAACTGGGCACTGGGCTGGGGACACGGCCAGGCCAGGCTCTCAGCTCCCCATCCCTGGGTCTGTGGGGCCGGGCTGGCGGCACSCCCGGCTGGGGGGCAAGAGGAGGGGGGTGGATGCAGCCTGATGGCTGCAGATGTGCTGGTCCTGCCATCGCCCGGGGGGTTTGCAGAGGGACCCCCAAGAGCCCCTGTGGCTCTCCCTGGGCTGGTCTCCATGGGGGTCCCGGCCACCCTGCCAGGGTGCCAAGGGACAGGGGACAGCCCTGCTCTGCCCTCCCCCTGGTTGGGTGGCACAGGGGGCAAGGACCAGTTCGCCCCYACCACGGACATCTGCTCGGCATCCAGCTCCTGCCTGGTCCCTCTGCCCCGTCTCTGCCTGCAGGCAGCCTGTCTGCAGAGTCTCCACGTCCTCGGCGTGGGGCTTGCCCTGGTGCATTGCCAGGAGCAGAGCGAGGAACCCAGGAGACCCCGGGAGAGGATCTGGCCAAATCCCTCGCTGGAGAGAAGCCAAAGCGAGAGGGGACTGGCAGCTAAAAGCCACGGTGCCAACAGCAGGGATCCCCCCCCAGCCCCAAACCTGCTGCCGTTGGCGTGGCCGGCGGCACTCGCTCTCCTCTGAGATGCCAAGAGGAGCGGCTGGTGCCAAATTCCTGAGCATCGTTACTGCCCGTGCACCCGGGAGCAGTTAAACCTGCCGACCAGGAGGAGCATCTTCGTGCCCCTGTGACTGAGCGCCAACGGCCAAAACAGCCTAAACGGTCTGCAAAGCCTCGTCCTGCGTTAGTTCATCGCTGAGGCTGGTTCCTGGCTGAGCCCCGGGCTGCGCCGGGCACCGATTCCCATCGCCCGTCAGGGCAGGGAAGCGGGGGCTCCCGGGGGTGTGATGAGCCAGGCTGGGGACACCCCACTGCCGTGCTGTGACACACCTCACCGGGGGGGACACGCACGGGGCCAGCAGCATCTCCACCRCCAGACCCCGTGCAGCACAGACCGCGGGAGAGCAGCTCGTCCCGCGCTGTCCCCCCAGGCACCCATGACCCCATAGGGCTGGGGAGAAAGGTCCCAGGAAGGGTGGGCTGAGTGGGAAACCTCCTGGGGACCAGAGCGGTGGGTGACAGARGGGACCAGCGAGAGCTGCCCTCAGTTCCTGTCACTGTTGTACGCTCCCTCGGTGATCCCCAGATGCTTGGTCCGTGCCTCAGTTTCCCCGTGGGGCAGCAGGGATAGCACAGCATCCTACGGGCGGGAAGGGCCGGCTCTTGGTGCTGGGGCTCCGGGAAGGAGCCGGGGCTGGCAGCGCCCATGGAGGGACCGTCCGGGGCACGCGGCTTCTCCAGGGATCGTTCCTGGCCGGTTAGCAAGTGTCCCTGGGTGCCGCTGTGTGTCACCTGGGTCCCCCACGACCCCATCCCGGCCGCTGGCACACACCTCACTCAGCCAGCACGGCCCAAGTCCCATCGCTGGGGACTCAGCACTGCGCCTCGGCCCGTGGCTCACCGGCTGCTCTCGCCTTCCCGGGGAGGCTGCCCGGTGCCTGCCGCGAGCGCGGGCACTGCTGGGGCTTTCACTGGGGAACGGGCGGCTGCGGCTCGGCTTAGGAGGGACTGAGTGTACGGCAGTGTGCTCCCGCACGGACCGGTGGGGATGCAGATGGTCCAATGGGCACACGGATGGATGGGTGGGTGCATGGATGGACTGATGGACACAGGGATGGTCTGATGGACACACAGATGGACTGATGAGCACATGGATGGATCGATGGGCACATGGATGGTCTGATGGGCACACGAATGGACCGATGGCACATGGATGGACTGGACCAGTGGGCACAGGGACGGACTGCCGGGCACAGGGACGGACTGCCAGGCACTCCCGGCTCTGCGGCTTTGGCTGGCCCCATCCTGCAGGCTGGGCTCAGAGCAGCCCCCACTCCCGGTCCCGCTCCCCGTTGCCATCCCGCAGCAGCCCTGACAGTGGCGGCTGGGCTGGGCCGGGCTGTGTGGAGTGTTCCCACTCCCCCTGCCGTGCTCCCTGGCTGCTCCATCCCGGTCCCCGTCCCGGGTGCCTGGTCTCTGCCTCCTGTCCGCTCCCCGGTGCCCTCGCTCGGTGCACCCCGGGCTGGGGGRGAACTGCTGCCGCCTGCCGGCTCCGGCTCCATGGGGCTTTACCGGCCGCCCCCTTCCCGTCCCCCCGCTGGAGAGTGGCCGGGACCCCCGGTCCAGGAGCCCTGCACTGTGCGATGCCCTGTGCCCCCAGGGAAACCCACATCCTGGGACCCCTGTCATCCGAAAAACCCACACCCTGGGACCCCCAAACATGGGACCCCACGTCCTGGGATCCCCCTCACCTGGAACCCCACACCCCAGGACCCCAGCACCATCCAACCCCCCGGTGCCCCCAGGGGACCCCATGTCCTGGCACCGTGGCACCCCAGGGACCCCCATCCCCACAGCCAGGCCATCCACACCGCAGGACCCCCAGTGCCCCCCCGGGACCCCCCGCCCTGGGACCAGCTGCGGTGGGCTGGAAGGGGGGATGTGTCCCACTCTCGAGGCGTTCCCTTGGTGCCTGCGGTCAGTGCGCAGACGGGACCCCCTGCACCGAGCCAGGGTGAGGGGGTGCTCACGGGGGGGGCAGCCGGCCGGGAAGGTGCCAAGGAGAGGGTGAAGGGGGAGGGAGCAGCACCAGGCAGCCCTGTCCCAGCCCAGGGCACCCCACGGGAGCATCTCTGCTCAGAGCAGCATGAAATTGCGGTCCTGAAGGGCAAAGGGGTCCAGGAAGGCTGGACGTTCT
>JAYKAV010002784.1:539053-550675 GCA_035582835.1 Phoebastria nigripes
CACCCTCCTGCCCGTGCCCCCTGCCCACACCCCCCGGCCGTGCCCCGTCCCGCAGGACTACCTGGCGCAGGAGGCGAGGGGAGGAACCTACTGGATCGGGCTGACGGCCACGGGCCCCGGGGGCTCCTGGCGCTGGGTGGATGGGGCTGCCTACTCCCAGGCCCAGAGGTGAGCGGGGCTGGGGGGGGAGACCGGCACCGCGGCACCCCCAGCTCCCCCCGGCCCTGCTGACCCCGCTCTGCCCCGGCAGTTTCTGGGCACCAGGGCAGCCGGACAGCAYGGACCATGGGCGCTGGGGCCAGGAGGGCTGCGCCCAGATCCACCCCATTGGCAACGGCCTCTGGAACGACCATAACTGCAACTTCACCTTCCTCTGGATCTGCAAGAGGGACCTGAGCAGTCCCTGATGCCACGCTGCCAGCCCCACTGCCGGATCCGCTGCCGGCATGCTGCCAGCCCGGCTGCCAGCCCGCTCGCCCCATGCACGCGTACCAGATGAGCCCCCCTGGGACCTCCGCTCCTCCCTGAAGCAGGGCAGCTCCCAGGCCAGCACCCGTGCCATGCTGCTGCCGATGCTCCGGACCCCGGCACCATCCCGGCACTGCCTCCTGCACCAAGAGCCCTTTGCTTGGCCCCGATTAAACTGCTCCCGCTGCACCTCCCTGGCTGCCTCTCACCCTCCCCGCCGAGGGGGCGTTGGCTCCATTGCCCCCACTGGCACGCGGTGAGGTTCCCCCCAGCCCCCCCAGACCCTCTGCCCTGCCCTGCCCGCCTTGGGGACCTTTGCTGGCATGGACCACGGTGCCACAGCTCTCGTGCCATGAGGGTCCCACGAGTGCTGCGGGAGGGACAGATCCATCCCCTCACCCTGTGAGCGCGGTGGGAGGGGGCACCGGGACCCCTCTGCGCCTGCAGCCCCCACCGGCCTGGCCAGATCCCACCCAGCATCATGGCCAGAGAGACCCACCGCAGCCAAAGCCTGGCACCGCCGATGCCCAGCACTGCTCCCCAGGCGCTTCAGCTTTACTGGTGCGGTTACAGGGGGGAAGCGTTTTGGGGTCCAGCCGCCCCGGCAGCCCCTCCGCAGGGCCAGGCAGGGCTAACCCAGGCGATGCAGCGCCCAGCCCATCCCCGGCACGCTGGCGGAGGCAGGAGAGCCGGGCACGATGGCTCCTGGCTCCTCGGCTCTCCTGGCACCCTGCTCACTGCTGTGCCCTGCAGAGCCGGGCGGGTGGGTGCCAGCTCCTGCCACCTCCCAGGGCATCACAGGCGTCCCCTGCACCCCAAGTGGCATCATCTGGGGACAACCAACCCCCCGTGCCACAGCCACGTCCTGCCCCGCTGCCTGTTTATTTAATCCTCCACCCCGGTGACCCCGATGCAGCAGGGCCAGTTGCACACCCCGGCTGCCCCGTCTCCCCCGGGGTCCCTCCTGTCCCGAGGTGACAGACCCCCGTCCCCGGCCGTCCCGTTCCCAGCAGAGGGGACCTGCGCTGCCCACGGCCGCTTATCCCCTGCCGGGGACCCCCCGCCTGCCCCAAAGCACCCGGCCGGGGAAACCCCAACCTGGGGTCCTTGTGCGGAGGGGACAGAGGCGCCCAGCACCCACCCATCCTTCGGGCTGGCGGGTGAGAGGTTTGCAGAAACCCCTGGGGGAGAACTACCTCTTTTTTAGCATCCATTTATGGCCCCGTGGAGCCATCGCCCACTGTCCTGTGCACACGAAGCGGTGCAGGAACGCGGTGCCGTCCCAGCTCCGGATGGATTTTTATGGGGACGGTTATTAGTACTCCCCAGCCCTCCCGCGACGGCATCCGGGGGGATAAATGGATTAAAAACCTGCTCTTTGCTGGCTCGTCGCTCTTTATTCCTGAGCCGCTTTTCCTCTCATCCTGCTGGGGCTTGGTGACCACCTCGGATCCCTCCCTTGTCTCTCCCCCTGAAATATCAGGGGGTGCCCGGCAGGGATGCCGGCTGTAGCTCAGCGTGATGCTTTGATGCCCATCTCCCGGTCCATCGCCTGGAGGAAACGTTCGTTGAGGAAAAGCATCTGGCCGTGGGGCAGGAGACGATCGAGGAGGACGTCGGCGGTCTCGGGTCGGAGCAGGACGTCGGCGCCGGGGCCGAGGAGGCGCAGGGAGGTGAGCAGGCGGGGAGCCAGGCGGTGCAGGGTGATTTCGGCTAACGATAGATTTTCTTGGGGGTCACAAACCAAGGCGAAGGCGAGGGCCAACACCGATAGCCAGGCTACCGTCACCCGTTCGGGGAAGGGGTCCCCGGGGGGCAGCTGGAAAAGCCCCCCCGGGGCGTCTTGCAGCGACATCGGCTCGTCGGGGAGCTGGGGGAGTTGGGGGGAGGACGGGCGCCCCGAGGATGACTGAAGCAGCTGGCACTGGGAGGCCACTTGCCTGGGAGAGAAGGGGGGACCCTCGCATTAAGACCCCCCCCCCATCCAGGCACAGGGTGACCCCCTCTATTGGGGGGGGCCAGGGCTCGGCGGGACCCCCAGGGCCATGGGACCATGGCCCTGGGGGTCCCGCCGAACCCTGGCACCCCAAAAAGGCGGCTGTCACAGCTCTGGGGGTCCCACCAAGCCCAGAGCCCCCCAGTAAGGGGGATCCCATGGAGAGGGGGTGTCRCCACCGTGGGGGTCCCGCAAAGCCCAGGAGCCCCCCCCTACAGAGGGGTGCCATGGCCCTGGGGGTCCCAATGAGCCCAGCCCCCCCCCCAAAGGGGGGTATCGTGACCACGGGGGTCCCGATGACCCTGGGACTGATGGGGGGGGGGTGTCCCAACCCTGGGGGTCCTGGGGGGGGGGGTGCTCATTGTCCCAGGGGTCCCACCGAGCCCAGCACCCCCAGGAAGGGGGGTCCCAGGGAGGGGGGGTCCCGGCCCCGGGGGTCCCGCCGAGCCCCGCCCCCCCGGGGGGGTGTCCCGGGTACCTGGCCACGGCCAGCAGCTGCTCCTTGCGGCGGAGGCGCTGCCGGGGGGGGCCCCCGGGGGTGGAGGAGGGGGTCCCGGGGGGGGTCCCGAAGGCGCGGGAGTACAGCACGCGGCAGGGGGCGGGGCCCGAGGGGGCGGGGGGGTCCGGCCCGCCCAGCGCCAGCAGCAGGAACGCCCGCACCATGGCAACGCCGCCGCGACCCCGGCCCGCCGCCGCCCGTCACGTGGGACTCCCCGCCCCTCCGCCGGTTGCCATTGGTCAGCGGGTGTGCCGGCGCCCTGCTCGGATTGGCGCAGCTCGCGGGAGGGCAGCGGTTGGCCGATACGGAAGGGAAGCGTCGGCGGCGATTGGTGGGTGCAGAGAGGGGGGAGGGAAGCTTGGCGCCCACCCACTGCATGTGATAGCGCCCGGGTCGTGATTGGTCAAGGCTACGCAGGCGGCGCGCTGATTGGCGGATGGGGGGTGGTGGGCGGGGTAGGAAGAGGAAGTACGGCCTGGGAGGGGGAACAGCACGGCCTGGGGGGGGGACGACGACACAGGGGTCACCCCGGGGGGTGGCAGGGCCTGGGGGGCGGGCAGGACCACCCTGGGGGGGTGGCAGAGCGGGGGGGAGGACACACTGGATCACCTTGGGGGGTGGCAGGGCTGGGGGGAGCAGCATGGCCTGGGGGTCACAGGGCCACCCTGGGGACACACACACACACACAGGGCCAGCGTGCGGGGCGTGAGCCAGGATGGGGGATGCCCCCTCCCAGGCAGCGCTGCCCCGGCTGCGGGACCCCCCCAGTCACCCCTCCAGCCCCGTCCTCCTGCCCCACGCACGACACGGGCTCCAGGCGTGACCCGTAGCCATCCCCCTGGGGAAGCCCCCCAGGGAAGCCATCACCCCAACCCTCTCCCCCTCCCCAAACCCCTCCAGCCTGGCCCGGCCACCCCCACACAGCCCCGGGGCAGGGGGGGTTGGTACCAGCAGGCAGGGATCGATCGGGGGGCACCCACCCCATGCAGCCCCCTTTGCTTTGCGGTGCAGTCACAGGCCGGGGACAGGGGTTTGTTCTCCCTCCTGAAGGGGTTATTAACCAGGAGTGTTAAAAAAAAAAAACAAAACCAAAAAACCAAACAAACAAACAAAAAAAACCCCCCAAAAACCCCCAACAAAAACAAAACAACAACAAAAACCAACATAAAAATAAACAAGACGCATGGGTACAGCCTGACAGCAGCGGCTCCCGGCCAAGGAAACGCTTCCGACCCTCCCCAGCTCACGGTGCTTCGGCGGCAGCCGCCCGTTCGCAGGCAAGTGCTCAGCCCCCCGCCACGGCATCCCCACGGGTGCCCGGCTCTGGGGTGGGGGTAAAGCCCCTCCCATCCCCTGAAGTTAACCACAGCTGGCTTGGAGGAAGATAACAAACTACTTTAAATAAGATGGGGGGGGAGTGGGGCAAAAAAAACCCAACAACAACAAAAAAAAAAAACCCAAACCAACCCAGGCTGATGCAGTCGGTGACTGTTACAACAAGGGGCACCCACAGGGTGCCCACCCCCAGGCACCTGCCCCCCCCCAAGCAGAGAAGGGACAGGGTCCCGCACCACCCGCCGGCTGCAAAGGAGGTTTAAGTGCTTTTCTGCAACAGTTCTGCCAACTGAGCCCCAGCGGGGGCTCCCCGCCCTCCCTGGGGGCTCCCCGCCCCAGAGAGGGTCTGCCCAGCTCCACGGCCCCCCAGGGCTCGGGGGCAGGAGGGGGGGGATGTGCTGCAGCCCAGTGGCTTTCCCAGGGCTGGAGCAATGGCTTGGGGGGCTGCCCCACAGCCCCTGAGCCCCATCCCTGCTCCCGGGGAGGGGAGAGCTGCCCCCACCGTAGCTCTGCCCCCCCACCCCGAGCCCCAGAGGAAGGCTGAACCCAGCAGTGACTTACAGCCTGGGCTGATGGAGCGGTCCCAGGCATTTCCCCCCCTCCCCACTACAGCCCCCAGCCCCCATTCAGGGTAAAGCCTAAACCCTTTTTACCCTAAAAAGGGGGAAAACCACAACCGTGCCCCCCCACCCTGCTGCTGAGGTCGCCGATGCTGCGCAGGGCACCCAGCAGAGGAGGGCTGGGGCGGTCAGGTTTTGGGCTGGGAGACATTGCCTGATGGTAGCCCCCGGGGTGGGGGGGCAGGGGGGACGCTGCAGGGGTCCCCCCGGAGCCATCAGAAGTTCTTGAGGCGGCTGTAGAGCTCCCGCTTGCTGCGCTCGCCCGCCCAGGTGCGGCTCTTCAGGCGGAACTTGCGCAGGTCCTCCTTGAAGTCCTCGTGGTGCATGGGGCGGTAGTCCTGGGGCTCGCAGTGTGTCTGGGCACCCACGGCCCCGTCAGTGCCTGCAGCACAGCCCCCCGGCCCCCACCCAGGGGCGACCCCGGCCCCCACCCACCCAGGGGCAAACCCAGCACCCCAGGACCCCCCCAGCGCAGTCCCCTGCCCCCGGAGGTACCATCCTCATGGAGGATGCTCAGAGCCAGACCCTTCCTTCCCCCCGCAGGGCAGGGTTTGGGGAGGGGAGAGGGTGTTTTCCCCCAGCCCTCCCCCCCTCCTGTCAGGGACCCCCCCTCCCACACAGGGAGCAAACACGGGGGGGCTCACCTGGTACTGGGGAAAGAACTCCCGGTACCCCCCCTTCAAGACGTAGAGCTCAGGGTAGTGGAGGTGGGGGTACTCRTTACAGGCTCGGTCCTTCTCCCTGACGAACCGGCACCTGCGGGACAGGGAAGGCGATGGGAAGGGGCTGCGGCAGGGATTGTCACCGAGCCAGGATCCGGCCGTGCCCGGGGGTCTGACAGACCCCAGCCTCCACCCCCACCCCCCCACTCACATCCTGGGCCCCCTCTCGGAGGAGAATTCGCAGTGGAAGATGACGATCACCCTCTTGCTGGCATCGAAGGGGACGATGGGCTTCTTCAGCAGGAACTCCTCCACGTCCTGCTCCAGCGGCAGGTTGACAGCACCCTGGGGAGGGAGAGGAGGCACCTTCATCCCCCCCCGCCTCGTGTTTCATCCGGGCCTCAGTACGCTGCTCCCAGCCTCCCCCCACCACCAGCATCACCCCATCTACTGGGGCACCATCACCCTTCCTCCTTCCAGTTGGGGCTCAGCACCTTTGGGGGGGCTCAACCCCTCTGGGGGGGTTCAATTTGCGGGGGGCTCAACCCCTCTGGGGGTTGATGGGTTTGGGACTCCCCCACCCCGTCCCCAGCCCCGAGGGGCACAGCAGCGGTTCTGACCTTGATGTGGCCTCCCTCGTACTCGTAGGGGTACCTGCAGTCCACGATCACGCAGCTCTCGATGAGGCTGCTGAACTGCCCCGTCAGCACTGCCACCATCTGCGGGGGGGAGCCCGTCACCGAGGCGGAGGGGCACGGGGGGGGCCAGGCAGACAGCCCCACGGCAGGGTTTCGGGGAGAGGCTGCTGCTCCCTTACCATTTCGGGGGAAATGTATTTCAGGTCCTGGTGCTTCCCCTCCACCGTCTGCAGGAGGTAAGCCTGGAGGAGAGGCRGGGTGCTGGGTCAGGATCCGTCCCGGGGAGACCTCCCGGGGCAGGGGCTGTCACCCACTCCCCCCGACCGAGCCACAGCCGTGGCACGGCGCTGGCACTAGAGGAGCAGTGATCTGGGCTCTTCATGGGCTACGGGGTCTGCAGGCTGGAAAGTCACAGCCCCAAGTCCCCTTGTCCCCAAGCAAGGGCCACCGGCTGGGTTTGGGCTCTTGCACTGGTGCAGGGCTCCGCTGACAGCCCCCCTCCGCTTTGGGGGAATCGGGGCAGCACCCCCAGGCCTGCACCATCCCCCTGGTCCTACCTTGGAGAAGTCCCCAATGAGCTCCCGGTGGTCGTTGGCCAGCAGGTTCTCGATCTCCTCGTGGCAGAAGGACTTGGAGCGCAGCAGCCGCGCTTTCTGCGGAGACACAACCCAGAGACACCCCCCCGGCGTTAGCGAGGGCGCYGGCAGAGCCAGGGCATGGGACAAGTCCCACCGGGGACAGGCTGGACCACGGCAAGGACACCTCACCCCAAAGCCTTCCCCATCACCCACCGGCTCCGCCGCTGCCTCCTCGCCGGGGGTACCGGCCACGCTCCTCCGCCGCTTGGTTTTGACAGGGGTGTCCCTGTCCTGGGGCCGGTCTATCCGCTTCAGGATGGGCCTGATGACGCTGCTGGGCATGGAAGGYGAGCGGAAGAGCTGCCGGCATTTGCTGCGCTTCGCAGGACGCTGTGAGGGGAGAGCCTGTGTTGCTGCTCAGGGCTCTGGCATCCCCCCACATCCCCCCAGCACCGTGAGGGCAAGGGGACAATGGTCCCACTCCGGTGGCCACACACCGCCCAGGATAAGCCCAAAGCCCCTGGGCTGGTGCTGCTCACCAACCAGCCCCTTCGCCAGGGACCCTTGCCCCCAGACCCCTGCTTGGAGACCCCGGGGGGGAGCCTGGGGCTCCATCCACCCCCCGAGGCTTCCACGTACCGGCTCTGCCTCTTCCTTCCTCACCAGCGGCGCGGTCAGCAGGTTCTCCATCCCCTGCGGCACGTCGGCATCGCTCTGCCGGGGCGGCAGCCGGGGGCGGCCATGGGGGAGAGGCAGAGGAGAGTGTGAAGGGGCTGAATCCCACCAGCCGCTTCTCAATCCCCCCCGGGCAGGGATGGATCCCATGCCCAGGGTCCATCCAGCCCCACAGCCCCCCCAGCCGGAGGAGGCCTCCCTACCTTCATCTCCTCCTCATCCAGGATCTCCATGAARCCATCATCTTCTTCCTCAGACATGGAGGAGGTCAAGGAGCACCGGCGGAGTATGATGGGGCTCTCGCCCTCAGAGATGTTTTCCTTCTCGGGGGTGTCGAACTGGGGAGAACACAGCCCACGGCTCAGGAGGGGGCCAGCCCCACGCCAGCCCTGTTTGGAGACAGGGTGTCCCAACACCCCCCCCAGCCCCTTCAGCTCCCACATCCTTGGGTCTCCAGGGCAAACGTGGAGGTTGGAGCAGCTGGTCCCCGCTCAGCAGCCCCTGCAGCAGGAGCACCCATCCCCAGAGCCCCCCTGGAGTCCCCCCAGCCCCTCTTACCAGCAGGTCAGGCACAGAGCTGGGTCTCTGGGAGAAGGCATCCTTCCCTGCAGCCCCATTGCCGACGGGCAGCCGGCTGCGCTGACCCGGCCTCTGCGGCTTCTTGAAGACAAACCCCTCCTGCGGCGGGGGGAGGCATGGCATTAGCATCCCCCTGCCCCTTCCCCGGCACCCCGCCTTGTTGCCCCCCTCACCTTGTCCTCGGGCTCCCTCCGACTCCTCTGCTCGCTGGCCCTGTGGCCGTTGAACTCCCGGGAGTGGGAGATGTTCTTCAGGACCGGGCTGGCCCCCAGAAGCCGCGGCTGTGGGGCAGGCGGGGGGGTGAGAGGTGCTGCACAGCCCCTGCCTTCCCCGGCTCCATCCTCCTCCTCCTCCCAGCTCGGGCAGGGATGCAGCAGGATCCAGCCTCCCTCCGCGCAGCCCTGCAGAGCCCTCGGGACTTACCGGCAGCGAGTGGATCCTCCGGATAAGGAGTTTATTGCTGCAAGAAGCAGGGAAAGAAAAGGATCGAATGAGAGAGGGTTCCCTGGGCCAGCGGTGTCCCGCAGAGGCTGGCATGGCCCCCCCCGTCCCCCGGGTCCCCGCAGTGGGGGGAGACCTCCCCAGAGCTGTCACAGCTCCCCAGGTACCCTGGGGCAGCAACTGCCCATGGCCTGATCCGGACCCTGGGAAGGGCATGGGGACAGCCTGGCTTTCGGGTCCCACTGCAGGGACAGAGCCCCTTCACTTACTCCTTGAGAACTCTCCCAGACTCCGGGATCGCTTTCTCGAAGCTGTGGGGAGAGGAGAGCCGGGGTTAGGGGGGATCGAGCCCTGTGCCCCAGCCGGGGCAGCCCAGGAGCCCCGGGGATGGGCAGCCCCAGCCCCTACAGTGCCCCCACCCCACGCAGGGGCCGGCAGCCGGGGCTTTCAGCCTCACAAAGGGTTAAAGCCCCATCTGGACACTGCTGGTGTCAGGCTGGGGACCCCAATGCGGGGCTGGGGGGGAGCAGCACGCCGGGGTGGTCCGGGGCACCCCACTGACCTCGCTCCACGCCCAGACAAAGCCGGCGGCAGGGCCCCGCGCGGGGCGGCAGCGGCGCCCGCTCTCCACCTGTATGTAAATCCGCCCGCGGCGGGGATGCTGGGGACGCTGGCCGGTGGCCATATGGCAGTGCCGGCGGCACGCCGTGGCAGGACGGGGACCGTGGCAGGACGGGGACCGGCACATCCCCCGCGGCCGAGCACACCCAGCCCCACAGCTGCCCCAGCCCCACCATCTGCCCCCAGTTACTCATTCACCCGGCACATCTGCCGGGGCCGGGCTCTGCCAACGGCCGGGCAGGGGAGGGCGAAGCCACCGGCATGGGGAGGCCTCGGGTGCACCTCTCCAGCGGGGAGGGGGGGGGCAGGCAGCRGGCAGAGCCCCTCGCCCCTGCACAGGGCAGCACTGCAGAGCTTCGCTCTCAGCTGAACCCTGCACCCCCCAACCTGCACCCCCACCCCGTGGGGCCCATGCAACAGCACCCCAAGGCTCCCCAGGGAGGCGGGGGGTGCGGGGAGCCCAGGGGGGTGCTCAGCACCCTTGTCCCGCCTGCATGGCGAGGCAGCGAGCCGGCAGCCAGCCGTCCCTGCCGGCACAGCCCGGAAGAGGATTTGGCCCGGCCGCGGCAAGGCAGCACCGTGCGGGCTTCCTGCCTGCACCCGCTGCCAGACCCCTGCCTGCGGCGGGGCTGCGCCGAGCACCAGCGCCGACGTCCCCACTCTCCCCGGTGCAGGGTGGTTTCTCACCCCCCTCCAGAAGTAAATTTTGGGGGTGCACAGCTGGAAGCACAGCCCCCCAGCGAGGCTGCGACAGGCTGAGCCCGGGCGCTGCAGGCAGCCCGGGGCAGGCAGGGCCCCGCGCTGCCCGCGGCAGGCGGGGGAGGGCGAGGGGGGGACCCCCCGGGGGGGGACGGGGTACTCACACTTCCTCCAGTGCCGTGGGGTCCTCCTGCGTGGGGGAGTCCAGCCCCACTCCTGCGGGAACAAGGGGCAGGGGTAGCACCACGGTGGGGGGCGGGGGGGGCGGAAATCAGGGCCCCATTGGGGACCCGCTCCTGCACAGCGCCGGCTCCTGCGGGGTCCTGTGCAGGGTGCGGCCGGGCAGAGGAGCCCCCCACATCCCGGCTGTGCTTCCCCACTGCTCCAGCCAAGGCTGGGGAGGGGGCCACGGCCGGTGGTACCCGCTGTGTGCTCATGGGGGGGCCCGCACCCAGCCCCCCAGCGTGGCAAGGGGGACGGCACTGACCCTGGGAGCACCCGTCCTGGTCAGGATGTCCCACGTCACCCYGACCAGGGACCCCGCTGGGGCGGTCCATGGCCGAGCCCCCGGGGAGCGGGGCTGGGGGCTCTTGCCCATCGTCCCCTGCAGGGAAGGGGCCGCAGTCGGAAGCGCAGGGGAGGAAGTCCCAATTTGAAGCAGGCGCGGGCTGAGCGCCCGGCGGGAGTGACTCAGAGCGGGGGCCGGGAGCTGGGAGCAGAGCAGGGCCCAGCTCCCACGTGCGCCCCAAGAAGCCCCCAGCCTCAGACCCCCTCCCTGCCTCCCCAGCCGCTCGGCCAGGCCCCTTCCCCACACGCAGGGGCCCCCTGCCCACACACCCTCCACCCCACTGCCAGGAGACCCCCCCCCTCATGCCACAGCTCCCTCTGCACAGCCCCAGTCCCGGGGGGGGAGGTCGGGGGGGGTGGGTGCAGCAGCACCCATCACTCACCCGCATCCGAGGCCTCGGAGGAGACGGAGTCCCGGGAGGAGTCCGAGGCCACCGGCTCCAGGGACAGGCTGGACCACTGGCTCTGGAAGGACAGCCCCGCGACCCGCCGCTTCGGGGTGCCCCAGTGGCTGCGAGCGGGGGGGGGGTGTGTCACCCCAGGGGACCCTCGGGAGCCCCTCGCCCCTGCCCCGGGAGCGGGGGGGCAGGAGCAGCTGCAGGGGCTAAGGCAGGGGCCCAAAATGCCTTAACCCGCCCCCCCCCCCCCATGGCAGGGTGCCATCCCCGGTCTCAGCACAGGCAGCCCTGAACCGCGCGTGGGGCAGCCCGCGTCCCCTGTGTCCGGCAGGAGGAGCCACGCGTGGGGCAGCCCGGGGCCGGCAGGAGCCACGCGTGGGGCAGCCCATGTCTCCCGTGTCCGGCAGGAAAAGTCACGCGTGGGGCAGCCCGTGTCCCCGGGGTCCGCAGGAACCCCGCGTGGGGCAGCGCGGGTCCCCCGTGTCCAACAGCAGTAGCCACGCGTGGGGTAGCCCCCCCGCCCCCGGCCCCGCTCACCTGCCCAGCCCCGCCAGGTTGTCCATGTCCAGCGCCAGCGTGGTGACCGGGGACATGCCCGCCCGCCCCGCCGCCAGCCCGGGCAGCCCACGGCAGCCGGGGCCGCCCCGCGCCGCCATGCGGGTGCAGGAAACCAAATTAGAAATCAATTTAAAAATATATATGATATATAGAGAGAGCGCGCGAGCTGTTCTCCCCCTCCCCGCGCGGCGCGGGGCCGTGCCGCTCCGCCGTCCGGTTCGGGGGGGCCCGGCCGGGCGCGCGCCCGCCGCCGCCCCTATTTATATTCGAAAAATAACAGGGGAGCGG
>JAYKAV010002784.1:563077-579364 GCA_035582835.1 Phoebastria nigripes
CCCCCCCCCGCCCCAACCCTCCTGTGGAGCCGTGTCCCATCCTGGGGTCTCCTCCCACCCTGCACTGCCCATGGACAGCGTTTCCACATCCCCGGCCCATCTCTCGAGGCATCCCCAAATCCTGGGCTTTTCCYTCCCGGATCTTTTCCAGGTTGGATCATCTCGTCTTTGGGCAGCAGCGCCGTGGGGCGTGGGGGCCGTGGCGAGGGTCTGCTGCCCACCGGCCCCCCCCCGGCTGCGGGAGAGGCTCCCCGCCCTTTCAGCTCGGCTCTTTTTTAATCTTATTTTCCCCCAAGGCTGTCGCTGTTGATGCTTTTCCCATGGATTTCCCTGTGCTTGGCAGGCCGGGCTGCTGACGGGGCTGTTTTGGGCACCTGCCTCCTACTGCCGGATTCCTCGGGTGCCCGGTGGTGGGACCGCGTGCCCGGCAGCGTTACCAGCCCGTGTTTGGGCTCCCATGGCCTCCTGTGGGGTGGCGGGGCTGGGTGAGCCCCAGGGAGGACGTTTGAGTCTCAGCTTCCATCAAAGGGGTCTTTGGGGTGTCGGATCCTGAACCCCTGGGCGGGAGGTGGGGGGCGTGAGCCCCGTCATCCCCAGCCCGGCTCTGGTAGTTCCCCCTGCCTTGGTGCAGGGGCAGTGCCCACCCTGGGGCTGGGGGTGCTGGCGGGGGCCCCCCATTATCCTGCGGGGCTGCTGGGGGAGCACAGCCCTGGGCAGGCAGTGTCAGCCGGGCGAGAGAGAGTGGCTCTTCCCATGGGAGCCATGCTGGCAGGCCCGGGGAAGGGGGTTTGGGAGGGTCTGGCTTTGGGGTCCCTGCTGTTGCTGACAGCCTGTAAAGCTTCCCCAGCTTGGGGCTCGGTGTGGCGGCTGCCAGAGCCTTTGCAGGGGGGGAAATGGGTAAACTGAGGCACAGAGCACTCTCTGCTTGGTGCTGATGGCTGGGAGATGCGATGGTCGTGTCCTGGCTGCTGTGCTGGGGTGCAAATCCTCTCTTTCCTGGGCAGGGGCTGGCTGCATCCCTGAGTGCTGGTGGAGCAGGAGCTGGGGCTGGCCGGGCCATGCCGYGGGCTCACGGTGGAGCAGGCAGAGGCTCACGGTGGAGCAGGCCTGTCCTGCCGCTGCTCCTGCCCTGCCTGCGCCCATCACGCCTTGGGGTAGGGCTGGGCGCAGGCCCTGGCGTGCTGCCTGCTGCTGCCCAAAGCCGGGCTGCCTGACGCCCCTGAGCTGCAGGCAGGCTCCTCCCCAGCAGGTCTGTGCCGGAGCAGCTCCGGAGTCGCAGTCGCGTGGTGCCGTCGCGTCCGTGGTGCTCGGCTGGCTCCAGGACGCAGCCAGAGGCAGTGGCTGCCCTCCCTGGCTCTGCCTKCTCCTGCCTAACCCTGCCCATTCCCTCCCCAGCTCCGGCGCTCGGGAGCGGCGGCGGCCCCGGAGGATGGCCTCCTGCCCGTGCCTTTGAAGTTTTGTGCAAGGACGACCGTTGCGGGGACACATGGCTACGGCGAGCAAGGGTGAGTCCCCGGTGTCCCCCTCCTGCCTGCCTGCCGGCACCTCACCCCCTCCCAGGCTGCCTGCCCTGACCCGGGGCCAGTCTCCAAGTTTGATGCTCCTTCCCGGTGAAGCCCCTCTTCCCGTGGCCCTGCTGGGGGGGTCACTCTGCCCGTGGCCCTACCCGGGGGTCCCTCTGCCTGCAGCCAGGGATGCAAGGGCTGCCTGGAGCTGCCTGCTCCATGCCTGGGGAGCAGTCGAGCAGGTCAGAGGCTACAGGGGACCCGGGGGGACATTGCTGCTGCTTTTCTGCTGCAAGTTGCGAACGAGCAAGCACTGAGGGGGCTTGCGGTGGGGTGGGGGCTCTGGTGGGGTGCTGCCGGCACCACTCAGCTGCGGTCCCCCCTCTGGTGATCGGCACAATGCCTGGCACCCCCCACCCCAGGCAAGGCTGCTGTGGGAGGCGATGGGTGCCAGGTGCTCCCAGCCTTTCCCTGGCTGCCACCCCGAAAGGCCCTGGCAGCGCCAGGCTCAGGGAGCTGGGCGCTTTGTTGGTGCCGGGAGGGGACCCTGAAAAGGCCGCTGGCGTGAGGTGTCCTGCAGCGGCAGCGCCCGGCTCTCCGCCGTGCGAGACAAAGACCGAAGAGGCTCTTTGTGCTGCTGATGGGCGTGATTTTGTCTCCCTTTGTGCACCCGGTCGCGGCTCTGGCCTCTGTGGCTCCGTCCCCGCTGCCGGTGAGCGGGGCTGCGGGACGGCTCCATCCCGGGGGCTTTCCTCTTGCCGGCGGTGAAGCTTCCTCCAGCTTCCCGTCGGGATGAGGGCCAGGYGAGCGGTCCCTCAGTGGTGATGCTGAAGGACAGGCAGGTTGCCTGCTCTGTGCTGTCTTGTTCCTGGCAGCATGGGGGAGAGGGGCTGGGGGTCCCTGGGGGGAGCAGCTGAGCCCCCCATGCTTCCCACTCCAGCCCTGCCTCCCTGGGGACACTGGGACGCAGACACCCTCATTTCGGGAGGGATGTGCTGAGTCTGAAAGTGGCATCTGCTCCCAGGGCTTACGATAGCTGCTGACACRTGCAAGGCAAGCGTCCCCCGCCGTGCCCCCCCTCCCTGCGGCAGGCGTGGGTTGGACCCCCAAACCCACCCCCTGGGTGCCCGGGGAGCACGGCACTAGACTGGCTGCCAGCATGCTGACTGTGAGAAGTCCAGCAGGTCCTGGTGACCCTCCTGCCATGACTGTGGTGGGACTTAGGGGCTCAAGATAAAACACACCAGCTCTGCATGATTTTCTGCCCAGCCCCTGCCTGATGGAGCCTCTGCCTGTACCTCTGCCAGTGCCTCCCCTCGCTGCCAGGGGTGTGCAGGACGCGCAATTGCATTTCGCCCCTAACGAGATTTCTGTGCTGGCTGACTCACGGCAGGTCCTGCGTGGGTGGGTGCCCCTGCCCCACGCAGCCGGGGCTGCCGAGGTGCCACCGTCGCCACCCGGGCTCTGCTTGGGGCTGTCCYCTCCTGCCAGGGCGAGGACCGTCCCTGTCAGCCCCTCCTGCGCCGGGACAGAGGCACCACGCAGTGCAGCCTCTCAAGGTCACCGGGGTGCATGCCGGCGGGTGACCCAGTTCCCGGGACAGCCAGTTCCCGGGACAGCCACCCGCGGTGCCCAGCATCCACCCCTGCCTGCCGCCTTCACCTTCCTCCAACCTCCCTCTCTCCAGAGGGTCTTCAGGCACACCGTGCTGGGGGGCTAGCCGAGCGCTGCAGCTGCCTGGGTGGATGGGAGCTCGGTGCCCTCTGGAGATGCTTGTCCCCGGGGGCCACCTGGCTTCCCGGGCTCCATGCCGGGCATCAGCCGCGCTGCCTCCAAGCGCCGCGTGACGAAGACGCATGTTTGGGATTTTCCCTGCCAGTCTCCTGGCAGTTGTCAGGGCTTGGCTGCTCCGAGCCCAGCGCTGGCATCAGGATGCCTGGTGGCAACCACGGGCTGGGACCCTGCATGTTGCCACAGCTCCCAGCCAGCGTAYGCAGGTCCCTGGGCTCATCCTGCCCTGTGGCACCCATAAAGGCTCTGTGGGGCAGAGGGTGGCTGTGCCCCATCACGGGGGGGCCAGGAGCTGCTTGCGTTTCAACAGGGAGGGTCCCATCTGTGTCCCCTTCCCCACCACAGCCACGTGCGGCTGCATCGCTCTGCAAGCGGCTGAGTCTCTTGTTTTCCCTTGCGTGTGGGGAAGGGATTTCTGCCGAGCTGTTCTGGCTGAACAATGCCGAGTTATTAAATCTCCAGCGTTTCCAGCCTGCTGAGGCACAAAGAGCCTTTTCTTTAAGGAGGCGGCAATCTGCTCCCGGCTGCTGCCAGATGGATGCGATAAGCGGCTGGACCGGGGGGTTTCTTGGAGTATACCAGGGAGGAGGAGGAAGAGGAGAAGCTGTTTTTTCTTGGAAGCTTGCAGAGAACATATTGCAAAGGTGCAAGCAAAACGGCACATAGTGTTTGTGCCTCTGTGCAGGCTCCTGCCGGCCGTGGGGACCTCGGTGTCCCCAGGCAGGTGCCTGTCCTCACAGGGCCATTGCATTTTTGGGTTTCCCCGGGAGGTTTACTCCCCAACCTGCTGGCCAGCTTTGCAGCCCCGGAGAGCCCTGCCCAGCACCCTAGGACGTGTGGGAGCTCTTCCCTGGGGAAGCTGTCCTTCTCCTCTGTCCTTGTCCCACCCGTGTCCCCCTCCYGGCACAGCCCGTGTCTGCGCTCATCCCACTCCTCTGCCCTGAGAAAATCCCGGGAGTGAGCAAATGCTCGCTGAGCCTGGGGAACAGACGGGACCCTCACAGCCTCTGGGCATCGGCTGGTGGCAGGTCCACGCACTCCCTCCTGCTTGGAGGGTGAGTTCTCTGTGGCCACTGGTCACCGGTGTCCATGTGCCCCCTCCCCAGCCCGTGGCACAGGGCATTTCTGAAATGAGAGGGGGGAAACTGGGGAAGCCCCTCTGTCCGACGATGCTCTGGCCTCGGTCTGTCCCCGGGGGCTGTGGGGGGACGCGGAGCTGGGGACAGAGGGGGTGCATCCCAGGCGGGCAGGGAGTGACGCCCAGGCTCTGTCCTTCTCCCTGTGCAGGCAGCAAGGCGAAGGGGGGGGGCGTGCGCTTTGCCCCCAGCCAGCCCCCCGAGGGGGTCCACGGCCACGTGCACTTCGATGAGAAGCTCCACGACTCGGCGGTGATGGTGACGCAGGAGAAGGACGGCAGCTTCCTCGTCAAGGTGGGAGCTGGAACCTGGGGGACGAGGCGGGTACCGGTGCCATCCTGGCCTGTCCCTGCACCCAGCAGCGGGGCTGGGTCTGTCCTGGGGGCCCTGTGGGGTGGGTGGACCCCCCAGTGCTGCCCGTTGTAGCCCTCTGAGCTGTGGGGCTCCTGCGCCTGTGGCTTCTGCTGCCTGCGGCTCTGCCCGCTCCAGGGAGGTTTCCATCGCTGCTCCTCCGGACGTCGCCTCCGTCTCCGTTACAGTTCTCAGATTTGGGGGTGTTTCTGGCCCCGCTAGCTCCCTGGCGTACCCGGGGCGGCCTGGGAGCACGCTGAGAACCCGGGTCCTTCCTCGCGGGTGGCTGTGATGCTCCTGAGGGCACAGGTATAAACGTGGGTGCTTTGCTCTGGATTCACCCATTTAGCACCCGATTCCTGCGGCTGCATCTAACCTCTGCCAGCGACGGGGGCAGGTTCGGGGCTGATCTGGGCGGCGTTTGCRGGGCCAGATCTGACAGTCTGGGGTGGAACGCAGGCCCCCTCTGGAAATCAGGGTCTGGTGGGGTCACCAGCAGCGGAGCCCAGTCCTGGCAGGGTGGGCTGGGGGACCCGCTGGCCCTGCTGCGCCCTGGGCAGGGGAAGGGGATGTGGCACTGTCTCCTCTGCCCCTGTTTTGGGGGGGACAGGGCTGAGCTGGGTCTCACCCTGTGCGTGGCTTCTCCTCGCTCCCCTCCAGCCACATGGCTGTGGCCGTGGGAGGGTGTTAGCGTGGGTTCAGGTTTGACGGTGGCTCCCAAACCATTCCAGGGGCTGGTGATGGCAGTGGGGACAGCAAGTCATCTTTAATGACACCTTGTATTTCATCCCGGCAGGTTTGCAGACCCGAGCATGCGCTGCCTGCCCCGTCCCACAGCTCCTCACCCCACGCAGCAGGGCTGAGTGCCGGGAACAGAGGCTTTGGTGCCGGTGTGCCGTGGGCTTTGATGGCATTGGGGTCTGGGTGTGAGATGGGCACCTTGGCAGTGACTTGGAAGTGCAGGTCACCGGTCCTCTGCCCAGAGCTGGTTTACCGTGGCTGCTTCACCTGGTGCGAAGCCGGCCCCTCCGTCCCAGCCTCTCCTTTGGAGGCCCTTTTCTCCCAAGAAATAAACCCCTCGGAGAGCATCGGGGTTGCTCCGGCATTGCGTGCAGCAGAGCAATCTGAAACTCACTTTCAGCTCTGAGTCAGTTATTTGTATCGGGCGGATGATGGGTTAGCGCCCTAAAAACAGCACTGAATTGCTTAGCAATTGCCGATCTGTGGGTGGTTGTTATTATTTTTCCCACCTGTGCCGTGCAGCGTGCCACGGGCGCCCCGGCACTGCACGTGCCTCTCCGGGGAGCGGGGGCAGCTGCCTGCTGCCCTCGGCACTGCCAGCCCTGACGGCAGAGCGGGACCGGCCCGGTGCTGGCAGCCACCCGCGCCCAGCTCAGCGTGCCGGTGCCACGTGGGTCTGTGCCGGGGCTGTGTTTAACCACGCAGCTCTTCCTTCTGGACAGGTTTGGGGTGCACACCGTGCCCCACCATGCTTATCAGAGGCAGGAGGAGACCCTCATCCTCTCCCCTATGGAGAAAAGGCTCTTCAGGGCCGATCACCAAATATCCTTCCATGGCCTTAAAATCCCCAAAGCTGCACATCATTGTGTCTGTTGGTTTCTGTGTTGCAGTGATGCCTCAGAGCTGCTCGTGGACAGGAACGTGCAAGCATATGGCGTGCATTTTATATCTGTGTGTGTATAGATAGATATGTGTGTGTGTGTATTATGTATGTGTATATATATGTATTTCTGTGGCAGTTGAGGTACAGCTTGGGGCAGGCTGCACATGTGTGCATGGAAGACCGAGGGTGCCCGGCTGAGTCGTGCCCGCGGCAGGGCTTGCCGGTGCTGCCGGTGGGGTTTGTGGCAGTCGGCGAGCAGTGGGTGCCCTGCGTCCCTGGGAGGGGATCGCCCTCTTGGCTGGGCTGGATCCTGGCTGTGCTCTGGGCTCTGCCGCAGGGAAGGTTTGCAGGCGCGTCCGGAGCTTTGCAGCAGGCGGGGAGCCTGCTGCTCCCTTCCCAAAATGGCTTTTTCTGAGCGTGATGGAGATGGACCCTGCTCCAGAGGCGGCCGGCTCTGAAAGGGCTCTGGTTTTCATCATGGCAGTGGATAAATGACGTTTGAAGGCGTGCTCTTGGAAACGTCTCGGCTTTTAGAGACCAGAAACGGCAGCCGAACGCGTTCAGCTTACACTGGGAAAATTGGTCTCTGCTCCCACAACACCAAAGGTGGTTGTTCCCAGGGCTTTGCCCAGAACTGGTTATTTTTGCTTCTTGCTTTGTGCAGCCAAAATAGATGTGTTTGTTATGTTTTCCCAATTATTTAGGAAACAGCCCCCCACAGCTGCTGCTCCCCACCTTCACATGGGCTCTCGGGTGCCCGATACCTGGTGGGGCCCTGTCCCCAGGATGGGACATGGAGGGGGATGGGATGGGATGATGGCAGCATGGGACCACCTCCTGCCGCGGTTCGGTGCCTGCACGAGGCATGATGTGACCCCTGCCRTGTCCCCCCTCCCTTGCAGGTGGGATTCCTGAAGATTCTCCACAAATACGAGATCACGTTCCTCCTGCCCCTGGTGCAGAGGCTGGGGAAGGACATCTGTGCCGTTCCCCTCCCCAATCTCAACCTCCGAGTCATTGGCATCACCTCGCTGCCGGAAGGTAAGGCCCCCGCTTTGTCCCCCACTTTGTCCCCATGGCAGCTGCTGTGCTGGGTCCTGGATCCTGCCCTTGCTTTGACGCAGCTGGCAAGGGGTGAGCAGCAAGGGGGGCACTGCCCAGGCCAGGGGGGCTGCCAGACCCAGACGTATCCCTAAGTGCTCGTGGGGGTGGCAGGGGTGTCTGGCTCATGCTGGAGCCCCGTGGGGAGCACGAACCAAGCGCTCCCATGGGGTGGGAGGCAGCTGGCAGCCCCCTGGTCCTCGGTGCACCCATGGCCGTCTGCGTTGAGCCCTTGCCAGGCGTGGGGGATGATTCCTCTCGCTTGGGGAGCCCGGAGCCCCCCGGGAGCCCACAGGGATGGCTTTTATTGCTGGGGTGTTTCCTGCCTCGTGGGAACTCGGTGGGTGAGTGCCCTCCAAAGCGCTTTCCAAACCCCAAGCCTCGTCCTTCCCCTGCGCACGGGGGGATGGCAGGCTGATCGGGCTGTCCCCGACCCGCGGGGCTTTGGGGACAAGTCCCACTGCAGCCGCTAGCGATGAGGGTGGCATTTGGTCCTGGCACTGCCCAGGGTGGCCGGGTTGTGCCGCATCCCGGTGCCCATCCCTGCAGCACTGCATTGGAGAGCTTTACCCCATGGAGAAGGAATCTGTGTTTCCACTGCACCTGCCGGGAGACGCCCGGCCCCGACCCGCGTGCTTGGAGAGCGGCTTTTGTGGCATTTTAATCCAGGAACCTGCTGAACAGAGTCCAGACGTGCTGGTATTTTTAGCACTTGCTCTGTCTGCTCTTTGCCTGCGCCGAGGGTCTGCCTAAATAAGAGGCTGGAGCCGAGGGTGGGTCACCTCTCCGTCTGTCTCCAGGCTTCTTGCTAATTCTCTTGTCATAGAGGAAAGGAGAATAATGTCCTGCAACGTAAGCACTCGACGTGGGTCTGTGCAGAGGCACTACCTGGGCTTTGCTTTGTGCCGTGTCTGCGGCGGCTCAGCCCCATCCGAGACCATGCTGGGGGCCGGGCATGTGGCAGCCCCCTGGGATTGGGGCTGGGGGTCCTG
Source organism: Phoebastria nigripes (assembly GCA_035582835.1). NCBI lineage: Eukaryota > Metazoa > Chordata > Aves > Procellariiformes > Diomedeidae > Phoebastria > Phoebastria nigripes. The sequence continues at coordinate 571,578 of JAYKAV010002784.1, forward strand.
CTGGCTGTTCTGCCCCCTCCTTCCTCCCCGTCCTTCCCCATCCCCTTCCCAGCTCCCCCAGCCCTCAGTCCTGCTCGGTCCGTCCCATCCCTGCCGGCAGCGTGGGTTCGGTCGCAGCCCACACCCAGCCCCGTGGCTGTTGCTCCGTCCCCTGCAGACCCACGTCTCTCCATAACTTATCGTCTGCAACTGGGAGGTTAAATGCTCTTTTATCCCAAGTGTGCATCAATCAGCTGCTGTTTCTTGTGGGTTCAGATCAGTCTGGGAGGTGGGAGGTGAAGAGCGGCCGCGGGTTTGTGGAGCAGAGCCCGCAGGCTGGTGGGGATGGGGACAAGGACAGGGACAGGGTTTGCTCCAAGAGGCACCAGGCTCATGCACCAGCCCGGCTCTGGTCTGGGGTCAGTTTGCTGTCGGCATGACCATGGGAGAAGGGAGCAGGGCTGTGCATGGTGGCCCTGGCACAGCGGCTGAGCCAGCCAAGCATCACCCTGGGCTTGGTGGCAGCCGTCTTGGAGACATGGGATCCGCTCCGAGGACACAGCGGGCTGCGAAGCGCCTTGGGGCACCTCGCCTGGTCCTGTGCCAGCAGCTCTGGTTGACAAGCAGCTGGTGGATGCTCCTTCCTGCATGCCCGTCCCCGCCGGCTCCCTGGGGCTGCAGCTCGCCGCCTCTCCCCGTGCTGCCTCCCGGCAGCCGAGGGTCCGGATCCCTGTGGCAGGCAGGGCTGGGCTGTGGCTCTTCCCGCGCTGCTGCTGGCCCCGGCCCAGCAAAGCACTTAAGCTTTGTTTGCTTGAAGCTTCCCACCTCAGGCTGGCATGCCCAGCCTGGGCTCGGGGCCAGGGCTCCCAAGGCTTTGCGGAAAGGAGCCCTTTGGGGACCCCGAGCAGCTCCGGTGGGACCCGGAGGAGTCCGGTGCCTCACAGTTCAGCGGCATCTGTCCCCAGGGTCCTGGTGACAGCCGGGGCTCCCCTTGAGGCTCTGCTTCCCGCATCCTTGGCTGCAGGCAGGGATGGGGCTTGACAGGTTTGTCCAGCCATGGGGCAAATCCAGTCCCTGCGCTGCCGGCAGTCCCGGGGCTGCCCAGCCCGGGCAGAGCATGGTGCCTGGCTCCCGGCTGCGGTGACAGCCACGGCGGGGCYGGCGAGCAGGGCTGTGATCTGAGGGCACCCTGGCACAGACACAGAGACAAAGCGGCCCCGGGTGAGCGTGGGCTGGAGATAAGGGAGCTCCTGGTGCTCGGAAGGAGGAGGTTTTACCACCGCTTTCTCCCTCCTGCCTCCAGGTACAACCTGGCACGGGGAGATTCATCGTGCCCGGTGGTGTTTTGCTCTCCTCCATCCGCCTGCGCTCCCCGTGTGCGGCCAGTGTTTCTGAGCTCCGGGGCTGAGCCTCGCGGAGCTGACAGCCGTGTCTGCTCCGGAGCCTGGATGATGCTCAGCGCATTTTTATTTCTTTTTTTCGTGCCGTTGCAGCATCCCCCTGTGCCACCCGTGTCGGGGGGCCTCCCTGCGAGCTCTGCGGGGCTGYCTGGTTGCATGCTCACAGCTTGCTCGTGCCCCCTCCGCCCGGGTTTGACTAATGCTTTTCCGCAGCTGATTTAATTTTCTGCCTCTCCTTTATTTTTACGTTGTGCTTTTTTCCTCCGGATCAAAACCAACTGCCTCCTTCCGCCCTGCCAGCTCAGGGGGCGTGGGGCTGGGGCCAGCCGWCACCTGCTCTGAGCTGGGGGCTCCAAGGGCTGTTTCCATGTTCCCTCTGCTCTGCAAGGAGGAGGACATGGCAATTTTGGCACGGGCATGCCTGGCTGGTGAGAGATCACGGTGTTTGCCTGGCCAGGGCAGGGTGCAGGCAGGGCAGGGTGCAGGCAGCACCGTTTGTTGCATCCGTGGGGTCCCATGTGCTGGGGCCATGCATGGGGCTGGAGGGTCGGGGTTTTGGCTGGATGGGTGGGAAGTGGGACCCCCCCCAAGCTGTGACCGGGGGTGCAGAGCAGCCGTGCGCTGGTGTCCTGCTCTGCTGCTCCCTCCCTGTGGGGCTGTGCAAAGCCCCTGTGGCCTGGGGCAGGGTGATGGGGACAAGCGGGTCTCGGAGGTGCCATCGGCTCAGGGTGTTGGGGGATGCTCAGCACCCTTGCAGCAGTGCCCTCAGCCCGGCGCTGGGACGAGCAGTGTCCCGCATCCCCYGACACCTCGCCCGCATCTCTGCGGAGCTTTATGCGCTTCACCACRGCTTAGCATCCTTGTGTCTGCCTCACGGGTGGGGAAACTGAGGCACAGGGTGGGGAGGGAGCCCAGCAAGACTTGTGCTATGTTGCTCAGCACCTCGGTGGTGGGGACGGGACTAAATCAGCCATGCCCCAGGCTCTGCTGCCTCTGGGTGCCTGCAGTGAGGAGGGGCTCCCGGGGTGGGTAGGAAAGGTTCAGGCAGGGTAGGAAAGGTGCAGGCAGCTCTCGCAGCCGGAGCGCAGCTCCCAGGGTGTCTCTGTCCCCAGGCTACAGCGTGAAGTGCGAGTACACGGCGCACAAGGAGGGGGTCCTGAAGGAGGAGATGGTCCTGGCCAGCGAGGCTGGTGAAGGTGCCTGTGTCAAGGTCGTGGTCCAAGCCCGTGTCATGGGTAAGGGGCTGCCGGCGGGCAGCGGTGCAGGGGCCTCACGCGGTTCCTTGGGTTTCGGAGCAGCGATTCCTCCCTGGCACAGCCGGTAACAGGGAGCGCCTGCAGGCCTGGCTGGAGACCCGCTGCTTTCTGGGGAGCCAGGGCTGCCGGTGTGCGTGGTTGAGCCCCATGAGGACCCTGCTCCCTGCTCCATCCTCCCTGTGTCCCCCAGACCCTGCTCAATCCTCCCTGTGTCCCCCAGACCCTGCTCAATCCTCCCTGTGTCCCCTGGACCCTGCTCCATCCTCCCCAGCACATCTCCCTCCTCCAGCTCTCCCAGTTCAGCCCTGCAGACGTTCCCCACCTGGTGGACATTTTTGTGAAATTGTCTAAACCGGACGACTTTCACCCCGAAAATCYGCAGCCCTGGGGAACGAGGCTGCAGGGCCTCCCCGGTGAAGGGGTGCATGGAGCGGGGCTGCAGCGGGTGGGTTGGGGGCACCCCCTGCCCCCCTCGTCACCCCAAGCCCCCTGGGGTCCCCCTCTCCTCCAGCCACAGCTGCTTGTTAGGCAGCACAGCGGTCTTTAATTTTAATTTTTTTTTTTTTTTTTTTTTTTTCTTCCTCTTTGCCACCTAATTTGTGTTTTTTTTTTAGAGCAGCATTTTGTAGCTTGGCTTCCTGTGCTTCGTGTGACACGGTGCCTGCTTTCACTGGCATCTTCCACGCAGCTGGTCCTGGTGCCTGGTGGGGCTGGCGGTTTGCTCCCTGGCATCCCCCCGCTATCTCATTGTGTCCCCACCCTGTGTCCCAGCCTGGCCCCCAGCACCCCGTGCACTGCAGCACCCGAGCCTTGGCACGCCGGGGGCTGAGCACCGTCCCCATGTAGCAACCACAGCGGTGACCTGGGGACAGGGTACAGTGTCCCTGCATCTCCCAGCCCCTTGCGTGGGGACCACRGGAGGGAGAACAAGCACCTGTGAGCTTGAAAACTCCCCGAAAGGGCTCTCAGAAAGGTGAAGCCAGCGCCCCCGGGCCAGCCTGAGGCCATACGTGGCTGCACCCCGGCTCTGTCCCCATCCCCACTGTCCCCTCCTGTCCTGCAGACCGGCACCACGGCACGCCAATGCTCCTGGATGGGGTGCGCTGCATCGGCGCAGAGCTGGAGTATGACTCGGAGCAGAGCGACTGGCACGGCTTCGACTAGCCCCCCCCCTCTGCCCCCACTGCTGTCTGCGTGGCTCCCAAGGASGAAGCTCCAAATTAAAAACGAAGAAACCAACCCAAACCCCCCTGCCCTGGGGGCTGTGGCTCTGCGGCCGCCACGGAGCTGGGGCTGAGCTGCTGCCTCCCCCTCCCCAGCCACTATCGCCACCGCTGCCATGTATGGAGCACACCCACCTCCCCGCTGTGGGGTTGGGGGGTCCCCAAAGCGCAGGAGGGGTTTCCCAAATGCCGGAGTATCTCTGCCTGGAGCCTCGGGCAGGGATCCCGCTCGCTGCCTCCAGCTGCTGCTGCTTTCCTCTCGCTTTTCTCCCCCGTCGTCCCTGGGAGAGGCGGCATTTGGGGATGGCGGAGCCCCAGCTGAGCCCCCCGGGGTGAAATTTTGCCTCCTGGGATTTGGAGCTGAGCTGGGCCATGGGCCAGGGCAGGATCCGGCAGCRGGAGGGAGGCTGGGAAGCTGGGTCCCTGGGGGCTCCAGGGCTGGTGCCAGTGTCCCTGTGGCCATGCCCATCCCCGTGGCCATGCCCATCCACCTCCTCATGTCRCAGCCATCGCCTTAGGCTCCTTCTGTTTTTCCTTCCCCCCCACCCCCCTTCTTTTTTTCCCCGATAAGACCCATGGTACAAGGACCAGGAGAAGTGGCTCAGTTTCGAAAGCAACAGGAGGCTTTATGTGCCTATATATATATATAAATATATAGATATATATATACACATCTGTGTGTATGTGTGGGGTTTTTTAAGTACAAAAATCTATAGAGGTAAATAGTAAACTTCAGCTGAGAAGGGGCTGGAGCTCAGTTCGCCTCCATTAAACCCCCCCAGGAGCCTTGTAGCTGGTGGCTGCAACCTGATGAAAACCCATGGAGGAGAGCGGGGGGGGCGGGGGACACCGGGGCAGGCACGAGGCCAGCCCTTCCCTGCAGCGCTGCACTATTTCAGAGGCTCCCAGGGCTGGCACAGGGGGGTCATGTCCATGTCCATTTATTTGTGCACCCCGGGGTGCAGGGGGCTGCGCTAGCCCGTCCCTGCGGACACAGGTAAACCCAGCTGGGCCCTTGGGGGTGAGGGGCCCTGAAGGGGGTGAGGGGCTTCGTGCTGCAAACTGCCCCGACTTCCAGTTAAAAGGGGTCCAGGAGAGGGTGAGGGTGGGCTACTGTCCCCCTCCTCCTGTGCCACTGTCCTCGTCCTCGCTGGGCTGTGCTGGCCATGTCAAGCTCTGCCGCGCAGGGGATGCCAGCTGCGAGGGCGACGTGCAATATATGGAAAAATTAGAAATGTGGGTTTTGCAGAAAGCGTGTGCATTGGTATTCTTGGGAGCTGGGGGTGCTGTGGGCTCCGGCGGTGGCATGGCCCGTACTTGGGGGACAGCCTGAGCCCCCGGCCCCTGCTCAGCCGGGCAGCACTGCCCCTGTCCCGCTCAGCGATGCCGGGGGTGCAGGCCCCCTTTCTGACAGTCAGACCCCGACCCGTTTTTGTGGGAGATGTGGGCCCCGGTGCAGCGCTGCCCGGCAGCACGTGGGGAGCATCTTTGGGGTGTCCCATGAGAAGCAGGGGGGCTACCAGCATGGTCACAGCAGGGTCCGGCGGCAGCCTTGCAGCTCGGCCGGGGCGGTGAGCTGCTTGTTCCCTCTGCCCGGCTCCTTGCACCCATGGGGTCCCGTGGGGCCGAAGCCCAAAGTGGGTGCTGGTGGGGGTCCGGAGCGGGCGGCAGGTTCCTGGGGTCCCCATCCCTCCCTGCACAGCCTCGTGGAGCGGGGGGGCTCAGTTGGAGAGGAAATCGATGGTGGCTCGGACCGTCTTGGAGGTGCGGATGTCCATGGCGGTGACCTTGATCTCCGTGTCCCCAAACTGCATGCTGGCGCGGATCTCGCGTCGGCCGCGTGCCGGGCTGCCGGTGTTGCCCAGTGCCTCCAGCTCCAGGCTGATGGTGCCGCACTTGCGCACGCCGGGGTCGGTGATGTAGACCACGTCGTCGGTGGCGCAGCAGTAGATGTTGATGATGGTCTTGCGCTGGCCTGGCCGGGCCGGGCARTAGCTGCGCTGGACCACCTCCCCCAGTGCCACGGACTGGTCGACGGAGACGAACTTCTCAAAGATGTCGGTGCACCAGTTCTTGCCCTCCTTCACTAACAGCTTCTCCCGTGGGTGCTTCCCCTCCACGAACTTGTTCAGCACCCCCACGCCGTAGGTCAGGGGGGAGCGGCGGACGCGGACGATGGTGGGGTCGAGGCCGAAGAGCACGGCCCCTTTGAGGATGGTCAACCCCACGTCTTGGGGGATGATGACGCGGCAGGTAGGGCCGAAGGCCGCCTGGACGGCACGCTGCAGCATGGCTGACTCCGCGAAGCCCCCCACCAGGAAGAGGAACTTGATGCCCTGGACCTCTGGCTTCTTCAGGAGGTYGTCTGGGGAGGGAGGGGGGCGTTGGGCAGGGCTGGGGGCTGCCGGTGCTCCTCCACCCCTGCCCCGGCGAGGGCGGGCACCGGKCATGGCTCGGGGTGCCATGGCCCTGGGGAGAGGGGACCCCCCTCGGGGGGGGTGGCAGGGGCTCTGGCAGCCCCAGGACCTACCRATGTGTTTGATGATCTGGCTGATGGTGGGCTGGAAGAGCTCACTCATGGCCTCCGAGGACATCCGCAGCATCCCTTGGGATGACCACTTCACAAAGTTGACGCTGGGGAGGGAGAGAGGGTCCGGGGCTGCCCCTCACCAAAGGCTCCCCCCTGCCCCGGGTCCTCCCCTGGGGACCCCTGCAGACCCAGGAGCAGAGCACCCCACCTGCCCCTGCCCTCTCCCCCCGCCCCCAATTCAGGTCCCTCCAGGGCCACATGCTCCCCAGGKGTCCCCAAGCCCTGTTATCCCCCCCCAAGCCGGGGTCTCACTTGCTCTTCTTGAGGGCTGTCTCCACGTTCTGGCCCCGGTGCTTGCGGTAGAAGTCGATGAAGGAGAAGGGCAGGGAGATGTTGAGGGGGCTGGCGCGGGAGGGGGCTGCCGCCCGCTTGCGGGCCTCRAAGGCGATGGTCAGGTCCACCCAGGCGGCGGGGCGCTTGGCCTTGAAGGTGGCGATGAAATCCTCCCCGAAAATGTGGCACAGCAGCTTCTCGAAGGCCAGGTCCACCCCCACGGCCCCGTAGGGACCCCCTGGGGAGGGGCAGGGGGGGCTGGGTCAGGCAGCATCCCCACGGCACACACGTCCCCAGGTCCCCCATCACCATGTCCCCAGACCCCCCAGCATCACCCAGAGCCTGGGGCGCTTTCTGTGCAAGACCATGACCCCCAGCCCCTGTGCAGCCTTTCTGCTGGGGGATCAGGGTGGGGGGACGTGGAGGGGAGCCCCCCGCCCAGGGGACAGGGACGGGTCCCGCACGGAAATGTCCCCCAGGAACAGGGAGAGGGCAGGCAGCGTGGCTGCGGGGACAGCCGTCCCCTGGACAAAGGGGACCCTGTCGGGGGTCCCTGGGTGATGCTCGGGGGACTCGGTGCCCCCCTCCATGGCGTGGCTCTGCCAGGCGGTGCCGGGGCTCTCCAGCCCCATGCCCAGCTCCGCAGGGAAGCCTGGGCTGGTGGCTGTCACTCACAAGCCCCCGTTTCTCCAGGGGTGCACGACCACCATGTGCCAAAATCTCACCCCCTGAGGCCGGGGGCTTCGCGTGCCTCCCGGGAGCGGGGTGGGACACCCACGGGCACGGGCCAGGACACAGCCCCCAGCCCAGGACACAGCCTCCAGCCCTAAGTCACCCTGCGCCTTCCTGGGTGGCACTGGGGACTGCGATCTGCAGCACGTGGGGACATTGGTGGGGTTTCATGTCCCCAAACCAGGGTGCCCGGGGCCTCAGCCTTGGCTTCTGCCCCGACCCTGCCTCACCCACAGCCACCCTGGTACCCCTGGCCTGCCCTGCACCCCACCCTCTCCCACCCACATCCCTGTCCAGCTGGCACCCTCCAACCCAGCACCCCTGTCCCTCTGCC
>JAYKAV010002784.1:579770-602027 GCA_035582835.1 Phoebastria nigripes
TGTCCCACCTTGTCCCCCTCCAACCCAGCACCCCTGTCCCACCGACACCTCCAGCCCAGCACCCCCACCCCACCTTGCCCCCCCCCAGCCCCTGCCCTGCTCCCCGCTGACACCAGGTGGTGCCACAGGCCCAGCCACGACCCTGCAGGGGACAGGGAGGGGACCCCGGCCCAGGAGGGGGTCCCGGCGAGGGGGGGCAGGATGGGTCTGGGGGCCGCAGCCCACCTGAGGCTTTGTACAGCTCCTTCAGCGTCCCCTGCGGCTTCTCGATCTGGTGCACGGTGAGGTCCACCGTGCCGCCGCCGCAGTCCGCCACGATGTAGCGGTCACCTGCGGGCAAGGACAGCGGCCGAGTCGGGGTCCCGGGTCCCCCCCAGCCGCTGCGGGGTGTCCCCCAGCCCCCCAGCACCGCACCGGGGCTGACCCCCTGGGACGCCCATCCCATGGGCTCGGAGCAGCCGCCGGGACAGGGCCCCCGGGCTGCGCTTTCCCCGGGAAAAAAAATACAGCTTTAACCAAAATACGGGGTTTTGGGTTTTTTTTCCCCTGCCCAAAAAACAGCTGAAGAAGTTTGGGAGGGCAGGAGGGGGAGGTTGCGGTGTTTGCTTGGAATGAACCGGCTGACGGGACCGGACGGTGGCAGACGGACCCTGCCCTCACCAGCATCGCCTGGGGGGTCAACGCCAAGTGACAGACGGGAGCCGTGCCACCCCCGCGGCAGGACCCTTCCCACACTCGGGCTCCCCGGGGGGGTCTGCCGCGGAGGGGACGTCCAGCCCCCGATCCCCTCGCCCAGGGTGACCCCGGGGGCCAGGCAGCACCGGTGGGGACTCCTGCTCGTCCCCCCCTGCCCAGTGAATCCTCCCCGGGGGGCTGGGGTCTGCTGGGGGGGCTGTCACCCCTCCTACCTGCCTGCATTTCCGACCAGAGCTCCCCCACTCCCGACTCCACCAGGAAGGTGCGGCTGTGGCGGGACCGCCGGAGCTGCTCCCGGGCTGCGGGACAGAGCGGAGGGGCCGGTGTCAGGCTGGGGGGCACCGAGGCCAGGAGCATCCCTGGGATCCCCCCCGGCGGGKGGGGAGCGCTGTGGGGGGCTGCTGGGGCTGCACTGGGAGCACCGGTTGCCCGCTCCCCTCCAGCCGGGACACCCGACATGGCCCCAGCTCCACCATGGAGGAGCTGGTCCAGCCATCCCGCTGCTCTGCCCGGGATCCCGCAGGATCCCACAGGATCCCACCTCACCGCGTCCAGCCTGCAGTGCCCTGGGCCCGGGGCTGTCCCTGGGTGATGCCGCCTCTTCCCCTGCTCTCCCCAGCCCGGGTGGGGTTTCCTCTGCTCCCCCCATCCTGGGACATCAAAGCAGCCCGGAAGGGCAGGGAGCTGTTTGGAGAAGGTGGGGTTATCCCAGCCTATTTTCAGCACGCCGAGATGGATACAGCACACTAACTTCATTAGCTTCAGCCCCGGGATGCAGCTCAAACCCCTCCATAAATCCAGATGCGACCCCGGCTCTCCAGCCAAACCAGCAGGTCCCAGCTCTGGGGCTTGGTCCCGGCTGGGCAAACCAGCTCTGCCCCAGTAAAGCCCTGGCTCTGCCCTGGTAAAGCCCCGGCTCTGCGGCCAAAGCAGAGGGGACCCCCAGGCTCCCATGCATGGGGGGAGCATCCCCGCAGGTGGCTCAGCAGAGGGTCCTAGCCGGCCCCGGAGCAGCGGGTGGATCCTCTCCCTGTTCCCGGGGTTATGGTTACGGCATTGATGGGGGAGGTCGGTGTGGGATTGGGAAGCCTGAGGGCTTGGCCCGTATGGAGGGGCCGGGCTGGGGGAGAGGGGAGGCGAGGAGCCGGGGTGGCTGAGGCCGAGYGGAGCTGCTGGGAGGAATCCAGGGTGGCTCCGGCTGAGCCAGCAGAAATGGCTCCGGCTGGAAATGTGGGGAGAGGGAAGGGGAGAGGTGGCCCGGGGACCTGGGGTGGTGCAGGCGGAGGTCAAGGGCGGGTTGGGCAGATGAAAGGGGCCATGACCGTGGGGACACGCGGCTTGGATGCTTCCTGGGAAAGCAGCCATCATCACCAGCCCAGTGGGCTTGGGGAGAGGGGAATGGGGGGAGGCAAAGGGAGGAGCGGGGCTCCCCAGGGCTGCCAGAGAGGGGAGCAGCCACGGCCTCCCACTCACTCCCTTGGCACGGTGCCCCACTCATCCCTGCCTCAGTTTCCCCCATCATTAGAAGATGCCGCGGGCTGGGGGTCCCTGTGGTGGTGGAACCAGCCCTGCCCTCGCGCAGGGGTGCAGGATTGCTGCGCTCGCTTTACGGCTGTGGGGCACCCGCCGCGGACCCCGGCACACACCAGTGCTGCGCGGAAACCCAAACGGCTTTTGCCAGAATCGGTCTCGTTTGCTAAAGTACCAGAGAAGGGAAAATTATAGGGAAGGGGATGGGAAAGTGGAAAAGAGCCGGGAGTGGAGGAGGATGGGGAGGGAGTCAGCCCCCCAGCAAGGGACCATGGCAGGAGAGGGTGAAGTGCCAGCGCTGGACCCAGGAGGGGAGCATGGGGGGCTCTGGGGAGAAACACCCACGCTGGAGAGCGCCGGGGGGGCTGCCTGTGTACCCCTGCTCGCAGGGGCCAGGAGGGCTGCAGGCAGAGCCAGCCCGGGGAGCAGCAGCAGCTCCCCAATAAAAGCCCCTGCGCTAATTGCTCCTGTACCAGCCGTGGTTTTGCTCCGTCCCTAAAGCCAAGCGAGAGGCACGTGCCGGGACCGTAATTCAAAGCAGCTCCCTGCCAGGGCTGGGGGGGACCTGCCAGGGTGCTGGTCCCCATGGGAATGGACCCCCCTGGGTGGGGGCTGCTCCCAGAGCCCCTCTGCTCCCCGGGCAGGACCTGGACCTTGGGGTGGGGGTGTGAGAGTACCGGGATAGATGCACTCCGAGTCTGCAGCCTGGCCCCTCTCCAGCCAGCTCCCCAGCACCCTGCTCCAGGGTCACGGGTGGTGCTCAGCCCAGGGACCCCACTGCTGCAGCCCAGGCTGAGCTGTGCCCCAGGGCTGCCTCAAGCCCCTTCCCCAGCCGCGGCTGCTGACGGACCCTCAAGACGTGGCTTGCGGGGCTGGATCCCTGCCTGCTCCATCTCCTGCTATTCCAGCCCCCGACCCTGCCAGGACCCCCTGCCAGTGCCCATCCGGCAGCTCCCGGTCCCCTGCGGCCGCTCACCCTGCCGAAAGCTGGAGTCGATGGCGTGGTCCGGCGCCAGCCCGTTGGCCGGGGGTTTGCAGCTCAGGTCGATCAGCTGGTGGAGGCGAAGTTTCCTGCAATAAATGGAGGCAGCTTCGGGCTCCAGCGCGATCAGCAGCTGCTCCGGGTTCTCCGGGGACACCAGACCGGCCTGCGGGGAGGACAGGACGTCAGGGCAGAGAAGGTGCTGGTGCACCACGGCGTGCTCCGGCAGGGCTTTCCCATCCCTCGCATCGCTTCTGCCCATATAGGTTCTATACGTTGCACAGCAATCCTACGTGTTACGGCTGTGCACCCAGCACCACCTGTGCTGTAGGGGTGGTCTCCTGCCCATCCCAGGGACCCAGTGGTGGCACCAAGCACCCAAAGGGGACCCCCCATCCCCAGGGGAGATGTTCCCAGCGCACGTCCCCAGCCCCAGCCCCCGCCTTGCTGCAAACCCAGCTCTGAAATCCTCCCACCCCACCAACGCCAGGTTTCAAAGCTGGCCCGTGCCCAACAGCCAGAGCCCAGCTTTTGTTCCTTCGGCTACCAGGACAAGGCAGAGACTCTTCGTTATGCGGGCAGCACCCACAGGGAGAGGGGGGAAGGAGAGCACAGCCTCCTGCGAGGGTCACCGTGCGGAACAGCCCCCCCGGGGGTCCCCTCACCTTGTAGGCAGCCTCCCGCATGAACTGCTTGGCCGGCTGCTTCCAGATGGCAGGCACGGTGATCACCCAGCGGATGGCATCTCTCTCCGGCAGGGACGGGCACTGGTCCTTCAGCTCCTGCCAGGCAAGAAGCAGCAGGTGACCCCCCGGCCGGAGCATTGGGGCTCTCGGTGAAGGGTGAGGAAGCAACACGTGGAGAGGACGACACGCACGACTTGTACTCCATTCAGGGAGGAAGAGGAGGGCTGTGTGATGGTGCAGGGAGACCCGGCTGGGGTGCCGGGGTGCCCTACCTGCACGGCATGCTGCTTGAAGAAGCGGAGCGCGTGGGCAAACACCTCCAGTGCTTGCATTTTCTTCCCGTTGACAGCTTCCAGTTCAGTTTTCATGGTGAGGTCCTGCCAGAAAGAGCAGTAACAGCAAACAGGGTGCTAGGATGTGGCCGACATCCCATCCCGGTTCCGTCCGTGAGCCTCGGGCAGGGTGCTCGTCCCCGCCGCGCCAAACAGATCGGCTGGGGCACGGGCACCCGAAGCACCGCTCTGCAGCCGCATCCACCTGCCCTGAAGCAGCTCAGATGGGGGGAACCAAAAATTCACCCCCCTGCAAAGGGCTAAAACGTTGCTAAGTGTGAAGTGTGTGTAAAGCAAACAGGGAGCTGGGTGCGCTCGGTCGGGATGCTGGTGATCAGAGGTTTTGCTTGTAGCCCCTCTCCAGCCCTCCYGGATTTCTGCTCCCCCCAGTGAACCCCTCTCTTTGCTTTCTGCAAAGCYGGATAAATCCCTGGGGCCAGCTCAGCTCACGTCCAGCCCGGCTGGGGTCCCCACGGGTCCCCTGGGGAGGTCAGGATGGGAGCAGGGACTTACGCTGGTGCTGTGAATCTTCATCTTAAACTTCTCGAAGTAGAGCCAGTCGCGGGCTTCCTCGGGGTCCAGGTCGTGGTAGTAGTCCCTGGCAGTGTAGCCGAAGCTGTGGAAGACGCCCTCCGGCGTCAGCAGGAGGCTGGTGGGGGTCTTCTGGTTGGCCACCCCCGGGTCCCCTCCTTCCCATTTCCTGCAAACAGGAGCCGTGAACCTCAAGGCCAGAGAACGGGTCCTGCCCCATTTCATTTATTTATATGAGTACAACATCAAGCACCTTGAAGAGGGACAAAGAAGAGACCAATGTCCCCGGGAGGGCCATGCACGAAGAGTGCTTTACTCCCTGTGCAACCCCTGCAGGGCTCCTCTGCACCCACGCAGCTCGTTGCAACAGAGCGCTAGCGAAGAGGTGCTCTCGCCCCATCCTCCCGCTCCGTGCGAGACCCATTTCACAGGCTCCTTCCACACRCCGCTGCCGGGCAGCATCCCTCACACCGTGGATGTTCATTGCYCAGCCCAACTCCATCCCTGCCTCCCAGCAAGCCAAGTTCCAGCTGCTTTGGGCAAAAAATCCTTTAACAGCCCTGGGAGCAGCTCTCGGGCCCCCGGCCGCTCCTCACCTCATCATGTGGATGGCCTCGGGGTCGCTGGAGAAGCTGAAGGCGTAGCCGCTGGACGTGGTGCCGAAGTCGATGGCCACCACCACGGCGAAGGAGGAGGTTTGCTGGGAGCGAGCCTCGCTCCTCTGAAACGCAAGGGCAGCTGTTAGGGATGGGCTCTGTCCCGGGGGCGAGCATYGAAGCAGGGCTGGCTGCTTCGGGAAAAGGGGTAAAAAAACCCCAAAAAACAACCCATGAAGGGGTTAATTTTTCCTGGCTCAGGGGACACAGTGATGCCATGGTTCCTCTGCAGTGATGCCGACCCCACGGGGCAATTCCTCCTCCCACACAGCTCCAAATCACCGAGAGGAGGGACTGCCTGCGCTGGGCTCTGGGGGGTCCCTGCGGCAGTTCCCGAGGACAGGCTCGTGGAACAAGGGGATCTGGGCAGCCCCGGAGAGGGATGGATGCCTGCAGCCTCTGCCCATAAGAGCTGCCCGGGGCGGTGGGGGGTGGTCCCTGTTTCTTGCCGGATTGGGGTGGTGCTGAGCCCTCCGCACTTGAACCCTGGCAAATTTTAGCTGAGATTCCCCAAAACCTTCCCTGCTCCAGATCTCGGTCCAAGGGACCTCGTCCCAGGTGCCCCTATGGGTCACCCAGCCAAAAACTTTCCTGGCCCAGGTGCTTCAAGGGGTTCCCACTGCTGCCTCCTACAGCTGATGCTTTTGGGCCCCCGTCCCTCGCCTCCTGGCCGGCCCCCGCGATGGTAGATGGAGGTGGCAGGGAGCGGCGGTGCCAAAGGAGCCACGAAGACGCAGCAAGCCCCATGCCCATGTCACCGCGCCGCGCTGCCGCCCTTGCCTGCCGCAGCCTCCCAGCACGCGGGGCAGACACGGAAAGCTAAAAGCCCTCATTAACTTTTAACGTATCCAGATTTGATAAGTGCAGACATTAGCTTGCCACGAAAAAAGCCGACGATTAGCATGGGTGAAGTGGTTGTCTCAGAAATGTGCATGTTCAGGGAGCTGCAAGGACAGCGAGCGCCGGGGAGGGACCGGCTCCGGCACGCTCCCYGCCTGCGTCCTTCCACACCGGGCAGTCCCCTGGGACGGTCAGGTAGGAGCAAGCTGAGGCCAGGAGCTTTGCAAAGAGTTAAACTTATGCTGATGTTTCCTCCGGCTCCTCTCCTGCCTCCTGCTAACCTCCTGTGCTGGAAAAACCCCCAGTCCCATAAATCCCACAGCTAAGGGGGGATTTGGGCCCCGGCAATAGACTGGCCCATCCTTTGGCTGATACCGGGGTGAGCGGTGGGGATAGCAACCAGCCCAGGAGGGGAGACAGCGGGGGGTGACCACCCATCAGGGGTGGATCAGAGGGGGCAACGCTGAGGAGACGGAGCCCGGCAGCCCCAGGGGACCCCGCAACTGCCTTACCGGGGACTGGGAGGGCGTCAGCGGGGCGATGCTGCAGCTGTCGTGGGGCGTCCCCGGGGAGCTGGGAGGGGACGGCGTGGGGCACCGCTCGCCGTTGGCACCTGGGGACACAGCAGGGTGAGGCTGGGATGGGAATGGGCCCCAGCCCCTCCTGAAGACCCTTCCCCAAGGTGAGGGCAACGCGTGACATCCCGATGAAGACGCAGCCGGTGCAGATGCGAGTTTGGCAGCGGAGGGGTCAGAGTTGCTGCAGGGGCTGCTGCCAGTGGGCTCCACACAGGGCAATTCTGGGCTTGGGGGGCTTCCCACACTTTTTTCAACCATCTGTAAGGAAGGATCTAATCAGCGCTGATTAAATTAGCAAATGAGGAGGCCCCTGGAGGTGTCATAAGGAGGTGCAGGTACCAGTTGCACCTGGTGTTAGCACTGGTGAGCTCACAGGGATCCCTCCCTCCAGGTATGGGGCTCACAGAGAGGACGGGGACAGTGGTCAGAGAAGAGCTGTAGGACTGAGGGACCTTCTCCTCCAGGACTGGGGGACGTCAGCTCTTGCTCAGCAAGAAGATGGGTCAAGGTGAGTTGGTCGTGGTGTTTCAGGGAGGGGTTCAGCTCGCTGGTGTGGGCAGGCTTTGGTGATGAGCTATGGGCTCAACGTCCYCTCCATCACTGAAGAGGAACTGGCAGATGGAGGAAAAGTCATCTCATCCTGAAGCCAGTATCTAAGTTAAGTCAGGTGAACCTGCAAGCCCAGTTTCTCCCCATGGACTCTACAGAGACCCTTGGTGGTGGCTGCAGACGGAGACACTTCCCCTGTAGATGAGCAAACCGCRGTGGGATGGGTCCTGCCTCGCACATCTGAAGGGAACCAGAGAAGTGGAAGTGCAGTGGTCTTTGACCGGCAAAGGAGCAGCCGGGTCTAATTCCTTGCAGCTGACTACAGAGGAGTCAGGACTAAAAACCCATGACGTGTTTGCAGCAGTGAGGGACGTGGTGGTTCTCCAGAGCTGCCTATTTTTAAATCAAGACAGCCATCATCACACAACTACACGCTAGTTCAGCTTGGCAACGCCTGGCAGGGGTGACTGCAAAGGATGCCAGAGGCGGCTCCGGGCAAGCAGCTGAAACGCTTGCATCTAGCGGGAATGGGGGGAAAACTTGGGAAAGAGATGCTGGTGACCTACCGAGGCAGAGCAAGTGTCTGCAGCACGAGGCCACGGAGACCCAGCTCCTTGGTCCTGGGGGAGGGGAGGTGTGCCCGGCTCAGTTTGGTGGAGACCCGGTAACTCCTGCGTGAGCCCGCAGTAACTCGAGGTTTAGCCTGCGTGGGGAGCTCAGGGAGGCTCGTGCTGTCTCGCGCTGCAGTGAGACACGGGGACAGGCACCGTGGTGCAGYGGCTGCACGGCTGCCCTTGCTCTGCAGTGCCTGGCCTGGCGGGGCTTTCCTCCTCCTCCTCCTCGAGACGCCAGCCCGCTCTGCATCTCCTCGGGTGACCCCCACCAGCTCCTCCAGCAGCAGAAGCCTTGTCCCGGGGATCCCCATTAATCCCGGTGTGTCAGCCCGGGCTGGGGCCGCTGCAGAAGCCCCGGTGGGATGCCTGGCCCCCAGCCCAGCCAGCGCGGGGACGGGGCGAGCCCCGGGGCTGTCCCACACGCCCACGGCGCGGAGCTGCCTGCACTCCTCTTGCCACATGGCTCCAATTAGCCCAGGGGATTAATCATCCTCCCTGTGAAAGCACGAGCTGATGGACCGGCTCCAGCTGTGGGCGGGGGGCAGTGGGGAAGGGGCTGGTGCAGCTGATGGAGCGGGGCCACCTTTCCCGAGGGGCTTGGCCGGCCCGGCTCTGGTCAGGGTACGGCCGTGCTGGGAATGGGATGTGGGGTCCAGGTGGTGACACTGGGGAGGCCGAGGGACTGTCTACCCCACGGGCTCTGCCGAGACCCACGCTTTCAGCTTGCCTCCCCGGCCAGGCAGCTCCGTGCCGGGAGCCTGCTGGGATCTGGACGGCGGGAGCAGGGATAAGCAGCCACCCGCTCCCAGCTGGGCTCCGGAGAGGTTTGGGGCCAGAGGCGGCTCCTCGGTCTTTCCTCAGAGAAGCGTAAAACTCCAGCTCTCCCTCTGCCAGAGGGTGCCGGCAGTTGGTGTCTGTGTCCAGGTGAATCCACCCCAGCTCCCACTGCGACCAGTTTGCACCAGGACGCCCAAGGGGCAGCTCCCTAAATCCCTCTGGCAGCTCGGGAGCCCCAGAACCTGCAGCGGGGGTGCTCTGGGATCCCCCAACAGCAGCAGCCATGGGGTTGGGGCTGGGCTCGGCCGTGTAGGCACCCCCAATCCCGGCAGTGGGGGTCCCGGCTGCTCCTCGCTGCTTTGTCTCCTTGGCTGGCCAAGAGCTGAGCCGCCGGCACATCGCTCGCCCCGGGCTCAGCACCGCAGTGCCACGGCCGCTCCCTGCTG
Source organism: Phoebastria nigripes (assembly GCA_035582835.1). Lineage (NCBI taxonomy): Eukaryota > Metazoa > Chordata > Aves > Procellariiformes > Diomedeidae > Phoebastria > Phoebastria nigripes. Next base: position 588,988 of record JAYKAV010002784.1, read on the forward strand.
CGACACGGCTCCGGTCCCTTCACACCTGCTCCGTAAGTGCCTTTCACTGTATCCCATGTCTGTGCCATGAATATTTGATCCCCGACAAACAGGAATGTCTCTCCGGGTGTCTCTGCGTGCTGGCACAGCCCCGCAGCGGGGGGAGGCCGGTGTCCCCCAGCCGTGGGGAAAGCATCGCCCAGGCTGGGCAGGGAGCCGGCAGCTCAGCCGGGCTTCGAGCCCAGGGGTCCGGAGACCCAACCCAGGGCTGTGCACGTGAAGCATCTTTCCTGCGGGTCCAGAGCCGGAGCCGGCACCTGCCAGTGTGTGGGGACCGGGCTCCCAGTGATCTGGGGGGGGCTGGGGGGACCCTGCAGGGGGTTAATTCTTGCAATTGCCTCTTTGCTCAGGCTGCTCCCCGGCTTGTGTTCGCAGCGTCAGGTTTCCTCACCGCAGCTGGTTCTGGTTACCCCAGCGCAGGAGCAGCGTGGGGGGCTCCTCCGTGCCGCAGACGGGAGGATGATTGCGGAGGGGATGGACGGACGGCTGGGGGAGTGGGGGGGGCACGCCCGGGTGTGCGGGGAGGCAAAGGGAGAGGGGCCCGGAGTGTCACACTTGCAGAGAGCTCATCTCTGCCGGTGGCGGGATGGAGGGGACCAGGGGACCCCCCGCCCCCCACTGCCATCCCCACCAGGCACCCTCCCTGGGGAGCAGCCTTACCCATCCGGAGACTCTGCATCCCAGGCTCCAGCAGCATTGCCATGGCGGCCTCGCCTTCCCGGCTGCAAGAGAAGGAGGAGGGACGATGGGACGAGTGTCCATGTGCCCAGAGGCACTGGCTGCCCCCTCGGCAGCGGGGTGCACAGCGTGCCATGGGCTGGGGTGTCCACAGGGTCCCCTCACCTCCCTGAGCGTTACTGGGTGAGCTCAGGCTCGAGCCCCCCGCTCGAAGACCCAGCAGGGACAGGGCTGGCTGTGACCCTGCATCCCCCGGGACCCCGCAGGGGCTGCAGGTGGGAGACCCCAAAGCCCCGGGGGCTCAGGTTGCGATAGGGTGCAGGCGGGTGGGGGCTCGGCCCGTGCCTGCCTGCCTGCAGGTTCAGTGCACACCCGATCGGCACCGGCCAGGCGCTGGCCGAGCCGCTGGCCCAGCCTCTGCGGGAGGGGGGAAACCGGGTTCCTTTCATTAAGCAGGTCAGACAGATGTGCGTCATACAGATGTGTGCATTCATTAAGCAGGTCAGACAGATGTGCGTCATACAGATGTGTGCAAAACACCGTTCCACCAGCGTGGGGTCCACGCTGCAGATTTTTAGGCTTGATCAAAGAAAGAAACTGAGGGCAGGTGATCCTTTAAAGTTATTTTCTTAATCGAAGCAGTCACTGCCCAGGGCCAGGCTCCCTGCAGCACAGTGGCCGCGCTGGCAGGAGCAGGAACGGCTGAAGGAGTCCCTGCCCATCCTAGGGGCTGCGACCTAGCRTTGACCAGCTCCAAAACTGCTTTGCTGGCTAATAAACCGGCTCCTGGCTCTCTGCCTGATGCGAGAGCATCCCATCACCTCCGAGGCTGCCTGCCCCGCACCGGCTGCTTTCATCCTGCGGAGCTGTGGGCTCAGGACAAGGCTTAGCTCATCGGGGAGAGGCTTTGCTCCCAGCCAAACCCACCCACACGCTGCTGGCCCGGCAGCCAGATCCCGCTCTCGGCAGCCTCCCGAGAAAAAGCCTTAGGCTAAAAATGGCAGGTGGCGAGCCTTTCCCCGAAGCAGGGGGGCTTCTGCTCCGGCCACCCTGGCGAGGAGGCGGTGAGGGGCTGAGCGAGGAGGAGCTGTGGTGGATGCAGGTTGCGGGTCAAACCGCAGCGGGGAACCTGGTGCTGGTGGTCCCGGGAGGGCGCAGGGGGGTATCTGGCAGGTTGAGGATGTCAGAGGGGCTTCTCCACCAAAACCGGGCTTTCCATGAGGTTGTGAGAGTGCCCTGCAAGGAGGTGCTCAGGGGATTGCCCCTCCAACACTGGGAATTTGCGTCTCCTCGGGTAGAAATTCTGCCCGGGGCTTAGCTTGCATTTTTGGTGTCTGTTTGTCCCGTCTGCAGGTCAGACACCCCCAACGCTGCTCCGGGRCCGGGTGGGGGTAACCCTGGGTCTGCCACCCTGGAGCCCAGCCTGATGGGGCTCTGCAGGGACGTCCTCTGTGTCCCCATCCCCGGGGTCTGAGCTCCCGGGGGAGGCTGCACGGAGCTGTCGGCCCGAGCAGGAGGGAGCAGCGAGGCCCCGGGCTGCGGTGACTCAATGGTTTTGTTCCCTGCCCCTCCGTGGCTGTGGCATGGTCTGGGCAGTCGGTCCGGAGCCTGTGCAGACCCTCAGGCTCCGGGTGGCTGAAATCCTCCATCTCAGCAAACCAAACTGACAGCAGGTCTCGTCACGGGGGGTTGGCTGACGGCCGCCTTTGTCCCCAAGCTGCCAAGCCCCTGCCTGGGGTCCCAGCGAGGAAGGTGAGTGGGCTCAGCCCGCCGTGGCAGCACACCAAGGGGCCGAGGCTTCCTCCAGCCCCCCGCGGGGTTTCGGCCGGCCGTGCCTCTCCTCGTGCAGCGCTGGAGACCCGGCCTCTGCACCCCATGTCGGCTGGGTGCTGGTGAGGCTTTGGGGTACCCAGCGAGCCCGGCACCCCCCCAATCCTGGCCAGTGGACACAAGTGGATCCCTCCCTTCCCGTGCACACGCGTGTGAGCAGGGCACGCGCCTGCGTCGAGCGCAGCCGTGCAGAGCCCTTGTGTCCTCCAGCGCCATCCCCATGCAGATCCCGGGCAGTGGTGGCTCTGCCTGCACATGGAGCTGCCTGCACCCATGGCCCCTGCCAGGGACATGGGCTGAAGCCCCCAGCTCTGGGGGGCCCTGCCACGCTGCCGGGGAGCGGGTCCCGGCAGCTCCCGGTGCTCGCTCTGGCAGCTTGTGCAGGAGCAGCGTTTTTGAGGACTTTCCACCATTTCCGCCTCTGCAGGGGCTCACGGAAACAGGGAAAGGAAACAAGTTTAGGATGGCTTCAGGGCAGCCGAGCCGGGCAGGCGGACAGGCAGAGCGCCGGGGCCTCGGCACGGTCTCGCCGAGCATGGCATGGGGACGCCGGCTTCACTGGGCACGGTGCCCCGTGGCTCGGGCTGCCCCAGTGCGGGGAGGCTCGGGGCAGCTGTGGGGCTGGGCTCTAGATGTGCAGGGAGCAGGAGGCGGCATTCGTCCCCACAAGCCTCTTGTACCGGGAATGAACAGGTCTGTGGGGCTGGGGAGCCCCTGAATCCTCYGGGCAAAGCTGTCGGGTTTCCATGGCCGTTTGTGGGAGTCCTCCCCTTCCCGCTGCCATCGCTCGGCCATGGCTGGGGACACGGGAGCATGCCCCCGGCATGGCTTGCCCCTGCCACAGCACTTGCAGTCCCTGCACGCTGCTGGCACGTCACGGCACTATCCCTGTGGTTTGCGGGGGTATCCTCGCCGGTCTCCCRTCTCCCGGAAGGGGTGTGCAGGGGATGGTGCCCACGGCGGCACAGGAGGGGCTCAATGCAGCAATCCCCGCTCCCACCCGTGCCCGCATCCTCGCTGGGGAGAGGCCCTGGGAGTTCTGACACCCTCCCCCAGTGCTGGTGTGCTCACTCACCAGTGCCCCCAAACTGGGGAGAGACCCCAGATGTCCCAGCCGGGGAGGTGACACCCTCRCCCCAGCCGAGGGAAGAGCCGGGCGATGCCGGGACCCCGCTGTCCCCATGCCTTGGGCGGTGACTCTGTGGGTCCCCAGCTCCCACGAAGCCCCATGGCCGCTTACCTCTGTGGGGGGGGACAGGTTGGGGACCCCTCGGTCCAGGCACCACCTTCTCGCTCCAGCTGTGTCGGCCGGGTGCTGGCTCCCACCACCACCGGCGATGCCCTCCTGCCCGCAGCTGCCGGCGATGCCCAGCGGCTCCGGCCCCGGCCTGCCCGCGCAGCCGGCCCCGCCGCGCAGCCCCCTGCTCTCCGGCTTCCTCTGGCTTCCCCGAGCGCCTTCCTCCCACTCCCACTCCCGGCCGGCGCCCAGCCCAGCCAGCGCCTCAAATTGCAATTCCAGCTGCAGATGTGGGAGCGGGAGGAGGAGGCAGGGCCAGCGCCGCCGGGAATGAAACCTAAACTCCCCACTTGGCCCCGGGCTTGCCGCAGCCTCCCCGAGCCGGGGGACCGTGGGCTGCCGAGGGGCGACGGACCCCCGAAGGGGATGAAGCTCCCAAAACAGCCGGGGACAGGGATGCTGGGGGGAGAGGGGAGAGACACCGACAATCCTCCACCTCTGCCGGCGCTGTCGCCCCGTTAATTTGTCATTTCTCCATCCCCACGCACGTTTCTCTCCCAGTTTTTGTCACTCTCTTCATCCTGGCTGACACATCAGACGTAGCCCCGTGGCTCTCTGCGCCCGTCTTTACCTACCGCTGGCCCTCTGCCCCTCTGTCTGTCCTGCCTGTCTGTCCACCTGCCCAGACATCCAGCCACCTCCTGACTTCAGAGCCCCATTTCTCCCAGCCCCGCAGCCCCCCCGAGCCGTGCTGCTCTCCCGACGGGGCTCCTGGCTCGGGCGGTGCCGGGGAAGCCGTGCCGGGGTGTCCCGAGAGCAGGAGGCAGGCGAGGGCTCCGTCCTGCGGCTCCCAAAGGTCTCAATGCCAAGAAGAAACCATCCGTGGGGGACTCAAAGGCACAGGCAGATCACCGAGATCACTGAGATCGTTGGGATCATTGAGATCATTGGGATCATTTGGATCATTGAGATCACTGGGATCATTGGGATCATTGGGATCATTTGGATCATTGAGATCACTGGGATCATTGGGATCATTTGGATCGTTGAGATCGTTGAGATCATTGGGATCATTGGGATCATTGGGATCATGCCCCGAGATGAAGAAGCCCCTGACCTGCAGATCGCTGCAGGCTGGAAGGGTGGTCTTATTAAAAACCTGTAAAGGTATATAAAATTAAGGTATATAAAATTAACACAGTACATGTAAATTGGATCCCCAAGGGATTATCTAGCAGGTCCTAAACTGTCATGGGGAGTGGACACTCCGTGCTGCTGGAGTTGTACCAGGGGAAACCTTGGTGTTGTTGCTGGGACAGTCCCCGGGGGGCACGAAGCTGGGGGGGCCCAGCTGAGAGGCAGGACCGCGGGCAGGACTGCCTGCGAGCTGGATGCGATCACAGGACGGGCATGGAAAGCCCCGCGGCTGGGAACGGGCATTGGCCGGAGATGCGGTGGCCTGGAGCAGGACGTGCCAGATGATCAGCTGCGAGCAACGGGGCGGGAGCAGAGGGGCCACCGCGGCAGCACCGTCCCGTGCCAGCGCCTGCCCTGCCGGGGGGATATCCGAACACCGACGAGGGCAGGAGGGTGAATGCTGAAGCAGCGGCGAGTCCCTCCCGGGGACTCAGGTCTCTGAAGTGGAGATGAAGTTGCTGCGCTTTTGCTCTTCTCCCCGGGCAGCCCGGACACCCCGGTGATGGGCCCGGGAGGGTGAGTGCAGCCTGAGGGCCACGCTCCATGCTCGCCTCCCCGGACCGTCCCCTGGGAGGGGGTTAGGGGACTCTTCCTCATGGACGTGGAAAACGGCTGGTGTGCTGGGGGTGCCTGCGACGTGCTGGTTGTCTGTCCGTCCCCCCGCACACCTATCGATGCACACGCACATCTGCCCATCTCCTGGCACGCTATTCCCGTGCATCCCTCCTGCCCGCACACACACACGTTTATCTGCCCATTTGCTGCCTGCTCCCTCCCCTCCTCCTCTTGCTGTAGCAGTGCCTGAGTCACTGGTCCCAGTTTGGGAACTGGGAAGAGCCTAGAAGGTGCCTGGATGTGTGCTGGGCTGGGAAGGAGTTGAGCAGACAGCTCCTGCGGGCAGGTCAGGCAGGAGCTGGGTCAAGTACGGCGTTAGGGCTAGTCGCCGTGGGTTCCTGAGCAGGCTGTGCATGCACACACACATGCATGGGCATGTACAGGCACAMACACGCATGTGCGCACACACGCACGCACACGTTGCATCCTGGTTCCTGCGCCGGCTGGACAGAAAAAGCCGCTTTCCAGGGCATGCAGGGCAGCAGGTGCCCAGCTGTACTGGGGCTGTACTGGGGCTGTACCGGGGCTGGAGGGGGTTGAGGTGACGGGCTGGGTGGCAGGAGCAGGGAGGTCTCCGTGCCCCCCTGGAGCCCTGCCCGGCATCGCTGCCCCGGAGCCGGGGAAGCTTCTGGAGGGAGGGGAGGAGGAGGGGAAGAGAGGGGCGGAGGGGGCTACGCCTGTGTTTTCTTCCCTGGCGCCTCGTCAAGAGATGAGGTAGCGCTTTCCGGTAATTGAGGCAAGGCCCATGGAAATGCCTCGGTGAGACAGGAAGCCCGGGAGGAGAACGGAGAACCGGAGCTGGGAAGTGAGCACCGGACCCCGGCCAGGACGCAAAGCCTGTGGTCTGCCAGGGGGGAAAACAAACCCGGGGCCAGGCCAGGCTGGTGTGTCCCCCACGCCGGCACCCCGTGCTGCTCCCGGTGCTGGCACCGGTGCCCCCTCCCCGGGAGCTGGGGCGGCCACCGGCCAGGYGCAGCCCTGCGGGCACGCAGGCAGCCCCGTCCCCTCCTGCACAGTTCACCCAGTTTGCTCCTCCAAAGGCAGGCAGCATCTCCTGGGATGAGCAAAGCGGAGAGCTGGTCCTTCCTGTGCCAGGACCTGCAGTGTGAGGAGGGCAATCTTCATCATCATCATCATCACGATCATCATCATCTCCCATCGCCAGGCATCCCTGCATGGGGCTGGGGGAGCAGGATGGAGAGGCAGGCGGTAGGGCAGGTGCAAACGGGGGCGAAGGAAGGTGCCACGAACCAGACCAAGGTCAGCAGGACCTTGATGCCAAGGGGATCCCACGGGGAAGGGGGTGTTGTTGCCCGCTGCCCCCCCTCTCCCCGCGCCGGCACACCGGGAGCTGGGAGGGAGCACACCCAGCCTGGGAAGGGCCAGCTCGCTTCCTTCTCACAGCACAGCCCGGCTTGCAGCCGGCGGGAAGGGCTCTGGCCGAGGGCAGAGCAGCCGGCGGGGCYGGCGTTGCAGGAGGCCGTGATGTCGGCCAGGCGGGGTGGGTACCGGCCAATTTACAAATTTTCCCGTTGTTGGCTGTCCCACCCGTCACCGCTGTTCTTTGCAGAGCTGCAGCCCCCTTGGGCTGTTTTGGGTCCCTCCGAGGTCCTGCCCTGGCCAGCGTCCCCCCCGTGCCCCATCTCACCGCACTCTTGGACTGTGCTGAGGTGACCGAGTGCTGCCCCGGGGGGGCTTTTTGGGTTGGCGGTCCCCGCTCCAGCTTCCCACGGAAACCACGGGGAGATGGAAAGCACCAGACCGCAGGGGCCATCTGTGGTCATTGTGCACATGGCTTGGGACAGGCTGTCAGCAAACAGCTGTCAGCAAACAGCCCGTGCCTCAGTTCCCCGTTGTCCCCATGCCAGAGATTTCGGGGAGGGCTGCACTGGGCAGGGGGTGCAGAAACCTGGCTTTTACCAGCTGAGCCCCACAAAGCTGCCTGCGGCTGCCCCCCAGACACCCCTCCCTGCCTGCCGGGGGCCATAGGGGATGCTGAGTGGGTCTTGGGGTGCAGGTGGGGACGAGCCGGCTTGCGGCTCTGGGATTTTGCTGGGTGACCAGACAGCCACCAGCCAACGTGCCGTCACCGTGCTTGGCTGCTGGGTCTGGTCCCAAAGTGGTAATGTCCCGTCCGCCCTCCCCGAGGATGCCGGGAGCCCCGCGGGCATTTGGTCTCAAGGAAATGATGGGGGGCTGTGACCCCCCCGGCTGTGATCCACCCGGCTCCCCGGCACGGGGCTGATGCTGGGAGAGGGGCAGCCCCACACACGCTCTTGCACACGCACGCGCTCTTGCACACACGCTCTTGTGGGCACACACACCCACAAAGCAAACCACAGCCGTGCGCAGCCCTGCACAACCACCCTTTCCTGCCAAACATGCCCTGCACACGCATGCGCATACGCACACGCATGTGCACACRCGCCCCCGACTTCCCCAGGAAACCGCGGCAGCACACAGCGCCTTCGCGGTGCTCACCGGACCTTTCATCTCCCCGGGCCCGGCATTGTCCCCCGGCTCGTGGCCATGCCAGCTTCCTTCCCGGCCTCTCCCCTTCCCCTGCCCGGCCCCAGCCACCGGCACAGCCGAGGCCAAACACCCAGCGGGGTCCTGCCTGCCGACCCAACCGGACCCCCGGGTCCTCGTCCCAGCCCTGGGGTCCCTGCCGTGATGGAGGAGGAGGAGGAGGAGGATGCACGGGGCCAGCTGATGCGGGGCTGCGGGTGTGCGTGCGGTGGTGCGTTAACACCCGCACGCCGCCTGTCCCAGCCCCGAGCCCCCGCCAGCCGGGCGTCTGGAAAGCATTAGCCAGCCGGGATGGTTCGTTAGCCGCTAACGAGGAGAGGACGTGAATGCTGCTCCGGGCGTGGAGGCACGCAGAGAGGAGCTGGCGCTGTGCTCCCCCCTGCTCCCCACGGCTCCCGCCACCAGTCAGCGAATATTTCCTAAACTGGGTCAGCTGGAGTTCTCCAGGAAAGGAAAACAAACCCGGCGAGAGGGCCCGAATGGGGGGCACAGGGCTGGGGGAGGACAAGCGCAGCAGCCCTGCCTTGGGGACCTCTGCACCGTCCCAGCCGGGGGGGTCAGGACTCCTGGGTCCCCTCCCGCTGCCCAGCTGTGCCCAGCTGTGCCCTTGCCTCTGCCTCCATCAGCCTCTAGTGACAGTCCCCATCTAGGTGGCCCTAATTCTCTGGTAAAGCCATCATGGGGCTGTGCACTCGGGGCTGCCTGTCCCCTGGTCTCTCTGCTGGGCCCCCAGGGACCCCCATTCGAGACCCCCTTTCTTCCGTGGGCACTGGGAGCTGGTGGCTGCAGGCACTTGGGGACGAAGGAGCCAGGATGGCTGCCGGACAGGGGGACTGCAGCGGGGAGCTGCTATTTCCCTGGGATTTTTGCCACCCTTTGGGGCTCTTGGGGCTTAAACCCAGAAAAACCCCATCACACAATCGTGTGCGTGGGGGAAATGTTTCTCCCTCCCTGTCTCCAGGACTGGCGCAGATCCCCACCATGGCATCGCCCCGCTGCAGCATCACCCTACCACGGCATCGCCCCAGCACAGCATCACCCCTCCACGGCATCGCCCGCGCCGAGCCCGCCTGGCTGCTGCCCAGGTTTCCCAGCTCTCTGATGTCCTGGGGGAGACCCCATCCTCCACTAACCCACCCTGCGGGTGGGTGCTGTGCTGTGCCCCATGACAGGGCTGGAAACCCGGGCAGAGCTGACAGCTGGTGCCAGGGCTGGCAGATCAGCGGCAGGAAGGTCTGCTCCTACCACTGCTGCTCAGCCCATCCCTGGCCTCTYCCTGGAGCACCCATGGGTGCTGCCGAGGCCGCCCCGGGTGGTCACCTGCCTCTCCCACCCTCTGCCTGGGGCGGGCAGGGCACGGCTGGGACACACCAAGGGCACCCTGCACTTGCAGCTCCCTTTAAGCAGCGCTGCTGGGTGAGGCCAGAGGGATTTGGGATGCTCTGAATTCTCCCAGGATCTCACACCCAGCTCCTGGCCAGCCGGCCGTGACCCGGGGAGGAGAAACCCCTGCAGAGCTGCTTCCCCCGGGCATCCTCAGCCGTCCAGGACATCGCTGCCAGCTGGGCCCAGCCACTCTCCGGGGAGGAAAATGGAGGATTTGAAACCAAAATGGACCTTTCCACCCTCCTGTGTCCTGGGGAACTCCGTGTCCTGGCCCTGCTCAGCACAGACCCAGCAGCCCTGGCAGCGCGGTGGGAAGGGGGGGCTCCTGTGGGCCTCCAGCTACAGCTCCCAGGACTGATGTTTCAGGTCCTGATAACCGTGAGCAGTGAAAAAAAGATGAGCAAAATGCAAAATGATGTAGCAAAGTGGCTGCAGCCAGGAACAAGGGAGCTGAGCGGCGTAGGAAGGATCTTTAGCCTCTTCCCCGCAATCTCGGCCGCTGTTAGTAATGCGATGCAAGGCGAGAGCCGTGTCAGGGACATCATCTTGACAGCGGCCATCCCTGAGCGCTTTTAAACATGCTGAGCTTTGGGCTCAGCATCCTCCCCCGTGCGCGGTGGGAGGGATGGCTGGGAGCGGGTCGGGAGCATCTCATACCCTGCTCGATGGCTGAGCGTGGCCCCGCCGGTTTGGCTTCAAGCACTGGGACTGGAGGGGACCTTGGGCGGGGGGAAAGGTGCCTGGATGGGAGGTCCCCGTCTCCCAGGTGGTGACGGTCCTGGGGTGTCCTGGGTCAGCCCCTGGCTGCCCTGGGGATGGGCAGCAGTGGGGCGAGGGTACCCTTCACAGAAAAACCGTGTCGTGGGAGGATGCCTTAAAAATTTCCCGTGAAGCTGCTTTCTCTTAACCCCCCCTGCAAGCATTCGAATTTTCAAGGCAATGTTTTACTGCCAGCAGTTTTGGCAGAAACTGCTTTTTCCCCGCCAAAAAAACTGAAGAGAAACCCCAAATCAGAGTATTTCCATCCAAAGCTGCTGCTGCTGTTCTTCACAAAACCTCTCGTGAATGGGAAAGCCATTTCTCGCCCCGTGGCAGCTCTCTCGGCAGGCACCGCTCCGTCCCTTGGCCGCCGGCATCACCGGCAGCAGGATCTCCTGGTGCCGAGGGGCTCATCCTGCAGAGCCAGAGCAGCTCCTGGGGGTCCAGGTGGGTGCTGAGGGGATGGGAGGGAGGGACACCGCCACAGCCCCGGGGGAGATGGGTCCCGCTTGCTCCCCGGACAGCCATGGCAGGGCTGGCTCGTTGTGGGATGGCTCCTGAGAAGCGATGGCTAATGCTAAGATGGAGAGCCAAGTGTATTTTTCATCTTAAAAATGGGCGTAACAGAGCAGGACTTGTGGAGCACAACCTAAGGAAGGAGCGTTGTGGCCTCAGCCATTGGGGATTGCTCCCTGCTCCAGGAGAGGAGGGCAGGAGCAGAGCTGATGCTCCCTCCATCATTTCTGATCCTTCCAGGCTGCTGCCCGCTCACCACCCCCCTCCCCAGCCCCGTGTCCCCGTGGGACCGGCACCGTCCGTCCCCCGCCGCGTTACAGCCCTTCAAGAATGCAGCGGCTCCGGTGCTGACAGCGAGCAGGGCTCCTCATCCGCCGCAGACAGGAAAGCTTTTAGCCTGGGACATGGGGGCTGCAGGCACATTAGCAGGGCCGTCCCCCCCGTGCTGGGGGCAGGCGAGGCTTCGGCTCGCAGCAGCGAAACCCTCCCTGGGTCTGCCACCGGGAAAATGCTTTCAACCCATCCCAGCATTGCTGCAGATGGGAGTGAGGGGACATTTTGTTCGTGCCAGGGGTGCCAGAGCTCCTCTGGGCGTGAGAAGGCAGCCCCAGCGCGTGGGAACGGCTGCCTGCGGCTGGAGGAGTTGGGAACCGAGGGTTTGATCCCTGTCCTCATGGCTGGCTCTGCCCGGTGCTGGTCTCTGTGTCTTTTGCGGACCCACCAGCAAAAGACATGGAGCTGGCCTGGCCCCCATTCCCGGGAAGGAAAAGCAACCTCAGGACCCTGGCTGGGACAGGGCGAGGGTGGCCGGGCAGCTCCGTGGCTTTGCACTGTCCTGGGGGATGCTTGAGCATCCATGGGCTCTTGTCTCATCTCATCATGCTCGAGCATCCCCCATGGCCTGGAGAATGCTCGAGCGGTCTGGAAGAGGGACGTGAAGCAAGAGCTGAGCTGGRCCTCGGCTGCCCGCCGTGGGAGGCTGCAGCAGCATCGGCACAATCTGATTTCTTCCCCGTGGAGCTGGTGGTCCCCCAGGAGCATCCCCAGGGGCTTGAAAGGCGGCTTCTGCTCCATGGAGGAGCTCTGCAGCCTGCCCTCCGCCCGGCGCTGCAGCAAAGGGGTGCTGGGGGGTTCCCCTCCCCGTCACCAGCCCTGCGTGCACACGCGTGCACAAACCCTGCAGCGTGGGGTGGCTGAGGGCTAGTCGGGACCTCGACGTGCCAGAGCTGGGCGAGGGCGGTGATGTTTCCTTTGTGCACAGCCAGCACCCCCCGGGTCCCATCCAGCCCCCCCGAGCTCGGAGGAGCTGGGTCCTGCCCRTGGGGATGCAGCAGGGCTGCAGCCGACCCCAGACCTCGGTGTACGAAGCTCCCAAGGTGTCCCTCACCTGGCCTCGGGGCTGCGGTGGCTCATGGCCCATCTCACTGGCACAGCCTGGGCTGGCTCCGCCGCTGCCCGGCAGCAGCGGGGACGGGCGACGGCTGCGGGCGCAGCTCCCTGGCAGCGCAGCACAAGCATTGCCATGTCATATCACGTTACATTGTACTTTATTGCTCATTGTGTCACAGGAATAATTTAAGTCGTTTTTCTCATCTGGGACTGCAGCAAACCCCGTCTGGCTCTTGAACTAATGAAGCGTCTGGGATCAGTGACTCGAAATGCTTAAAACACTTCAGTCCAGCATTTCCTAAATTTAAAAGTCAGATTTGTGCATTTGAAATTGATTTTTCACTTGAAAGCTTACTTTGCTTCTACATATGTGAATGTTAAAATCTCCTGGAGATATTGAATCCAACCCAAAACATTTCCTTTGAGTCAAGCAACAGCTCAGCCTGAAACTTCTGCTCTCACAAGCACAGAAACCAGCTGTACCTTCCAGGGCGATCCCAAGCCAGGGCTTTTTATTTTAGCTGGATGCTCGTGCATACCTGGACTTAACAGGCCAGCCGGCCGGGCGATGCTCTGCCTGTAGGCACGAGCAAAGGTTTGAACCTGTGGCGCAACCCCGGTCCCCAGCCCCGCAGCATTCCCTCACCCCAGCAGGTCTCTCCTGCCCTTCCTGCGCTGCCCCTCCGGCTGCTGCCCCCCGCCTCTGCCTGAGCCCTGCAGCCCCTTGTCCCCAGCTCTGCACCCTGCCAGCAACCCCCATCCCATCCCAACCCATCTCATCTCATCCCATCCCATCCCATCCCATCCCATCCCATCCCATCCCATCTCATCCCATCTCACCTCATCCCATGCCATGCCATGCCAT
>JAYKAV010002784.1:602303-619510 GCA_035582835.1 Phoebastria nigripes
CCATCCCATCCCATCCCATCTCATCCCATCCCATCCATCTCATCTCATTGTATCTCACCCCATGCCATGCCATACCATGCCATGCCATGCCATCTCATCCCATCCCATCCCATCCCATCCCATCTCATCTCATCTCATCTCATCTCATCTCATCTCATCTCATCTCATCTCATGCCATCCCATCCCATCCCATCCCATCCCATCCCATCCCATCCCAGGGTCCCCTAAACCAGCCCCCTGAGTGAGGGCTCATCACCCTCCCCGTGCTCTCTCCTCTCTTCCCGCACTGTTGGGGTGAGGACAAGCCACCCCAGATATGGGGTGGGGGACACACCAGTGGGGCTGGGGCATCCCCCAGGGCAGGCTGCCACGCTGCGGACCCCCTTACTGGCTCACCCCCCCGCTGCAGTGCCCCCCCAGCCCCACCGGCTCTGCAGAGCCCAGCCCGTGGTGAGAGCCCGGGGGGGCTGGGGGCCGCCCGGGCGCACCGGGGGCCTCGCACCTACCCTGCTGCCAAAGAAAATATTTACCCAGTGCTGAAATGAGCTGGGCCGGGTTCCCAGGGCTGGGTGACCCTTGGCGGCTCGCCAGTGCTGGGGACGGGGACGGGGGGGATGACGGCGGGAAGCCGGCTCTCACTGCAAACCTGAACCGGCTCCGTGGGGCTGGAGGGGAAGAGTTAAATACCTGCCAGCCCCCTCGGCATCCCCCAGCACATTCCAGATAGAGGGGATCCATATGTGCCTGGCTCTGCGGATGCCGGGGGTGTCTGTGTTTGGTGCAATGTTGGGGGGGCTTGGAGAGGTGCAGGGGGGAGGTCCCCACCGTCTGTCTGACTCTAAGCAGGGGGGACAGGGTCCCGGCAGCAGCCCCTCTCCCTGCAGCCCGGCACTTGGCCCCCTGCGCTTCCCAGCCTCCCCTCCCGAAGAAAAATAGTCTCTGTTGACTCAGGTGCCAGCGCTGAGCGCGGCGACGCCGGGGCTTGGCCATGGTTTTATAGCTTGTCTCCCAGTGGAGAGGGTATTTATTTTATTTGTTCTTTTCTTTCAGCCTTTCACCCCAGGAAGGTTAAGGTGAGGCTTCAGGGGGGGCTGCAGGGAGATTCGGCCCCATCCTCCAGCGCTGCCTCCTCTCCTGCCTGCTTCCTCCAGCTTCCCGCGATGTCCCGCCGACAGAAAGCCAAAAGGCAAATTTTGCAAGGGGGAAGCAGGGTTTTTCCCCTCCATTCCCGCTGCGGAGCTGGCTTTGGGGTGCCTTCAGCCAGCGGGGACTGCGGCGAGCGGGGGGGTCCCCGGGGCAGGCTCCTGGCACATCCCTGCCAGCCAGGGTGGAACGGCTGATTTATGCTCGCTCTTCCCATCGATGTTTTCCTCTCCTCTCCCTCCTGACAGCCCACACCTCAAATTCCTGGGATGCCCCCAGGCAGCCCCTTATCACTCTGGTATGCCGGCCAGCCCACATTCCTCCTGGGCCAGGAGCAAGCTGCCTCCCACATCTCCCCCTTGGTTTTTGCTGAGTCCTGGTCCCTGTCCCTCCACCAGCCTTGGAAAGCGCAGCCGGACTCGCGATGTGCCCAGAGCCACACCAGYAGACCTCATGGAGGGGGGAAACCCCACGGGGCAAGGCGGGGAGAGCTTTGCCCCCAGGAAGATGCTGGTCCCAGGCTGCAGTGACGGCCACCCCTCCCTCCCTGGGCGCAGGGCATGGGTTTCCTTGGCACATTGCACACTTTCACTGATTTCCCTGATTTTCTTCATTTGTTTCRGCTTCCCCAGAAGGTTCCCCTTTGCAGATGGCCACGACCCTGGGGGAATGTGTCTCGGGACCTGGAAAGAGGAACTGGATGGGGCTCTGCCCTGGATGCTGCCCGCTGCCCACTCGAAGGCTGGGGGCAGAGGGCTATGGAGGCAGGCAGCCTCTGCGTGCCTGGCACCCTGCGAGCGGCTGATGCAGCGGGGACAGCGAGCCCTGCCGCTGCCCACGTCCCCGATTTGGGGAAGCCCCCGGGTCCCTGCGGTTTGGCTGGCTGGGGCAGAGGGGGTGCAAGCTGCGAGCGGGTAGGGATGCTGAGCAGGCACGGGAGCTCCTGCCAACATCGTGCTTCAGATGTGTCTGCCGAGCTCCTGAGCTTCTGCAGGGCTTGGGGAGCTGGGAGCAAGGTGGGCTGTTGACCCTGAGGACATGCCCACAGGGTGGGACGCGGCTCCACGGGGGCTAACCCAGCCTGGTTGTTCTGGAGATGGGTGCAGGTTTCCAGTGACTCTTTGAAGGGACTCGACAGGACCCATCGTCTCGGGCACTGGCAAGCCTGGGTCTGTCCACCATGCTTGAGGAGAGCTCCTTGGCTCTGCTTGCAAGCCCGACCTGACTCCATCCTTCCCGAGACCCCCGGGGGAGAAGCCCACTCCGTCCTGGCAGGAGCAGGCTCCGCTCAGGCAGAGCTTGCCATGTTGTGGAGCTGGGCCGGCTGCTCTAGCCCAGACCTTGCACCTTTGGGCTCACGCTGCTGCCCACCATGGGGACACATTTGCACCAGGGCTGCAGAGAGAGTCCCCGGAGAGCAAAGGATGGCATCCAGGCCCGGCAGCACCCAAGTCTTGAGTGGGGACGGCAGCACCCAGCACCATGCTGTGCAAGGGCACAGCGGAGACGGCGTCTGCTCTGGCAAAATTGGTGCAGAGGGACCGAAAGGGAAGCAGAAGGTCAGGAAGCTGATGCAGAACAAGGGCTGGAGCTGGGTTGAGCTGCCTCAGGCTTTCCTGCCTCAGGGCCAGATGGCCGCTCTGGCTCTGGCATCGGCCAGCCTGAGCCCAGATGCCATATGGCCGCATTTGCCTAAGTCAGGGTTTCTTCACTCAGTGCTGTGTCAGGAAACTCAGCTCGGCAGCTTCCCGAACCGAGCTGGCAACGCACGGTGCTCCTGCCACAGGGGGTGCAGGGGGTGCAGGCTTGGCATGGCCTCCCCGCACTGGCAGCCCGGCTCCCTGCTCACTGGTGGGGTCTGGGACCGGTTTTCCGGCAGCGCTGCTTGGTGGTGGGTGGCACAGCCCAAGGGGTTTGCCGTGGTGGCTGCGGACAGCTCCTGCCCCTGCCCTGCTGGCTCAGCACCCAACCCAGCTGAGTCAAGCCTGGCACGGGCAGGGAGCGGCTGGGGAGGGGACAATGGGGCGCTGCACAGCAGCACAAGGTCCCGGAGGGCAGTTTCCCACACTCCCCGTCCATGTACACAAGGTCGAGCGTTGACCCTGAGCCATCAAATTTGAGTGCCGGCTTTACCCAGTGCACAGACGGGCTCGTGCCACAGCGCCGGGTCCCTTTACTTTAGATACAGGCACCCGCGGCAGAGACTGGATCTGGATCCTGCCCCAAACCAGCCAAAGATCTGACCCTGCCTGAAGGTCACGCTGCAGGGCCAGGCTCGGGCCAGCCACACTGCTGGGACGGTTTGCTCCTGGTTGTTCCTCGTGTAGGTTCCTGCAGGGCCCTCCAGAGTCTTCTCCCGAAAACCCAAGCGGGTGGTGCCCCGGCCTCAGCGCAAACCCCTTGGGCTTGGCCAGGTGGCCCAGCAGCCTCTGCATCGCCCCGTGTCTTGGCACGGCCTCGGTGCCGAGCTGGTAACCCCCTTCAGGAGGGCTGGCAGAGTCCTCTCCTCGCTCTGGGCATGCTGCAATGAAAACCCACAACATAACAGTGAGAATAAAGTCACCGGGTGGCCGGTTGCCCCAGGGAGGACTCGGGCAGACGGCATGCTGGCTGCAGCAGCATCCCCACGGGGCATTGCCGTCCCCACAGGCACCTGCACCGCCAGCGTGGGCTCTCCCCACTAAACCCAGAGACCCTCTGGGTGTGCCGGGTGGGTGGGTGGGTGCCCCCAGGGTTGGGGTATCGCCCTGCTCTGGCTCCAGCACAGCACAGGCCAAGGATGCCCCGAGGGGCTCTGGGGGTGCCAGGAGAGCGATGCTGGTTGGGTTGCAGCAGTGCAAAGAAAATGCAGCTTTCCAACAACCCTTGTAGCCTGGGGTGCTGGGATGCTGCAAAAACCTCCTGTGGGGACGACCACCCCTGCCCCAAAAGAGCCCCAAATTAGTAAAAGGCAAGAAATAGCTGACAATGACAGCCACTTCCCAAAAGCAGCAGCAGGGACAAACCCCTGAACAGGGAAGTGATGCGGTTTTGGGCTCCTCACCCCCTGCACCAGATAAATAGCTCTCCCTGAGCGCTGAGGGGCAGGCACYGTCCACGGACATTACGGCTCGGGACCCCACACAGGCACAGGCACTCCCAGGTAATGCYGCTGCGCCCTGGGGAGTGCTGGTGGAGATGCTGGGACGGGGACACCCGGGGCAGAGACTGGCCCTGGGATTCACCCTGTGGGGCTGGGACAAGGTGCCTGCATGACGCTGTGTGGGTGGCAGGGTGGCACGGGCTGCTCACGGGCACCTCGCCGCGGGGTGGATGGCTACAGAGGTGAAGGCAGCCAGTGGCGAGAGCATCTCTGTGGGATTGAGCCTCGTTTGTCTTCTGCTGGGGCCAGAGAAGTTGCCCAGACACCTCTGGGTCCTGGGTCCAGGCTCGGGGCTGGGTTTGGAGCCAGGGATGCACCCGAACAGCACCCCTTGGTGCAAGTCCCTGGACRGCAGAGATTGGCAAAGCCATGACGGCGGCAGTGAGAGGGTGGTGCGGGACTGTGCAGCCTCCCAGCCCGTGCGGAGGGTGCTCTCCTGGCCTGGGCAGGATCAGTGCCAGGGTGGGTGCAGAGCAGGCAGCAGCGGAGCAGAGCTGGGGTACGGGGCTGCCCCCTTCCCTCCCTGCTGCCAGCGCTGCCCTCGCCGGGTCTCGCAGGCAGAGGGATGGGACAGGCAGCGGGGAGGTGGGCTGCCTGGCCCCGAGGAGCCGTGTGGCGGGTGGGAGCACTGGGGGACCCTTCCACCCCTCGTCCCAGGGCGACGCTGCCTGACCGCCCCGAGGTCCCCATCTCTGTTTCTCTCTCTGCGCTGGGACRTGGTGGAGGCTGAAGGGACCAACACCAGAAGTTTCCTCTCTTTGTGCTCAGCCCCAGTTGCCACATTTCTATGCCAATAGGTGATTTTTACTAAGCTTGAAGAAGTTAGAGATCTCCCTTGCGCTTGCTGGCATGCACAGGAGCCCTCGTGGGGATTTTGCTGGCTGTCCCGGTGGTAGCTCAGGCTGAGCGTGACTGTGGGTGCAGAGGAGACCGTTACAGGGTCCTTCACTGGGTAATCGCCTCTTTCCCCCTGTTTTCCAGTGCATGACATCTAAATCTTCTTGCCTAGTTGGTATTAGGTGATAATGCATAACATGTTCTGCTCTGGCGTGTGCAAAGTGGCTGGCCCAGACCGCCACTACGTTGTGCACGTGCACACGAACGTTTTTGTTGAGAAATCTTTACAAATGTTTTAATTTCGTTGAGCTAACAAGCGCCAGGGCCCCACCACGGGCTGCTGTGTTCCCCAGCCGCAGCATGGGGTGGGTGAGCGGAGGGGAGCTGGGGTCCCCATCCTGCGCCAAGGGTCCCCTCGAGGCCACGCCACCCAGAAACCGAAACCGGGAGAAGCGCGGCAGAAGAAATGAAACTCGGCGTTGGTGTGAGCGGGGCGCTGGGGAGCAGACCCCGGCGCTGAGTCGGCGCTTCCTTCCTCCTTCGCCCCGAGCCCAGCGGCCCCCGCCGATCCCGTGGCTATTTCTGGCCCCCGCGCTGTCCCCAGCTCCCCCCAGCCCCTGGGCAGCCCTCCAGCCCCGCAGGGCTGGGGGGGCCGGGGCGGTGGGACCCCCTCAGGGGATGCTAGCAGGGCCATTTCGTTTGCTTTTGGTGCTTCAGTTTGGCCAGGAAAAATCCCAGGCAAAACTACAGCTCTCACGAGTGCTTTGGAGTCTAAAATACCTCCCTAAACCAAATTAGCAGCAAGGAAATTCAAAGCATATGTTGGAAAAAAAGGTGTTAGCAAAGTAGCAAATCGTTGAAGGAGGAAAAGGTTGGCTCAGGGAATAAAGAGCTGCCTCGTTCAATATGGAAAGATTGCTAAGTTGTTTGATAAAGATCTAAATTGAAATCAATCAGTCAATTGATTTCCATGATAATGAAAAAAAATTCGGAAAAAAAATCTGTTTTATCACAGAATAATTTTTTAAAATTTAAAAATAATTTCATCAGTTTGCTTAGGTCTAGAGCTGCAAAAAGCCATTAAACCTACTAAAATTGATAAATCCCTGGTTAAAACCATCCCACCTGAATGTACAACACCAAAAATCAGAGGCAGACGCCAGAGCGGGCGCCGGCTGCACCAGGCTCAGGGCTGTGGCCATGCTCCTCCTCACCACAACTGGTTTTATTGAAATCCAAGCTGCGGAGTCTAAAGATCTGTGTCCCTCGGTCCCACTTCCAGGACCTGATCCTCAGCCCTCCACAGCCCGTGGTTCGGTTGCTCCCCCGGGGCATCGGCACCTTTGTGTCTCCGGCGTTTCGGCAGCCGGGGTGCCGTGTGCCCCGTGGAGCTGCGATACCGGGACGGCTTTAACACGAGCCCGACCGTGTCCCTCTGCCCTCCGCTCCCCCCGCAGACGCTCAGACCCTCCAGAGCTCGGCTGGCGGCCGTGAGCAGGTCACTGGGATTTCTGGCTTAATGGGGATTTCGCCAAGAGTGCTTCTTGAGAAGTATCTCTCCTCCTAATTTCAGGTATTCACTTGCTTTCTTTTGCCCTCATTTTTATTTTCAAAGCAGACTCCCGTAACTGGCACATGCACGACCCCGTCCCACGCCGTACGCACATTTTCCATGTCGGTATTATATTATTCTTCATTTGCTCCCCGCTTTGCACGGGTGCAGCGAGCACATGAATAAGCTCCATAAACCTTGTCACCTCACTGCAAAACCCAGACTAGCTCCTTAAACTCCCGTGAGAGTTCAGCGGGGCCGGGGCTCCCCCTCAGCCCTCACCATCCTTCTCCCAACCCGGCCCCTTGGAGACCGTGCTGCCGCTGCCGGCAGCGCCATGCATCCAGAGCCGTGCCGGTGTTGCTGCAAGCAGGATTCATCCYGCATGGATCAATAATGTGTTTTGCTGGTGGGTAACTGATGCGAATGAGCTGGGATCGAGGTTTTCCCATTCGGTGCAGAAGGAATTGCCTTCGGCCGGCACCGAGGTGGGCTCTGGCAGCCCAGCGTGGGGGCTTATGGTGGGAAAAGCTGGACTGCGCTGATGTACAAGGTTTTTCAAGGCCTTTGGCCACCTCTTCTTGTTATCAGGATCCCCTCTGCCAAACGCCTGCCTCGAAGACCGGCCACCTTCCACCCTCGTGGCGTGAGCCTGCCCTGCCTCTGCCCCCAGAGACCCCCGCGGTGCCCGGGGTGCTGCCATGCACCTGCCCCGGTGCCTTGTCCTCCTGGCCAGCCTCGTCTCACCAGGTATGGTGTCACCAAGAGACCCGCTGCCTCCTGCCCCATCGCGGCCAGCACGGTCTGGTCCCCTGCGGGGGCCGGTTGCCCGGATTTACACCAGGAAGGGTGGGAGTGGGAGCGCTGATGCCCTGGCCGTGCACGATGCCCGCGGGACAGGCAGGACAGCCTCTGGGGACCCCGAGGCTGGTCCAGGCTCTCCCGCGGGCCATGGCACAGCAGATGCTCTGGGGGGATTTGCCGGCACATGCCGCATCGTGCTGTGCTCCCCCATGGCAGCTCTGCCCGTGCCCCCTCCTCCTGACGGGCAGGCGCGGGGTACCCATGGGCAGGGATGGGGCTGGGCTCCGGGATGGGGTGGGCATGGGGTGGCAGGGGGACAGCCAGGGCATGAGAGAAAGGACAAGGAGACAGAGAAGGGGGGTGAGAAAACAAGCTTTTGGAGGGCAAATTTTCCTTTTTTACTAGTTTTTTTAGGCTTTTGCTTTTCAAATCCGGCTGATGCCTTGTGCTATCCGAAAGCACCACCCACAGATCCAGCTTTTCCCCGTCATCCCCCCTTTCTCCACCTCAAAATTTTCCCCTGGGCTGTTTTGTCTCACCCCTGCATTCTCCTCTCCCACCTCTCCCCCCTTGAGTCCCTCCCTGCCTGCCAGGACCCCCTGCCTGTTCAGGCAGCTCAGGAGATGTGACGCAGCCCCAGTGGGTCCCAGGAGGGGAGCAGGGGGCTGCAGCCCGCGGTGGCCCCCAGCACGGCTCACCACCTGACCCCCCCCTTCCCGCTGCCTCCCCTCCGACACAGCCCTCGCCTCGTGGGGGGTCACCTACCCCGAGGTCCTGCGCGGCGTCAGGGACTCCTGCGTGGTGGTTCCCTGCACCCTGAGCTACCCCGCCAGCGTGGTGGCCAGCAACGGCATCGTGGCCATCTGGTACAAGGATTACGACGGCCAGAAGACGCTGGTGTACCACTCGACGACCCAGGAGGTGGACGCTCACTTCAGGGGCCGTGCTCAGCTCCTGGGGGACCCCGCTGCTCGCAACTGCACCCTGCTGCTGCGGGGGGTGACGCCGGAGGACAGCGGGCCCTACAGGTTCCGCTTTGAGATCGTCAACGGTGACCGGTGGTCAGCAGCGCGGGATGTGATGCTGAGCGTTTCGGGTGGGTATAGCGGTGAGACCCCCCCCAGGTCCCTCCCTGCCCACCCCACACAGACATCCCACCCTCTGCTCTCCATCCCTAGACGACCTCGAACACCCGAGCACTGCCACCAGCAAGGAGCAAACCGAGGGGCAAACGTCCACCTTGGAGTGCTCCACACCCTATGTCTGCCCGCCGGACAACATCGCCCTGCGCTGGGAGGGCTACGACCCCCACGTCTCGGTGGTGTCCAGCCGGGTCCAGCTGGACACGAGTGGGGTCAGCCACCACCTGACCCTCACCACCTCCTTCTCCTGGAAAGATCACTCCAAAAAGCTGCTCTGTGAAGTTTCTTACGGCTCCAGGAAGGCRACTGGGGAGGTCGTCCTGCGGGTGAGACGTACGTGGGGCAGCTCTGCACGGGGGCTGGCTGAGCGGGGTGGGGGGACGGGGTCACCTGTGCCATGGCCGCGCCACCCAGGTCCCCCTCCTGCCACCCATCGTGCCTCCCCCTCTGCCTCCCTCCTGGTGTCCTTTGCAAAAAGTCAGAGCAGAGTTTCCTCCTGCTTCCTCCTCCTTCTCCTGTTCCCCCACGGCTCTCCGTGGCCAGAGCCAGTGTCAGTCCCATAAACGCTGCTGAAGTGCCAGCTCCAGCTCCGTGGCACGTCCTGGCACCCACTGCTGCGCCCACCCCTCTCTGCTGCCGGTGTGGCAGCTTTGCCCCCTTTCCCAGCTCTCCTCTGAGCAGAGATGCCCTCCCTGTGCCAGGGCCGGCTCCTGTGCTCGGGGGAGACCTTTGCTCCTTTCCCTGCACCAGACCCTCACGTATAGACAGCAGGACGGGCTACGGCAGAGTCCCGCAGGTCCTGCCCAGCCTCACCGCTGCCCGCCGTGTCTGTCTGTCCTCCCCACAGACTCCCCTAAGGACACCCAAGTGGTGGTCAGACCC
Source organism: Phoebastria nigripes (assembly GCA_035582835.1). NCBI lineage: Eukaryota > Metazoa > Chordata > Aves > Procellariiformes > Diomedeidae > Phoebastria > Phoebastria nigripes. The sequence goes on from JAYKAV010002784.1 coordinate 611,806, forward strand.
TCTGTGCAGAACATCCACGTGGGTGACACGGTCTCCCTCACCTGTGAGGTGAGCAGCAGTTACCCCCCCATCTCGGCATACCACTGGTACAAGGACGGGGCGGCCGTGGGCAGCGAGCGGATCCTGATCCTCCGGGGCGTTCGCCGCGAGGACTATGGGCAGTACCGCTGCGAAGCCGAGAATGCCGTCGGGGCTGGCGCGGCGCCCGCCGTGATGCTCTACGTCTTCTGTAAGCACCAGGGGAGCTCGCTGGTGGCCGGGGCGGCCCCTCGGGGCAGCGGGGGCATTGCTGGAGGAGGAGCGGGGCTGCAGGAGCGGGAGGGAGTTTACCCAGCGAGTCTGGACTGGGGTGGGCAGGGGCTGGCACTGAGGTGGCCGGTACCGGCTGGAAGTCCAGGAGCTGGGGAGTCCGCGGTGGAGGACTGTGATGCCTMCATCGTGCCATGCCTGCATCCTTCCTCCTTGATGGTGCGGGGCTGCGGTGAGCCCCAAAGACAGGGCAGGGAGGATTTTCCAGCCAAGCCCAGGGAGCGGAGCCGGCTGCGAGGCTTCGTTGTCACCGCTAGGAAGGAGATTGTCAGAGCTCATGGGGATTCAGAGCCAGGGTGGTCTGTGGGGAGGGGGAAGCCAGGGTCTCCCATCAGATCCTGCAGTAGAGACAAGCCCCAGACCGCTGCATCACGCAGGAGCCTGCCTATGTCGGAGCCCCACGGGGAGCATCTCCCCCTGGCCTGGAGCAGGGGGCGGCAGGTCTGCTCCCCCCAGAGCCCCCCGTGCAGACCGTGAGAGGCGAAGGACGCTGCTGCACCCGGCATGAGTTTTGCCCCCGGGGCTTTGCATTACAGCCAGAACTTGAACCCCAGCTGGCAAGGTGCTGGTGGCAGGGAACAAGCCCAAACGCCTCCTGCCTCCGTCGTCATCCCTGGGGGGCAGAGGGGCTCCCACCTGTCCCCGGACTCTGTCCCACACCGCAGGGACGGGGGGCTCTGCGGCCGGGGGCTGCTCTCCTGCCTCTGAGGCCATCCTGAATGCGCTCCCATCTCCATCAGCTGCAGAGATCTTGGTGAGCCCTGCGGCCGAGGTGCAGGAGGGGACGGCCACCACCTTGTCCTGTGACGTCCCTGGCAGGGAGGGCCAGGACCTCAACTACACCTGGTACAAGAACAGCGCCTGGCTCAAGGAGGGCTCGGCACACACCCTGCTCTTCCACCACGTAGCTGCCAGTGACGCCGGCTATTACTCCTGCAAGGTGACAAATGACCGGGGCAGTGACACGTCCCAGGCCGTCAGCCTGAGTGTGACATGTGAGTGCCCAGGGCTCCTGCCAGGGGACAGGGGGGTCCCCACCAGACRAGGGTCCCTTTGTGCCAGGGGCTGCGCAAACCCCCTGAGTCAAAACAAAGTCTCTGCCCCAAACACCTTGCGTCCAGTTGAAAGGGGGGTTTCAGCCCTCCTCGGTAGAAGTTGCTATAAATGCAACAATTTCTGGTCACGAGCCGCATTTGAAGGTACCGTTCAGTGGTATTTGCCAGAGCAGGGACTTGTCCATTCATTGCAGCATCTCCTACTCCTCCACTAATCTGTTACACACCATAAACTGCTGGGAGGTTACTAACCGAGGAGCCAGCTATGATAATAACAGCTCAGGAGCTTTTGCAAGTCAGGGGAAAAATAAAATAGCCCTGGGTTTGGCTTTGACATTTCTGTGAGTAAATATAACCCGCTTACGTAAGGGGGAAAGCAGCTCGGAGGAGCAGCTGTGCGGGTYGGGGGTGGACGTGCCCCACGTGCAGGTAGCGGCCGCACTGCTGGGACCTCCCGAGCTGCAGCATCCTCTCYCCTCCCACAGACCCCCCCCGGACCCCCACCATCACGCTCTTCCAGGAGACGCAGGGCGGCAGGCTGGCCATCATCCGCTGCGCCGTAGACAGCCACCCTCCGGCCACCATGGCCCTTTACCGTGATGGCATCTTGCTGGCGGCCAGCGGGTCRCAGGCGGCCCCACGCCAGCGGCTCGGCGTCACGGCCTCCCGCAACGCCCTGCGGCTGGAGATCCGTGGCGCGGGGCCGCAGGACAGCGGGGAATACCGCTGCACGGCCAGCAACGCCTACGGCAACGCCAGCGCCGCCAAGCCCTTCCTCGCCCGTGGTGAGTCCCGCGGGTCCCTGTGCAAGGGGACTGCCAAACTCCTGGCCCCGGGTCTTGGGCRCCGATGAACCCCTGGGGCTGTTGGGGCTGTTTCTGCAGGGCTGGGGGGGCCACGCAGTCCTGAGAGCTGGAGGGACCCGCGTGGCACTGGGGGACATCGGTGTCTCGGGGACCRTGCGGTGGCGGTGCCCGCCCTGCAGCCCTTCCCCACCGTGGGGGGTCAAAGCTGCTTGCAGAGCTGGAGGCACTCCTAAGTTTGGTTTTTCAAAACACTGCAAAATCTGTAGCAAAGTTTGTCCAAACTCTTTCTTCCTGGTTCCCACAAGCCCCCAGCGGTGCACAGCATCTGGGCACACAGCGGGGACCGGCTCCTCCTGCTCCATCCCCTAACCCTCTGCACCCCGCGGCTCCCCCAGCCTCGATGGTTTGGGGTGACAGAGGCAGCAGCCATGGAAAAGGAGGAGAGGAAAGCCCCCCAAAACCATGTCCAAGAGGAGCCTCCCTTAGGATGTCAAAAGAAACCAAAATGGACCTCAGGGTCCAATTCCAGAGAAAATAAACCTGAGTTTGGGTGCCACAGTAGGTAGCTGGGGTCCATTTCAAGTCGTCCAAGATGCCTCCAGCCCAGCCCATCACCTGCCAGTGGGCAGAGGGGACTGAGCCTGTGCTGGGAGCAATTCACCCAGCCGAACACGGGTGCTCGGTGGGAGCAGGTGAAGGCTCAGGAAAGGCCCCATTTGTCTCTGCTGGTGGTGAACAGCTCTGGTGGAGACATCCCAACTGATGTCCAGGGAACGTCATCCACCAAAGATGCAGCCACCAACGCCACGGGCTCCTGCCTTAGAGGGAAGCCGAGCGCGGGGCTTTGGCTGGGTGGAGGCAGGGGAAGGGCATAGGTTTGCGGCAGAGGTTTCCCCTCCCTCCCTGACGTCCCTCTCCCATCCCTCCTTCAGCTACAGAGGTCCTGATCCAGCCCTCGGCGGAGGTGCGGGAAGGGACAGCCGTCACCCTGACCTGCCTGGGGGCTTGGGGCGCAGCGGAGGAGACCCTCTACACCTGGTACAGGAACAGCAAGCGGCTGCGGGAGAGCTCGGCCCCGACCCTGCGCTTCCCTTCCGTCCGCGGCGAGGACGCAGGCGCTTTCCAGTGCAGGATCCGGAGCAGCAACGGCAGCGACACATCGGCGGCCGTCCCGCTCCGTGTGCTCTGTAAGTGCTGCTAACGCCCGGGCCAGCGAGGGGGGTCCCGTGTCTGGGATGGGTGGCCCTGCTGGGAAGCCCCTCTGCTGCTCCCACCCTGAGGTTTCCCCCATCAGCGCTGAACACAGCCAAGGAGCTCTTGGGCAGAAATGTGGAGAGGGTGGAAAATTCCCTTTTGCAGGTAAATCTGTGAATTTGGGGGAGGAGAAATTCAGAGAATCCCAAAATTCCCAAGAACCAAAGAGTTTTAAAATGTCCCGTGAAATTAAATTCAATTTCTCAGTACAAGAAATGACCCCTGTGAAAAATATATTCTGGTTGGATTTTGCCTTCCAAATATTTTCTGTGCTGTAAAATAAGTATCTCCCCTGGTACCAAACCAGGAGAAATACCATTAGGAAGTTTCAGTCCTGATCAAATGGCATTTTTCTGTAGTCGTGATAGGAAATGTGCATCACAGCTGGACCCCAGATACCCGAACCACCGGGGTCTCTGCAGATCTGCCCCAGGGTTTGGGGTAGGGCTGGACACCTGCCCTCGGACCCTGAGCTCAAGCCAGGTGACAACAGAGGTGCCATCAGAGGTGCCTGGGCATGCAGGTCCCTTGCAGAGAGCCAGCAGATGTGGGACCCTGGGGTCATGGGATGCCCAAAAGCTGCTCAGGTGGTGCTGGAAAGCAGCAATCCCTTGGGTTCTTGGGGTTCTCCCAGCCTCAGGGATCCATAATATTCTCACCAGAGGTGTTTTAACCCTGCAGTCCCACCGAGGCAACCGGTGATGAGCTCCTTCCTGGAGACCCAGGGCGGGCACCTGGGCATCATCCAGTGCACCGTTGAGAGTGACCCAGAGGCCAACCTGACCCTATGGAAAGGAGAAAAAGTAATAGCCTGCACATGGGGCTGCCCCACAGCCCCCAACCCCAGGGTCCACAGCACCTTGTCCTACAACAGCCTGAAGGTGGAGATGCGGGAGGTGGTGATGGAGGACGAGGGGACCTACGTGTGCTGGGCTGGGAACCCGCAGGGCAATGCCAGTGCGGCCGTGGACTTCAGGGCTGAGAGTGAGTGTGGCGAGGGGACAATGGGCAGGATAGAGCCAGATGCCACGCATCCCCGCAGCGTCGGGGAAAATCCTGGGAGAGGGGAGGGTGGGGAGGGAACGCCAGGGAAGGAGACAAGCTCAGGAGATCAAGGGCGATGGTGGCAGAAGGACAGAAGGAGCAGAAATAGGCCACATGCCCGTGAAATCCAGGGTAGCAAACGGCGTCTGTCTTGAAAGAGCTGCCGTGCACAAGTCTCCTGGTGCTAGGGTGGAGCACGAGCRGGATTAAAGTGAGGGCTGCTACAGGAGGGGGTTGCCGGCCCCTCCAACCCTTCCAGTCTCTCCTGGTGGGTTTGGAGGCTTCCCCCAAGGGCTCCAGCTCCTGGTGGGGATTCACTGCTGACCCCTGCCCGTGCAGGACCGGGGATGCTGAGCAAAACGCTGCTGAGGGGGTTCCCACGGCCCCCCTCCTGCCGGCACATCATCCCTGGGCTGGTGAGGCCCTGGGTGGCCGGTACCCCACCACCGGCATTTGCCTTCTCCTGGAATAGCTGCAAAGTCACTTGCTAGCTGGCCGGCCTCGGTGGGGGGGTTGTTCACCCTAACGCTGCCGAGGAGGTGCTGGCCGTCCTGGCTGAGTTCACGCCAGAGCCTGTTTGCCTCCTGCCTCTGCCCCTGCCCGTAGCTGCCAGCATCGCAGTGGCTCCATCCTCCCGTGTGCTGGAAGGCCAAGCCGCCAACCTGACCTGCCGGCTGAGCAGCGACTCCCCGGCTCTGCCCAGCTTCACCTGGTACCAAAACGGGCAGTGGCTCGCCGAGGGCTCGGCCGCCTCCCTGGTGTTTCGGCAAGTGGCCAGCACGGACGCGGGTCTCTACCACTGCAGAGCCACCACCGACGGCAGCAGCCGGAGCTCCCCCGCCGTCTCCCTGGACGTGCTGTGTACGTACGGGCTGCTGGGGGACGCTCAGTTTATTATTATATCAGGGTTTGTAGCTGATGTCCGTGCAAGCGTGCCCAGCTCTGCTCACACTTGCAGCTGTGCCCGGGGTCTGAGCAGAGCTGATATAGGGGCACATGCAGATCTTTGAGTACATATATATGTCCTGGGGCTTCCTCCCGTGGGCGTCCGTCCTTCYGTGCCACCGTCTGCGGCATCTTTACTTTCCTATTGAGCAAGCATGCACTTAACACGTGCATGGGCATGTGTGTGTGATCCTGCAGGTGGAAAGCCTGTATACGTTTGAGGGCCACTGTGTGGTACAGCACACCCCGAAAAGCCCATGAGGGTGGCTGCTGTGGGTGGGGACAGTGTGGTCACCCGGGGGATGGGGTGGTCCCCTGGGTCTGGAGGGTCCTGGCCAGCAGAGACCTTCCCTTCCCCTTCCCCTTCCCCTTCCCCTTCCCCTTCCCCTTCCCTTCCCTTCTCCTTCCCCTTCCCTTCCCTTCCCTTCCCTTCTCCTTCCCCTTCCCTTCCCCTTCCCCTTCCCTTCCCCTTCCCCTTCCCCTTCCCCTTCCCCTTCCCTTCCCCTCTGGAAGGCAATGCAGCTTTTCCCTCTCTTTCTGGGAGGCCCCGGGCGGCTGCTGCTTTCCAGGAGATTTCGTGCTGGGGCGCAATAGCTGCACCACTGCCCTTCTCTGCCCCGCGCAGACCCCCCGCGGGACCCCCGGCTGACGGCATTCCTGGAGACGGAGAGAGGCCGCCTGGCCATCTTCCAGTGCTTGGTGGCGAGCAACCCTCCTGCCCGGCTGGCCCTGCACCGGGGCGAGGAGCTGGTGGCCACCAGCGATGCGGGGAGCAGCCCCAGCCCGCGGGTCAGCGTCTCGGCCACCCCCAACGCCCTCAGGGTGGAGATCCGGGAGGTGACGCCGGCGGACGAAGGCAGCTACCGCTGCACCGCCACCAACGCGCACGGCACCGTGGCCCGCCGCCTGTACTTCCGCGTGCAGAGTGAGTACCGCGTGCCGGCCGGGAGCTGACACGAAATGTGACCTTTTCCGTGTGGCTCCTGCCTGCGTGCCGCTGTCTGACGGGATGAGCGCACGCTCCGGTGCTGTCCCACGGTGACAGCAGGGCAGAGAAATGTCACCGAGCATCACGGGCTATGGCCAGGCGACCCAAAGCCACTGAGCCGCGGTGGTCGGGTGTGATCCTGCCCCCGGGCCACAGCAGGGACATCGCTTTGTGCAAAACCATGTCAGACCGAAGCCAGCGCAGGGCAGTGGCCGGCACCGGCTGTTTTGCCGTGTGGTTTGTTCAGCCGCTCCTCCACCTGCCTCCCAGCAGCTCGCCAGTGGGTGGGATGGGGCGTTCCCCATCCCTGCTGGGGGGGTGCTTGTGCAGGGGCTCAGGTTTGACAAGCTGCGACCCGGTGGTCTGCCCCAGGGGCTTTCTGGCGGTGGGTCGGCATCGGTGCCTAACCAGCACCCAGACCCTCTTGCCTCTGCACCCAGACCCTGGAGCGAGGCAGCACCCGAGTTACCTGGGGGGTTGGCAGGAATCCTGAACTGAATTCATTTTTTGGGTTGGGACCTGGCCCTCAGACCGATAGATCCAAACGTGTCTCCATGGAGGTGTCCACACAGCAGCCGGTGTCTGCGCTCCCACCCAGCGCCGCTGGATCCCACCCAGGCTCCGGCTGCTGCTCCGGAGGCACCGGCTCACGCCCCCCACCCACACCAGGCACCTGTATTCAAACACCTCAGCCTCAGCCCTGCGCACCACATGTGATGGGGTTGGGGGGGTGTCAGCTAGCGGGGACAGGGAGCAACACGTTTTCTTAAAAATAAATGTCTAGTGCCAGCCCCCGGGTTGCSAGGGTCCGTGGCCTCCCTGCTCAGAACAAGCGCACCAAAACCTGCAGCGCCGTGATGCACGTTATGSAAGTGATGAGGGTTTTGTTTCCATCCCGTGCTGTGTCGGGGCTGCTCAGGGGTCGGCAGTGCCGAGCTCCGCTGCGGCACTCTCTGAGCTGGCGTCACCGTCTCTCCGTGCTCCAGCTGCTCGAGTCCTCGTCTCGCCGTCCGCGGAGGTGCGGGAAGGAGACGACGTCTCCCTGACGTGCCAAGTGGCAGGAGAGCCGCAGGACGACACCATCTATTCCTGGTACAAGAACAGCGAACGGCTCCAGGAGAGCCCCGACAACCTCCTCGCCCTGCCCCGCATCGCCAGCGCCGCCGCCGGCTCCTACCACTGCCGAGCCCGCGGCCCCTCGGGGACCAGCGTCTCCCCGGCCGTCGCCCTGCGTGTCTCCTGTGAGTGGGACGCTCCTGGGAATTGAGGTGGGGGGGAGCGGGGTGCTGGGGGTGGGATTGCGC
>JAYKAV010002784.1:619591-639783 GCA_035582835.1 Phoebastria nigripes
GGGGATGGGGGTGGGATGGTGCCGGGGGTGGGATGGGGATGGGGGTGGGATGGTGCCAGGGATGGGATGGCGCCAGAGATGGAATGGTGCTGGGGGTGGGATGCTGAGCAAGGCCAGTTGGCCACGCAGGGCTATGGCTGGCACGTAGCGGGCGCCTTGCATGGCCCTCGCCGCTGGCACTGTCCCCAGATGCTGCATGTCCCACGCACAGGACTTGAACTAGAGCTCTGCACGCTTTGTAAGAAAACATCCTCCGCCCTTAGAAAATGCCAAAGTGTTGAAAGTGGAAAGTTTATGGGAGCATATCTCCTCGATAAACCCCTAGTCTGAATAAAACCCACCCTGGTCGGTCACGTCCCCTTTCAAGAGGAACTTTCTGATGAGAAGTGGTGTGGCCACCCCACGCCTCACCTGCCTGCCGTGTGGCATAAAAGGGGGAAAAAATGCAATAACAAATATTTTGGTTCTGTTAAAACAACATGTTTCAATCGACCTGAAATTACCCAAATTTTTCAAGACTTCAGTTAGGCAAAATGTTGTCTGTCTGGGATAGAGGGGAAAATCCTGGAAAGAGAAAGTCTGGCTTGCGCTTTTGCTGCAAGAGTGGGCTGCTGCTGCCCTGGCGCTGGCTGAGAGGTGCCAGGAGCCACTGCAACCACCCCGGGGGGTCCGAGGAGCCTGGGGAGGGCGATGCCGGGACCCCTCCCAGGCTGGAACCGGGGCCAGGCAGCCCGGCCTCGGGGGGCTCTGGGTGCAGACTCAGGGTGTGCTCACCCTCCGTGTAACGTCTGGCCTGGGCAGATCCTCCACGGGTGCCGGTGCTGACCTCCTTCCTGGAGACCCCCGAGGGGCAGCGGGGCGTCCTGCAGTGCACGGTGGACAGCAGCCCGCGGGCAGAGCTGGCTCTCTTCAAGGACCAGGCGCTGGTGGCCTCCACGGCGCTGCCCCAGCCCACCGCCCCGCCGCGGCTCAGCGTCGCCTTGGCCTTCAACACGCTGCGGGTCAGCATCCGCCCCGTGCTGCTGGAGGACGAGGGGGAGTACGTGTGCACCGCCAGCAATGCCTACGGCAACGCCAGCACGGCGATGAACTTCACGGCAGGCAGTGAGTGCAGGGCTGGTGCTGCCTCCGGGGAGGGGCAGGGTGCGGGCAGGGGATGGGGATGGGATGGAGCTGTGCGAGCAGCGGGGGGAGTGATGGAGGCAGGGGGTTACGGTGAAGAGGTGAAGGCAAGCGCTGCTGGAGGATGCTTGTGGGGAAGGGTGGGCAGAGAGAAGCTGGAATAGGATGGACAGCACAGAAACAGAGAAGAAACGGAGGAAGATGGGTGGTTATGGGGATGGAGGGCTATGCCAGAGGTGTTCCCGGGGAGCTGCATGCATCCCCCCACACATGGCAAAGGAACTGCATCTCCTCTCGGAGGTGATGCAAAGGGCTGGCTTTGCCATATCCATCCATGACACCGTCCTGGCTGTCTCGCAGAGCTGGCATCACCCCGGGCTGTCCTATGGCCGCTGCCGGGGCGGAGGGGTTAGCAGGGAGGGGGCTGCAGCATCTTCATTGCTTCTTGTCTGGAATGATGTGAAAAGAGCCCCAAGCTAAAGTCCCGGAGGAGACCAGCTCTCCCACCAAGCAGTCCACCGCCCTCCTGCCCAGCCACCCCTCCATCGCCTCCTGCCCACCTTGCTCTCCCCGAGCATCACCTCCTTCCCCTTCCACCGCAGCTGCCAGGGTCTGGATCTCCCCCTCCCCGGACGTCCAGGAAGGCGATGTYGTCAACCTGACCTGTGCGGTCGAGAGCGCCGGTGGGGAAGTACTGAGCTACACCTGGTACAAGAACAAGGTTTGGTTCAGCAGCGGCCCGGCCCCGTCCCTCGCCTTCCCCAGCATCGCTGCTGCCGACGCCGCCTCCTACCACTGCACGGTGCGGACCCCGGCGCGGACCCGCAGCTCTGCCCCCACCACCCTCAACGTCCTCTGTGAGTTCCCATGGGCAGGGGGCTTCACGCCGCGGGGGGAGGTCCCCGGCGCCCACCCGGGGCAGGGACCCAGCCGTGCTGCAGGGAGGACCCTCGGGGGTCACTTGTCCCCTGGCCGGTCCCCTTGGCTGGGAACCCTCCTGGGGGCATGTTCYGGAGGGCGGGGGGAGTGGGGCCGGTCTTAGTTTTGGGGTCTCAAAAAAAAATCAGCTTTCATCCCAAGCTGAGCTTTATACCCTCGTCCTGTGTCCGACCCCCGGCAAGCAGACCTGGCCAAACGGCCCCAYGTCGTCTGCAGAAGATTTCAGTGAAGCTTCTCCAAGCGCCCCAAGTTTGTCCTTATGCTTTGTACCAAACTGAAACAGAAAAATCTTTGGCTTTCAGGAAACATTGCAGGATTATTATTATTTTTTCCTGATTTGGAAAATGAAAACCAGACTTTGTTTAAAAAAAGACGTGCAAAAAAAAAGTAGTTGCAAGTCAGAATGTAAGATTTTTTTCCTTTTTATTAGAAAAAGACGGCTTTGACTTATAAATCTGCTGTGAGGAGTGAGTGTGGAGGAGCACTCCTGGAAACGTCCTCCAGCGAGCCTGAGAGCCCGGCAACAAATCCGTTGCTTCTCTCCCTCCTCCTGATTTTGGATGGGGAATGCTGGAGGGATGCTGCTAAAAATATCTTGGCATTATGGGCCCGAGTTGCACCCACAGTCGTGCTGCCTCACTGTTGAGGTTTGCCACGCACCGATGTGCAAAGGGTGTTTTTTTCTGAGGCCGGGGTGCGAGCGGAGCACCGAGCCGGGCCGGGCCACGCGCCGAGCCACGCTCCCACGCCCGGGCGGCACGGCTGCAGCTGCCACAACCAACTCGCAAACGAGCTGCAGGTTAGAAATGAGCTCAGCGAATGACCCTGCACTGTGTTTTGAGTGTCAGTTTGATTCAAGGAGACCGCGGATGCTGAGGAAGGAGGCAGCACTGCCTGAGCAGGTGCTGTGGTGCAGGCGGTGGAGCCTGGCAGCAGAGCATCACCGCCCCAGCTCACAGCCCAGCCGAGACCGTGAGAGCAGCCGGCCCGACCTGAGCATCGCAGGCTGGGGATGCTCCGACTCGCCGAGACGCTGCTTATCCTACAATCCCCCTCTTTCCCCCTCCTTTCCTTCCCGCAGACCCCCCCAGGAACCTGCAGATGAAGGCCTTCGTGGAGAGCGGTGAGGGGACRGCAGTCATCCTCCTCTGCACCGTGGAGAGCAACCCGCCGTCTGAGATCACCCTGCTCAAGGGGGGGCAGCCGGTGGCCTCCAGCCCCACTGYGGGAGGTGACCACCCAGGGCAGAGTGGCCACATCTCCCCCGCTCCCAATGTGCTGAGGCTGGAGCTCCGGGAGGCTTCCGAGGAAGATGAGGGCGAGTACGAGTGCCAGGCACGCAGTGCTCTGGGCAGCACCCACGCATCCCTGCCCCTCCGTGTGCAGGGTGAGTCCGGCTTTGTCGTGGGTGGGGGGGCAAGGGGCTGGGGACCCCCAAGCGGGTTGGTGTGGGCATYGAGGGGTACGGCCCAAATAAGTGTTGCCACTGGGCAGCAGAGCATAAGGGGGGTCAGGAATGGTGTGGGGCTGGTGGAAGGGCAGGGGGGTGGCTGCTACCACCCACTCGGGTGGGCACCCACCCCTCGCACGCACCCCGCTGAAGGGGGACGGTGGCTTCGGAGCCAGGAGGGCAAGCCTTGTGCCGGCGAGGGCCAGCTCCCATTCCGCTATCCGCAGCTGTCAGGGTGGTGGTGCGACCCTCTCCCGAGGTGCCCGAAGGGACCGATGTGACGCTGACCTGCCGGGACGTGGGTGCCCACCCAGGCACCCTCTACACCTGGTACAAGAACGGGCGGTGGCTGGCGGAGGGGCTCGACGCCTCCCTCGTCCTCCCCGCTGCCCGGCGCACGGATGCGGGTGCCTACGCCTGCCAGGCGGGGAGGGGGCTRCGCGGCCGCCGGGCCCCCCCCGCTGCCCTGCGGGTGCTCTGTGAGTGAGGGGCGGCTCATGGGGGGACACACACACACACGACACCGGGTCCTGCAGGCAAAGGGGGCCGAGGGCAGCCCGGGAGGGATGTCGTGGTCTCAGCGCCGCGGTTGGGAGGACGGTCTATGTCGCCACCTGGTGACATCCCGCGACAGACCCGCGACAGCCCGGCCCCTGGCCCGGGGGTCGGGGGGGTGGGGTCCTCGCATCGCGCCCCTTCCCCCCGTCACCCCCCCCAAACCCCACGGGAGGGATGGTCCCCTACCACCAGAGCTGTTTGACCCTGTCCTTGCAGATGCACCCCAGGAGCCATCCTTCATCTCCTTGGTGGAGCCCCGGGGGGGGCAGCAGGCCGTCCTGCTCTGCACCGTCGACAGCTTCCCACCCTCCGACATCGCCCTGCACCGGGGTCCCGGCCGCGCACCCCTGGCCTCCACGCGGGGCCCGGCTGACCCGCGTTTCGCCGTCCAGGCGACCCCCAACTCCCTGCGGGTGGGGATGGGGGGGCTGGAGCCGCGGGACGCAGGGCTCTACGTGTGCTCTGCCAACAACAGCTACGGCACCACRTCCTCGTCCCTGCGCCTGGACGTGGGAGGTGAGGGTGGCCCCGAGTCGGGTCCCTCCCGTGGGAGTGTGGCTTTTGGGAGCCTTTCGGGGGGTCGTGGGGATGGTGGTGTCCTGTGCAATCCCAACCCAGGGCATGCCCTGACTTCCCAGCCTCCCTCCTCTTCCTCAGGGGTCACAGTGACGGTTGAGCCCTCGCCAGAAGTCCCCGAAGGCACCACAGCCACCATGACCTGCTCGGCCRTCCCTTGGGTGGGGGAAGAGGCCAACTACACCTGGTACAAGAACAGCCGGTGGCTGCGGGAGGGACCGGCCGGCTCCCTCGTCCTCGCCCGCGTCTCCAGCACCGACACCGGCTCCTACCGCTGCCGGGCGAGCGGGACACGGGGCAGTGCCGCCTCGGCCCCGCTCAGCCTCAGCGTGCTCTGTGAGTGTCCCCCAGCCCCGCGGGGACAGGCCACCAGGCAGGATGGGGCGCAGAGCCCCCGGCACGGGCTGTGCCGGGTGCATCCAGCCCAGCATCACACGTGTGCCATCCGTGCAGTCCTGCTATGGCGAGGGGGCCTTCCTCCTCTTCTTCCTCCTCTCCCTGCCCTGCTCCTCTCGCTTTGGGATGGGGGAAGAGGACGTCGGGGTTTTGTCTAGCAGTGGCTGCAGATGCCCCTCGAAAATCGGATTTGGAGTCAACGTGCTCCGAGCCGGGGGGATGCTCCAGCTGTGGAGGGGGAAGAGAAGGGCTGGAGAGGGTGTGGAACCGCCAGCCCTGCCTGGGTGGGCTGGAGCTGATCCAGACTGGAGGAGGGATGCGTTAAGCAGCCCTTGGAGAGCATCTGGGCCAGCGTGGGGGGGGGTTCCCACACCACGGCCCATTGCCAGCCCCGTCTCCCCCACACAGACCCCCCCCGGGACGTGTCCGTCAGCACTTTCCTGGAGAACCGCAATGGGCGGGTGGGCATCGTGCTGTGCACGGCCGACAGCCACCCGGCTTCCACCATGGCCCTGTACCGCCGCGGCCAGCTCCTGGCCTCCAGCCTGGCCCCAGCCACTGTGCCGGGGGTCCGCGCCTCCCCCTCCTACAACGCCCTCCGTGTGGAGCTCGGGGCCGTGGGGCCGGAGGACTCGGGGGAATACACCTGCGTGGCCGGCAACCCCCTGGGCAACGCCACGGCCGGCGCCTACTTCAACGTGCGCAGTGAGTGGGGCTGCCCCCCCCGGGGTGCTGTGCCGGGGGCGGGGGGGCTCGGCGGGGAACAGGGGATCGTGCCAGAAGGATGATTTCAGAGCAGCGGGGCTGACCGGCACAAGTGGGTTGAATTGGCCATGGTGGATGGGAAAAGAGGGAGGGTTTTGCTGCGAGAATTGGGTATTTCCTTTCGAGGAGCTTTTCTCCCGAAGCATCCCGGGTTGGTTTTTATGAAAGGGCTAAAAAAGCCCACAGAAACAGAAAATTGAGTTGAATGCTGCAGAATGATCAAAAAAGGGAGGAGGAATTGGCTTGTGTTTGACAAACAGCAAAACAGGATGATGCTGCTTGTCACTGTGCCGGGTGACCCCCCCTGCCCTGCCCGCTCCCTGCCCAGCCCCGGGTGCTGGCAGGGGACCGGACACCGTCCAGCGCGGGGTGGCACACAGAAATGTGCCAGCCTGCCCCGATCCCTTAGTGCAGGGGACGGTGACGTGGGCAGGGGCAGCGAGTGTCCCCGCGTGGTCCCGGTGGGGTCCTAGCGTGGTGCCGTGCCACCCTGTGACCCCCCCCGCGGTGTGTCCTCGACCCACCGACTGGCTGTCCCCAGCCCCGGGGACCTGGAAGTGGTGCTGAGGGGTGTCCCCCGCCTGCAGCCAGCTGTCACAGCCACCTCCTTAAGGTGCCCTTCATGGGGCACCCCAAGGCCTGGGGGGTCCCACGTACACTGACCCCACRCCAGGGCCACGCTGCGGCTGCAGCCACGGGGAAAAGGGGCAGGGGGAGGCCACCCCCCCTCCCCGCAGGGCTCCCTGAGCCCCCTCCGGTCTCGCCGAGCCGGCAGCCCCGGTGCCGGCGGGGATCTGCCCTGGCTCTCCTCTGCCCGCAGCTCTCACCCACCTCCTGGCCTTCACCGTCCTGGCTGGGCTGCTCACRGCCGTGATGTGCGTGGCCGCCCTGTCCCTCCTGGCTGTGAAGCTGTGGCCCAGGTAACGTCCCCAGTTGGGAYGGAGAGGGGGGGACAGGGAGGACCCCGGGCTGAGCTGGCCCATGGTGGGGACCAGGGCTGGCAGCTCCCTCTCCTCCCTTCCAGGATGAGGAAGTTTTGGGGCTGGTCCAGTGCCAAGGACGCCTTCGAGCTGAGGAGCAAACAGGAGCAGGCACAGGTAGGGTCCTCGGTGGGGCCAGCTTTAAGGATCCCCCCCCTCCCCCCGAGCTCCTGGGGGATGGGGGTTCGGGCTCACACACCAGCCAGGATCTGGCCCRGCCAGGCTGCTACGTGCTGCCACCGCAACCTCGGCTGTCACGGCTGGATCCTGGGAAAGGGCAGGAGGGACAGAGCCTCGTGAGGGCCAGAATTACCCCTTGCAGGCTCGTCCCAGAAAGGCTTCGCAGCACACACGGGTGCTGACCCCTCTGGGCGATGCTSTGGGTGCTCCCCTAGCCCGGCGGGCTCCACCGTGGGCAGGGTTTCCCCAACCAGCCCCCAACCTTTTCCAGGTGGATGGAGCTTCTTAAGCCGGTGGCTTTTTGGCCGAGGAGCAACTGTAGCAGCTGGTACTGGAAGCGCACAGCCCCAGCCTGGCTGGATCCAGGCAGCCCTGGGGATAACCCAGCCCTGTCTCCATCCCCCTCTGCCCCTCTCCTGCCCCGCTGTGCCCCTCGTCCCTCCCCGCCGTGGATGTTGTTCTCACGCCAGGCACGGTCTGTGCGTGCCAGGCACYGGCAAGCTGTGATGGCTCAGAGCTGCTCTCCAGCAGCAAAACCCCAGAAAAAAAAATATATCTCCTGGTGGCGATGCAAGCCTGGGGGCAGCCCCTCCATCGCCACCATCCTCCTGTCCCCCCACCAAAGCCACCACCCCAGGGTGCTGCCCGCCGCGGTGCTACGCAGCCCCCGCGTGCCGGGGCCTCCCTGTGTGCTATTTCTCTRTCTGGAAATAAAACCCGGAGCGACGTGCAGCCGGTGTCTGTTGGGATGAGCTGGGGAGAGGTTTATTGCCCTGCTTTGGGAAGGGTGGAGAGCCGGAGGGAACCAGGCAGCCGTGGGGCTGGGCAGGGCTGGTTTGCCTGGGGAGTCCCCCGTGTTGGCGTGTGATTCCTTCCGCGCTCTCTCCTCCATGTTATCACCCAAAGCCGGTCTGCAGCCACCGCGGAGCAATGGCTTGGTCTGCRGATGGGGCTGCAGGGCAGGTGGGAGACTGGGGATGTGATGCTCGGAGACAGCCCAYGCTCACAGCACCCCATTTTCCTGGCATCTGTCTTGTCAGCCCATTGGACAGGAGGGCAGAGGTGTCCCCAGGCCAAACRTGTCCCCTCGGTGCCTGGGATGAGAGGGAGCCCTGTCCTGTCAGCTCTGTGCTGCCGGAGGGGAGCTGGGGCTGGGGGCCGCGGGAAGGCTTCGCTTGCAGAAGTCGCAGCCCCCAGCGAGGAAGGTGGCTGCTGGGCCGTGTCCCCTCCTGGCCCGCTGCCGTTAGATGTCACCCTGCGGCCGCCTCGCTGCCGGACGCCRCCGGACAGGGGCTCGGCTGCAGGTGTGCAGCCGGCCGGTGCTTTGGAGTATGGAGCTGGAGCTTTCTAAGCACGGCTCGGGGGCTCGGGGGCGATGCTCCCCCCTTATCTGCCCGGTTTGCAGCTCCTGTTCGTGCACCGAAGCAACGTGCTGCCGTTCCCGCGGGCCGTGGGAGAGACAGCCAGCACCTGCACCCCAACGCCCTCCTGCTTTTGCCTGTGTGTCCCCCCACCCCTCCAGCTCCCTGTGCTCAAACTTACTGATCTACCAGCCATATTTCTAGCTAATTTCCCTCTTTCTCAGCTCTCAGGAGTGCACAGACCCTCATCCTCCCCGGGTGCATCCTCCCGGTGCCGTGGCTCCTGGTGCCGTGGCTCCCGGTGCCGTGTCTCACGGGGGATGCAGCCTCTTCCTCTGTGTGAGCAGGGCCAGCCGGGCAGGGTGGTCCCATGGGTGCGGGGCTGGTGGGACAGCAGCACCCCAGGGAAGGAGTTTCACCAGCAGATGTGCCCAGAGTGCGAGCAGGGTCCCACTCAGCTGGCAGGAGGATTGTGTGTGGAGAGGCTGTCGCCATCCCCGTCCCCGTCCCTGTCCCCATCCCCATCCCCGTCCCCGTCCCCATCTCCGTCCCTCCCGCAGTCCCCAGGCGGGGCGGCAGGACCAGGCGTGGTGGCAGCTGGACACAGCACAGCGGGGATGGGGTCCGTGAGCCTCTTCCAGCAGCCCACCCCCGTGGGTGCTCGCTGGGGCCGTTCAGGGAGGAAGGATGAGGCTGGGGTGTGGGGCCGGGTGCCCCATGTGAGTGCAGGGCAGCGATGCCTCCCCCTGCCCGGCACTGGGGCCAGCCCCACGGTTCCCTGTCCCACCGGGGGCTCCCAGCCCTTGAGAAATGCCCACAAAGCAGGGCGAGGTGGTGGAGGGGCTGGGAGAGGGGGGCTGAGTGGCGATGGGGACAGTTGGGGACCTCACTGCCACCYGCAGCTGGGGGACGGTGGGTTAGGGAGGAGATGGAGCCAAACCCTTCCCTGGGGAGCATGGTGACAGGACCAGGGGGCAAAGGACACAAGCTCTAGAAATCAAACAGATCTGATTTGAGAGAGCAAGCTGATCTGAGCAGTTTGCCCTCAGAGCAGAGGGTGGGAGCCGAGACCTCAGGAGGTCCCCAGCCCACATTACGACCTAGGCTGGTGACGGGACTCGGGGTGCAATGCGAGGGGACTCGGGGTGCCATGCCGCAGTGCTCTCCTGCATGCCCAGGCAGCCAAAACCTCTCCAGCGCCGGGCCTGCGGTGAGGGGCAATGCCAATGGTGGGGAGAGCAGAACTCGGGGGGGGACTTGGACCTGGTGTGGGGCAGGAGTGACCCCAGCAGAGCTGCTCCTGCTGGCACTGACCCAGCCAGTCCCCAGCTTTGGAGYAGCCGTTTGGATTTATTCCTGGAAGCGTTTGGCACAAGCTTTCCAAAAGCAATTCCTGCCAGCAGGTACCTGCTCCCCAATTTACACCAGCCAGGGGCTCATGCAGCCGATTTCCTGCACTGGGAGATGGAGACACCAGTTTGAGGGGGACATCAGGGTAGCCCTGCAGAGTGACCCCCGGGTGCACTCCCCTTAGCACCCCGCAAGGCCCTGTGCTCTCCAAGCAAGGGGCCGGCTTTGCCCCACAACCTCAGCTTGTGTCTGTGCGTGCTCTGGGGTTGGGATGAGATGGATGGGATGGGACGGCATGGGATGGGATGGGATGGGATGGGATGGGATGGGATGGGATGGGACAGGATGGGACGGGATGGGATGGGACGTGATGGGAGCGGTGCTGAGCCCACGGGTGGCAGGCAGGGTGGTGGGCAGGGTGGCGGCAGGCATCCCCCTCCCCAGCCCATTGCAGCAGCCGCTGCCTCCTCACTGAGATCCCTCCGAGCATCTGGCGGCAGCGAGGTTAAACCTCCGTCATCTGCTAAACTGCAAGCCCAGACAGATGAGTTCGGATGGAGCTGGGGTGACCTGGGCAGGTCCATCCCTCCGGCTCGAAATCACCTTTTCAAGGTACCTCCATGGCAGAGCCCTCCAACTCCACCGCCAACGAACCCACCTCCTCCCGCACCACCTGCGCCCACGCTGCTCACCGCCTCCCAACCGAGCCCCCGGGCTTCGAGAAGGCTCCCTGTGCGCATCTATTCCCTCCCTCCCACATCTCCCCAGCCTGAAGTTAATTAATTCCCGCCTAAACCCCCCCCGGGCGGCCGGGATGCTCCAGCTGGCCCCTCCTGCCCGCCGTGCCCAGCCGCTTGCTGGGGGGGCCAGGGCAGATGTTGCCGGCTGGCGTGCACACGTCGGGCCCCGTGAGCTGCCGCCGGCCAGCCGTGCCAGATGCCAGCTCTTCCCAGCAACGCAACTGGTGCAGCCTGGTCCTGGGGGCGCAGAGAAGAGGGTGTGGGGAAGGTCCCACCAGTTACAGGACCTACATCCAACCCAGAGCAAGGGCAGCACAGAGCCAGGCTGTGGGCAGGATGGGCCAGGCACCGGGCAGCACCGAGGGATTGCTCCTGTAATGCTAAACCTCTGCAAACTGCCTGCCCTGACCTGCACGGAGGGGCTTGGAGACGTGGGGAGCAGCAAGGAGCGGGGCTTGGGAGAGGACCAGGGTGCACACATGTCTTAATCCAGCCCCACGGCTGCAGGAACGCCCCTGCGCCGCGGGCGGGGAGCCAGCGATTACCTCTGGGCCCTCTGAACTCCTTCTCCTCCTTTCCTTCTGGAGCGACACACGTTAAGCCAAATCCTCCCGTCACATGGTTTAAAGGCAGAGGAAGGGAATAAGGGCACGTCAGAAGGTGAACTGCAGGCCACGGATTTGCCATGGGGCAGAGGACCTTGCAGAAATGTGCTAGGCATTTCTCCTTGGATAAATTAGCGCGCGCTTTGATTTGCTGTTTGCAGTAATCCTGGGGACGGCTGAAATGCACCCAGCGCTGGCGGCCACGGGGATCTTGGGGCATGCACAGGGCTGGGCTCGCTGCCCTCGCTTTGCGCTGGCAGAGCTGTCCACAAGTGTGAGCTCGGCCGGCCTCAGCACGTCAGCGATGCTGATGGCTCTTGCGATGATTATTGCTGGCCTGCCGGGCTCAGAGGCCACGTTTGGTCGGGAAACAAGCCCACCCGCTCGTGTGAGCAGCAGCGTGATGTCCCTGTGCAGATGTGGCCCTCACCCCTGCCCTGGGCCCCGGTGATCCCGATCCCGATCCCTGCGGCGGGATTGGCTCTGAACAGCGCCAGCCCGGCGGGTCGGTCCCGGTGGTGCGGGATGAGGGGGTGCTGCCAACACCGTGCCACCCACCTTGTGATGCCTCTGCCGCTTCCCAGGATTTACCCCTAAACCCAAGCCGTTGGCAGCCAAAGCCCCCCACTCTGAGCAGGCAGCCTCCCCAGCCCGCCCCGAGGGTGTCCCCAGCCAGGGCCACCTCTGCTCCATCCCAGCGCTGGCGCTTCTTATGTCCTCCCTCCCTGAGGTTTAGTGCTCTCTGTAACATCTGCTAAGTCCATCCTGTTTCCTCCCCACCATCGTCATCAATTGTCTGTAGGGCTGGGCTGCGGCAAGGCTCGGCGGCTGCGGTGGGACACCCCGCGGGGCCGCCTGATGCTGCCGTTTGGGCCCGAGTCAGCGGTGATGGACGCGGGCGGGGGTGGCTGGGTGGCCGGATGCCCTCCCCTCTCCTCCCCCTGTCCCCGTGTCACACACGCTGCCCGGTTCCCGGCACCTCGTGGCTGTGGTCATGCGGGGGCTGGGCTGGGACTGGTGGGGTGGAGGGGATGGTGCTCACCGGCCCCAGCCCCACTAAGCCCCACAGACCCTCTGCAGTCCCCTTAACCCACACCAAACACCCACGTGCCGTGGGAACCAGGAGGAAGGGCTGCTCTCTGCCCTCCCGTGGCTGGGAGGGTCGGCCGGATCCTGCCCAGCCCCTCAGGAATCCCCTCCCTTCTTCTCTGCCTGGGGTCTCATCACCCCATAAACCCACGGGAGTCTGGGAATGTCTGTCCCACAGGGGCTGCAGGAGCACCCCCAGCCCCGGCGCAGAGCCCCAGTGCTGCCTGCACGCTGTCGGGACCCCGCTGCTCCTCCTGACAGAAGCGCAGGTTTATTGGGGTCCCTTGTGTCCCCCTTTGTCTGCCGGGATCGTCAGCACAGCCAGGGCCACTGCAGGAACCCGCACGCCCAGGAGCACCCCAGGGCTCCGTGGACAAGGCCCCCAACTACGTTAATTTGATGCTCATTAACTGGAATTGCCTGTGTGGGGCGGTGATGGGTGCCTGGGGGACGGAACGTGGTTTGGAGCCAATTCCCCCCTCCTGGGAAGCAGCCGGCCCAGGGGGGACACAGTGGCTGCGGGGCCCGAGCTGAGTGTCCTGGGGGACCCTGGGGGTCTGGGGGGAGGGAGGTTTCCAGCAGAGCAGGAGCTGGGGAAACTGGAAAGGTCAAGGTTATCAAAACATGGTAGCAGTTGCCCGGGGCTGCGATCATGCCCTCCTCCACGCACCTGGTGGCACACGGCATGCCAACAGCACCCACACCTTGTCACCCATGTGTCCCCGCAGCCCCGCTCACCCTCGCCGTGTGCCTGCCTCTGCCAGTGGGAGAGACCCGGGGCTGGGAGCAGCCGAAGGGCAGGGAGTGATGTGCAGGGCGGCACAGGAACCAGAAAAGACTACAAAATGCTGAGCAGCGTCTTCTAGTGCAGAATAACCCGCGACTGCACATTGGAGAAGCTGAGCCCTGAGGTCTTTTTGTCCTCCTTCTCCTTGCCTCCCCTTTCGGGTGCCATCCCAGCGCCCGGCTGGCTCTCCACAGCTTGTGGCTCCATGTCCCTTGTTGGTCTGGGCTCTGCTGTGGACGTTTCCAGTGAAGACACTGGTCTGTGGACACCCATGTGCCTCCAGCCTTTGCTGCGGGGATGGCACCGGCTGTGCCAGGCTCCCTGGCAGCGGGACACAGCCAGAGCCGGGGGGCGGGGGGGGGGGCCTGCAGCCACGCCACCTTCCCCATGGGTCCTGTGCACACCTGGAGAGGGTAAACTGAGGCACGGATAACACAGCCTCTGCGTGTGGTGGAGCTGGGGGTGCTGGGGGACACAGCCAAGCCATCGCACCCCCCTCTCCCAAGCCATGGTCTGGGGGTCCACCCTGCCCCGTGGGGCCTTGGGGACCTGGGGGGGGATGTTTGTGTGTGGGGGGGTGCAAGCACTATTTCTTTCAGCTCCGTACTCTCCCCCATGTCCCTCTGAGCTCCTCATTTCCGCCCCGCCTCCGTGATTATTTTTTTCAATTTTTTTTTTTTAATTTTCATTTTTTTTCAATTATTAGCAGGATGCTTGGGGCTGGGGCCGGGCCAGCACCAGGCTGTGGGGCTCTCTGGGGCCAGGCCTCTGTCGGGACCACCGCACTGCCCGGAGTGAGACTGCCTGGAGCGGGGATGCTGGGAGCAGGGATCCTGGGGCAGAGATCCCAGGAGCAGGAATCCCTGAAGTGGGGACCCCAGGAGCTGGCATCTCAGAGAGGGTGTGGAAGTGGGGATCCAAGAAACCAGGATGCTGGGGGAGAGGATGCCGGGAGCAGGGTCCCAGGAGCCGGGATGCCAGAGRAGGAGATCCAGGAGCGGGGTCCCAGGAGCAGGGAAGGATCTGGGGTCCCCGGACCCTGCCGCTTCCCGTATCGAGGTGGCCCCGCTGCTGTGGACTCGTTTGGGGTGGGGAACCCGGGGGAGGAGGTGCTGCTGGCCGGGCCGGGGGGCTGCGGGGAGACCCCCGGTGCTGGCGGGCTCGGTCACTGGCGGGGTGTCGGAGCAGCCGTGCTGGGGGGGCTGCAGCACCGGCCCACCCGGATTTCGTTGGATTTCGTTGGATTTCGTTTGATTTCGTTTTATCCGAGCGGGCGCGGCGGGGCCGGGCGCGCCGGGCCGTGGGGAGCGCACCCACCCGCGGGGGAGCGCGGCGGGGCGTGGGGGCGGCCGCGGCCCGTGGAGGGGTGTCCCCCGCCCGGGGAGGGGTGTCCCCCGCCCGCCCACTCCCGGGGCCGCCCTGGGCTCCCCGGGACAGCCGGCTCCGCTAACGAAATCAGCTCTGCCGGGGGCCCGGGGGGGGCGGGGCGGGACCGGGCACCCCCGGGAGGGCCCCGGGACGAGGGGGTGCCCCGGGACCCCCACCGCTCCCCCCGCATCTTCTGCCCTCGGCGGGGTCCCCGGGGCAGCCGCCGGAGCCCGGGACGGGCGGAGCTGCCGAGGCCGCCCGGTCCCCGCCTGTCCCGGCGAGCAGCCCCGGGGCCCGGCCCGGGTCGGCGGGGGTGTCCCCGGGGGTGTCCCCGGGGGTGTCCCCGGGGCAGCGACCCACGCCCACCGCCGCGCTGCAGAGGGGTGCACCCTCAGCTGCAGCCCCGCGGGGACCCTGCGGGCTGCGCACCCTGACAGGGCACCCTGCACACGTACAGCATCGTCTGCTGGCGGCTACGCCGTGTCCGGGCACACCCACCCGTGTCCACGCACAGCCACTTTGTATCCATCCACACGTGCACCGTGCACGGTTACAGCGTGTCCGTGCACACCCACCCGTGTCTGTGCACGGTTAGAATCAGCCCGTGCACACTCACTCGTGTCTGTGCGCCGTTACTGTGTGTCCACGCATACCCACCCGTGTCTGTGCACGCCTGTATCGGATAATTGGATACGCTGTATCGGGTGCAGCTACCCTGATTGATTTAAAAACAAACAAACAAACAAACAAACAAACAACAACCCAAAGCCCAAACCAACCACCCCAAGAGAAGGGAGCGGTGCACGGTTACACGGTGCCCACGCGCGGCTGCCCCGTGTCCGTGGGTCCGTGCACAGCCACACCCTGAGCCTGAAGCTCCCCGAGTCCCTGTAAAGCCGGGCACGGTCACACTGTTTCCGTGCACACTCACACGGTGTCCACGCACACTCACCCTGTGTCCACGCACATTTACAGTGTCCGTGCACACTCACCCTGTACCCACGCACACTTACAGCATCCGTGCACACTCACACTGTATCCGCGCACATTCCCCCCGTGTTCGCGCACGTTTCCCGAGTCCATGCACGGTTCCCCCGTGTCCGTGCACATTTACCCCATGTCCGCGCACATGTTCCCCGTGTACGTGCACGGTTCCATCTTGTCTGTACACGGTTCCCCGGTGTCCATCCACGTTTACCCGTGCCCGTGCATATCCCCCCCCGTTTCCATCCACGTTCACCCGTGTCCTTGCACGGCTCCTCGTGTCCATGCATGTTTACCCCGTGTCCGTGCACAGTCCCCCCGTGTCCGTGCACGCTTACTCGTGTCGGTGCACAGTCCCCCCGTGTCCGTGCACAGTCCCCCCGTGTCCGTGCACTCTTACTCCTGCCCGTGCACAGTCCCCCCGTGTCCGTGCACAGTCCCCCCGTGTCCGTGCACAGTCCCCCCGTGGTTTCGCACGGCTCCCCGGTGCCCACGCACGCCCCGCAGCTGTTACCGTGCTCCGCCGCGCTCTCCCGGCCTGGCCCCGGCTCCCCGGTTCCCCCGGCCGCGGCCTCGCCGCTCCGGCACCGGGGGACCCTCGGCGGTGCCCGGGGAGCCCCGCAGCCCCCAGTCGGGAGCACCGGGCCGGGGTTCTTCCCGGGAAAGACCGTTCCTCGGCGGGGAGGGGAAGGGAAGGGCGAGGAGGAGGAGGGTCCCCCGGCCCCGGCCCGGCAGAGCCGTGCTTGCCGTGGACCCGGGACTCCCCGGGGGCGGCGGGTTTGGTGTCCGGGGGAGCCCCGGCTCCGTTCCCGGCGGACACCCCCGGGCCCGGGGCCCGCAGGCCGCCGGCGTGGGCCCGGGGAAACGCGGCCGCAGCAAGCCCGGCCGAGCCGAGCCGAGCCGAGCCGAGCCGGGCGGGCACCGGCCGGCTCCGCGTTACCTTCATTCCGGGGGTGCCGGGCCCGGGGGGCTCCGGGCGGCAGGTCGAGCCCCTTCGCCAGGGTGTAAAACGGCAAAATGAAGGAATATTGGGTTTTTTAAAGATTTTTTTTCGCCCTTTCGCCGCCCCCGGAGCGGGGCGGGGGGGAGCGGGGCGGCGGCTCGGGAGGGCCCCGGGGGCTCGGCGGGGACGGCAGCGGGCGAGCGTCGGTGTCGGGAGCCAGCGAGGGGCCGCTGGAAAGGGGGCTGGAAGCGCGGCCCCCCCCGGACCAGGTTCTGCTCCGCACGGCCGAGCGAGAGAGAAAAAATAGCAATAATAATAATAATGATAATGATAATAATGATAATAATAATAATAATAGCAACAACGGTGATAACAACGATGAAACAAAATCAGCAACAATAATAACGATATAATAATAACAAGCAGCGTAATTTTTTATTATTTTTATTACTACTATTATCTGTTACGACAAGGCGGGTCGGGCGGAGGCTGCCGTGGCTCCGCTCCACGCTGCGCGGCCCGCGGAGRAGCGTGGATCCCCCCGGCTCCGCTCGCACCCCGGTATTTCCCTTCCTCGGCTCCGCTTCTCGCCCGCTTGTACCGCGGCCCGAGCCGCCGCCCGGTGCCGGGGCTGGGCGGCGGGGGATACTTCGTTACAGCAGCTCCCGGGCGGCGGCTGCCCTCCGCCTTCCCCACTGGAGACCGGGCCGGAGCCCTTCCCACGCGCGACCGCCGGGTATCGCCTCTGCAGGGGCGGAGGGCGGGTTTGGATCGTGGTTATGTTTCTCGTTTTTCGTTATGTATCGTTTGCCAGTGTCACGACATGAACCACCCTCCAGCCGGGCCCGGTGGCGAGGGAGAGCGGAGCCCGGCTGCCCGGCCCGGCCTTGCCGCAGCTCCGGGAACCGAGAGCGGGGAACAACCGGGAGCGGGGAACCGGGAGCAGGGAACAACCGGGGAGCGGGGAACAACCCGGAGCGGGGAACCGGGAGCGGGGAACCGGGAGCGGGGAACAACCGGGGAGCGGGGAACAACCCGGAGCGGGGAACCGGGAGCGGGGAACCGGTCGCGGCCGCCGGCGCCTACCCCGAACCGGCGGCTCCATCCCGCCGCCGCGCCCCGCTCGCCCCTCCCGGCCCCACAGAGCCGGGGGTGCGGGCCGGGGCACCGGCCCTCCGCGGAGCCGGCTCGGCCCTTCCTCTGCGCCCGCCCGGCCGCGTCCCTGCTCCCCGCTCTCCCCCTGCTCTGCCTTTTTCGTTTGCTTTCTTTTCCTTTTTTTTTTTTTTTTTTTTTTTTTTTTTTTTTTTTTTTTTTTTTTTTTTTTTTTTTTTTTTCTTTTTTCCTTAATCTCTTTTTACTTGCTCCACGCTGTCCCGGTTATTTCAGGGATGCGCACAGGCTGCCGCAGGCGCGGACGCTCGGGGCCCACCCCAGCCCACGGGCAAATTTGGAGGCCTCGAACTCCCCGTCCCTGGCAAAACCCCGAGCCGGGTGCCTCGGCCGGGGAACCGGGCCGGACCGAGACCCCTCCGGGACACCCCAGCCCCGGAGGGTGCTCGGCAATGGGGCTGCGGGAGCGGCGGAGCCCGGGTGGGTGTCGCGGGGTTTGGAGCCCCGGTGTGTCCTTCGCCAGGTCCCGGTCGCTGGGGATTGAGCTCTCGGGGATGCTGGGCTCTCGGCAATTGGATTAACAGCTAATTTATTTTTAATCCACCGTCATTACAACCGCTTCGATTTGAGGGGATTCGGGGCCAGACGGAGAGGGGTGCGGGGTGCCGCCCGCCCCCGCCCGCTCCCCCGAGGCGAAGCATCGCTGCCGCCGCCGCTTTTCCGCCGGGTTTTGCCCCGTTGCAGAGAGCCGCCCGGAGCTGGGGGGGGAGCTGCCTGGGACCCCCGGCCTGGGAGGCCGCCCGGGGGCCCGTCCGCCCCGGCTGGGCACGGGGAGCCGCTCGCCTCGGTCCCGGTCCTGGTGCCGGGCCGGGGGGGCCGCGGCTGCCGGGAGCAGCTGGGCGGAGCAGGGGGGGGGTTCGGGGCTCCCCCGCTGCCCGATCCCGGGGAGGCGGTGGGGTAACTCCGGTAGCAGCGGAGACCCTCGGACTACTGGGCTGCGGCGTACCGTGGGGAAGAGGGGCCGGAGCCCCCCCCACCCCCCCGGAGGGGCGCGGGCAGCCCGGGGGGGGGGGGCAGAGCCGGGGCCGGGTTATTTCTTTATTCGTTTCCATCTCGGCTGGCCCTTCTCCGCCGAGGCGGGGGTCCCCGCGGGTGACCCCCGGAGAGGAGGGCCCCCCCCCCCCCCCCGCGGGAGCCGGGGCCGGAGCCGCCGCCCCCAGCCCTGCCCGCATTCCCGGGGCCGGGCAGCGGCCGCCGAGGGGGCTCTTTGTTTACCAATCGGTGTCAGGGACCGGGAGAGCAGGAAATTGCGTTAATTTAAAATCGCTGCTTTCCTCCCACCGCCTCCCCCGCGAGCCGCTCCCCGCCGCGGCGGGGGCTCGGCCGCCCGCTCCCGGCTCCGGCGGCGGCCGGGGGATGCGCAGAGGAGCGCGGGGGAGGGCCGGGCCGGAGGAATAAGGGCTCCGTCTTCTTCCCCCGGTCCCACCTCCGCCCGCTTCCTCCGCATCTCCCTCCCCTCGGCCCCCCCCCTCCCCCCCCCCCCCCCCCCCCCATTCTAAAATCACCCCCCCGCCCTCCCCATCTCCCGGTATTGATTTCCCCGCACGCGAATCCCAGCGCAGCGCGGCGAGCCCGGGCACCGGCGGCTCCCTCGCCCGCTCCCTTCGTCTCCCCGCCCGCCTCCCCGCCGGGACCGGCTCTCCATGGAAGGGCAGCGGCCGGAGCGCCTGAAGTTTGCCCGGAGCGAGGTGCCACGGGAGGTGGAGCTGGGGAGGGCGCGGGGAGGGGGGGGCTTAGCCGCCTGTCAAAGTTTTTAACTCCTTTTTACCCCCCCTCGCACCCTCTCGGGACGCCCCGACGGGTCCCGGCGGTCCCCGGCCATGGGGGTGAGCTGGGGCGCTGAGCCCCGGGGGGGGGGCCGGGGAGGGGCGGGGAGGGGAAGGGGTCTGGGGAAGGTGGGGGGGGCTCCCCTCCCCCCCCGCCTAGTCTCGCCTCCTCTCTCCCTCTCTCTGTCTCTCTCTCTCTCCCTCCTGATGTTTGATCCCGCCGCGGCGCCCGCAGGGATGAGCGATGGAGGGGCCGAGCCTGGCAGGAGCCCCGTGCTGCTGGCCGAGCCCGCAGCCACCGGGCGGGCCCGGGAGAAGGCGCCGACCCGGGCGGAGCTGGCGAGCGCTCTGCGCGGCGGAGGAGGAGGCGGCGGCGGCTTCAAGGACATCCCGGGAACGTCGGCGGTCAGCCCCGGCTCCTCCAAGGAGTGCGCCCCRGACAGCGAGAGCCCGTCGGGAGCCGGCGAGGCGGACTACTGCCGCCGCATCCTGGTGCGAGGTACGGGCAGGGTCCCCGGGCCCCGCTTCCCCCACCGGGGCACTGCGCTCGCCCCCGCCGGCCGGGTCCCCGCTCCTCGCCCCGGGGCCGGGTGGCAGCGGGATGGGGCATGCTCCCCCCGCCCCAACCCCGGCACCGCTTCCAGCGCATCCCCGGCCGCTGGCCGACTGCGAGCTCCGGCCTCCCGGCCCCGCCGCCGCGGCGGCTTCCCCCGGCTCCGCTCCGTGCGGCAGGGACCGGGCCCGGTCCCCCAGCCCGCTCCGCCGTGCGGCTCCCGGGAGCGGGGCCGGGAGCGCGGCCGGGCTCACCGTACGCGCCCGCCTCGGTTTGCGGCCGAGGGCCCGGGCCCGGCCGGGCTCAGCGGGCCGAGCGGGGGTCCGGGGGAGCAGCCGCGGGGCCACGAACCCCCCGGGCCGGCCGAGTCCCGCCGGGGGGACGCGCAGGCAGCGGGAGAGGGGCGAAAGCATCAGCTTTGCTTTTAAAGCGTTGTCGCAGGAGAAAAGCGTCACGGAGCGGCGGCGAGTTAGGGGCTATTTGTGGTTTTTTTTTTTTTTTTTTTTTTTT
>JAYKAV010002784.1:639815-666377 GCA_035582835.1 Phoebastria nigripes
TTCCTTTTTTTTTTTTTTTTCCCCTCTCTTTATAATATCACTCGCCCGCCCGGGGATGTGGGGACGCGGCGGGCTCGGCCCGGGCTCGGGGCACGGCGGGACCCGGAGCCGGCGCATCCCGCCCCGGCAGCCCACCGGCCGGCCCGGGGCTCGCCGGGACCCGGCTGGGTTGTGGCGAACCCCGAAAGTTTGGGGCTCCTCGGCGGGGCTGCGGCAGGTGCCGAGCGCTCCCCGGCTCCCGGGGCGGCAGCGCGGCTCCATCCCGGCCCCCGCCCCGGGGATGCTCAGCGTCCCCCGCTCCGCCGCTCCCCAAGCCGGAGCCCGGAGAAGCTCCGAGGCCGCTCGGTGAGCAGGGCCGAGGCCGCCCGGCCTTTGCCCCGGCCCCAAGCCCAGCGCTCGGGCAGGGCGGCGGGGACCGGAGCCGGGTCCCTGCTCGTTCGCCATGAGCGGGGCCTGGCCCGGCACGGCTCGGCTCGGCTCGGGCATCCCGGCCCGCCCGGAGGCTGCGGAGGGGTTGGCGGCCGGGTTGCAAACAGCCCAGCCACCCACCGAAGCCTCCTTCCCGGCTGTCGCGAGAGGCGCCTTGTCGCCGACAGCCCGGCTGTCACAGCCCGAGCCTTCCCCGGGCACCTCGGCGGGGGAGCGGGCAGCGCTCGGGAGCCGGCCCCGGGGTCCCGCCCGGGGTGGCCCCGGGTCCTCGGTGGTCGCCGAGGCCGAGCCCGGCTGCCGCAGCCCCGGCCGGGGTCAGGCCTCTCCTCCGCCCGGCCTCGGCCCTACCGGGGCCGCCTCGACGGGCCCGGGGCTGGGAGCGGGGCCGGGGGTCRGTCCCCAACCCCGGGGCAGGATCCCTGCTTCTCCCGGCACCGGGGACCCTCGCCCGGGAGTGACCGGTCTCACCATCTTGCTGCAGCCGCCACGGCGCGGACAAAATGGTGGCGGGGAGAAACGTCGGGAACGGAGCCGAAATAAAGCGGGGGGGACGCGGCGGGGCGACCCGGTCTGCGGGGCCACGGGCCCGCCCGGCTCCCAGCCCTCCCCCGGCCGGGGGCCCGCTCCCGGGGAAGGGGTCGGTGCCGAGCACCGGCCGGCGCCGGGGAAGCGCCTCCAGGTTGATTCTCTGCAAGGTGGGGTTTTAAAAAAAAAAAAAAATTTTTTTTTTTAATATATTTTTAAATATTTTTCATTTTCCCCCAGGCCCGGGGTGAGCCGGCAGCGGGTGCCGCAGGGACCGGGAGCAGGGGCCGCATCTCCCCCTGCCTTCCCCCTCCAGCCAGCGCTGCCCCGGGGCTGCCTCCCGCCCCGGCCCATCCCCGGTGCTGGCCCGCGGTGGCTTTGGTGGGGACGGGGCTCTCGGGGGAGCCTCCCCCGTCGGCGGGAGCCGGTTGGGAAGCGGCGGGGTCCTCCGTGCCCTGGGAGCGGACTGGGCGGTTTCCCGGCCCGGTGCTCTCCCGGAGGCTCGGCCGGGCTCGGTCCGCTCACCGGTACGGCACGGTACCGGGGACCGGCCGTGCGGGACGGAGCCTCCAGCCGCCGCGACGGGGCGGCTTTGCCCGCGGAGGCGGCCCTGGCCGCCCGGCCATCCCCGTCCCGTCGAGGCGGCAGGGCTGGCGGGTGCCGTTGGACGCGGGCACGGCCGGGGGGTGYAGGCCGGCAGCGGGTTGGTCTTTAGCGGGGATTAACGGGACAAGGACTCGCCGGAGGAGCSGGGCTGCTCCGGGGCTGGTCCTGCTGGCAGCGTGGGGGCTGCAGCCCCGGGGGTGGCTGGAAGGGGAGGGGGCCAGATCCTGGGGTGCTCATCCCCCTCCTCCCKGTCACCTCCTGGGGGCTGCCCCAGCGCAGGCAGATGCGGGGAGCTCTGGGGGGACCCCGGTGCTGTTTGGGGTGCGCTGAGAAGGGCTGCGGGCTCCTGTGCCCCCCAGGTGTGTCCCGAGGTGTGCGTGCCACCATGGCCACACCAGCCCCCGGCACGGGGAGGGATGGGTGTACGTGTTCGGGGCCGGCAGGGTGGGTGTGYGCCCCAGAAATGTCCCAGCAGCCGTGTTGGTGCAGAAACCCYGTATACACGGGTGTGCGTGGCGTGGCGTGTCCCTGGGCGTACGGGGGCATCTGGGTGTGCCTGACTCCGCTGTGTGTGTTGGTGTGCGGGATGAATCCCTCTCTCCTGGCCTGCTGCGCTGTGCTGCAGTGCCTGTGGGCTGTAAAATCGCTGTTCACCAGCTCGGGGGTCGCTGCCCCAAAGCTGCTGCTGGCTCGCCTTCCCTTCTGCTCCCTGGCCGTGTCTGTCTGTCCTGCCTTGTCATATTTAGCTGCTAAGGCAGAGCAGAGATTGATCCCCTTGGCACCGGACCTCTTTTGGGGGATTCTGACCTTGTCCTGGATGTGCTGCCATCAGGTGTAGCCCAGTCCCCAAGAGCAGAACCTCTCACCACGGCCCCACTGAYGAGGCCAAGGGCTGCTGGAAAACCCTGGGCAGCCACGGCAGGACCTGGTGGGCCTTGGGGGTCTGGGATCCAGCGGCTGGTGGGGGAAGGCTCTCAGGAGGGGGTTCCTCAGGCAGGATGGCGGTGTGCCCTTCCTGGCATGGGGGGATGGCTGGGGGCCCCCCAAAACCCGCACAGACCGACATCGGGGAAGGTCTGCGGTGTGCAATAAGGCTGCGACCCAGCTGCGAGGGGCTGGGGCGAGGGGTTTCGCCTCTCCCCTGCCGAGCTGGCACCACGGGCTTGTGCCCCTTCCCTTCCCTCTGGGGCTGTGCCCAGCCCGSTCCCCCCACCCCGCGCCCCAGCTGCTGGGGGGAAATAACAATAAATAATACCCGTAGCAATGCCGGCAGCGCCGTACGGAGCGGCGAGGGCGGAGGGGCAGATGCTTGCAGCTGCGGCTGGAAAGCATGAGCGTCTCTGTTAGCCGCTCGTTGCTGGCAGCCCCGGCTGTTGTTGTGTTGGGGGACCGCRGCGTGGGCATGGCAGTGTGGACGTGGTCTGGGCATCATCTCTGCAAATGTTCTTTCCCTTGCAAAATGGTTCCCAGGCTGGCATCCCGATCCCACCAGAGATACCTCCAATCCACCTACAATCCCTTTCCTTTCTGGCAGCCCTGTGCCTACCTGTGGGACTTGGGGGTGCAGATCAGAGCCCACGCTTCTGGTCCCACCAGACCCTCTCCCACCCTGGCCCTCCCCAAGCCCTCTGCAGCCCTGGTGCCTCCTGCAGTGCCGTGCTCCAGCCTGGAATGGGCTGGCCCTGCCGGGACAGTGCCTCTGCCACGTACCACAACGTAGCGGTGGGAAACCGGCTTCGGGATTGGGATCCCTCTCCCAGGTCTGAGCTTGCTCCCCGCTCCCGCCGTCCCCATGCCAGCTCCATCATCCTGGGCTGCTCCTCACTATTTCCCCCCTTCCTGCCCCAGCAATTTTATAATCCTTCCATGCCTGAGTCAGTCAGAAAGAGAGAAAGCAACTTACCTCCAGCCAAGGGTGCTGGGGACCTTGGGTCCCTCTGGGCTCGGGGCTGCTTGCCCCGTGTGGCTTCTGTGGCTGGTTTTTAACCTGCAGGAAAGCCGCCGGGCAGAAATGGGGGCTCACCCAAACTGGGCTTTCCACTGGTGTTGCTGGTGCTTAAGGAAAGGCAGCACGAGGGACAAGGAGCACGAGGGGTTCGGGGTCTGGCAGGAACCCGGTGGGCAATTTCCAAGGCTCATTTTTAATGCATCTGTGCTGCACCTGGCGCACAGAGCCCGTCGGGGCACGTCCCAGCCCACGGAGCTGGGACAGGCTTCCTGGCACCTCGGGGCTCCGTGGATTTTTCTGGGAGAGYTTGTCCTTTGTCAGTGGAAAGTAAAGCTGTGGCTCCTTCGGAGGGACCGCAAGCGGCATCCCAAGGCGTGGAAGGGGCTGCGCGGGGCTAATGTGGGAGCCAAACCCTCCTGCTTTTGCTTCCCCACATCCAGCCGCGGGCAGCAATAGTCCYGGCCTCGTAAAATCTGCTGCCGTGAACGGCTCGGGGCGTGTGGCACTTCCAAAACTTGTCCTTTAATAGAGAACTGCCCCAAAGTAGGAGCTGCTGCTTTTCAAGAAAATATTCCTTCAGTGAGAATAATTCTGGAAAGAGGGGAATTGTAATAGAGATAAAATTTTCCCAGTATTCCCAAGGAAGGACAGAAACCAAAAATAAAATATATTTTTAATTAAAAATCTGGTTAATTTGAACTCTTCCTCGGTATAGAAGTGTTTTCTGCTTCTGGCTTTCAGAAGCTATTATTTCTGTGATTAAATGCTCTGTTTTTTGATTTCTATTTATATCTTGRGGAAAAAAAAATCCCTATTTTTATGAAGACTCGTTACAGTTCCCTGGAGGTTTATAAACGTGCAGCATTTGGGGCCAGAGGGGACAACCGAACTGTGGGATGTCGCCTCTTTTAGCCGCAGCTTGGGGGATTTCTTACAGTTACTCCTGCAGCGAGCCCAGACTCTCACATCAGCCCTGACAGTGCAGCCGGTGTTTCATTCCACTTTTCCTCCCCCAGTAACGGCTATTTTGGACCAGTTCCCCCAGTCCCTTTCCTCCCCAGCCCAGTTTTTTCCCGCCCATCGAGACTTTTTCCTGACGGCCCTTTTCCCCACTTCCCTCCCAGATGCCAAAGGGACGATCCGGGAGATCGTGCTCCCCAAGGGCCTGGACCTGGACCGACCCAAGCGGACGCGGACGTCCTTCACGGCGGAGCAGCTCTACCGCCTGGAGCTGGAGTTCCAGCGCTGCCAGTACGTGGTGGGCAGGGAGAGGACGGAGCTAGCGCGGCAGCTCAACCTCTCCGAGACCCAGGTAAGGGTCGTGGTGGCCCCTCCGTGGCGGGGACGTCCCCGTGGCCCCGCGGCGTGGCCACCTGCAGCCCCCTGGGGACATGCGTGCCGGCCACCAGCGTGGTGAGGGCGGTGGGGGGAGGCAGGGGCAGGCAGAGCGGGCAGAAAGCGGGGCTGGGGTGGGCGAGGGCTGTCCTGGGGGGCAGCGGGGGCTGAGCCGAGCCTGCGGTCCCAAACCCRGGTGGAGGGGCTCCGTGCTTGCCAGGGTGGAGGGGCGCTGGCYGGCGTTTCGGTCGGGAGCCGGGGCTGAGCACGGCCGGGGGGGAGCGTTGCGTGGTGCTGCGGGCAATGGCTCTCCTCCACCCCTTTCTCTTGAGCTGAAGGAGCGGTCGGTTTAGGGTTAGGGGGGCGAGGGGCAGCCCTGAGAGGGGTCCGCAGGGACCCCCCTGGCTGCGGTGCTGCTCCCCCGCGGGCAGCATCCCCCGGCTCCCCCGGGAGCGTCCGGCAAAGCGGGGAAGAGAAAAGAGCAGGAGGGCATCAGCGGGGAGCCGAGGTCCTTACGGCAGCACCAGGGGCGAGCGAGCAGGGTCGGGCGTCGTTGTGGGTGCTGTTGGGATCGGGCGTTTGGCTGTGTATGAGCTGGACGGATCCTGCACGGATCCTGCACCCCGCCGCTCCCCCCTCTCTGCAGCCTCCGTGGCTTTGCTCTCCCGCTCCCGGCAGGCTGGGGATGTCACTGGGGACTGTCCCTGCGGACTGAGGGACTCCCGAGCTGCAGCGTGGCCCGGGCACCTCTTCTCCATCACCCCCTGCACACAYGTCCCCAGCCGGAGTTTTGCCGGCGGGGAGGGATTTTCCTGGTTCTCCTCCGCCGAGGTTTGCCCGGTGCGGAGAGGGCTGGGCTGAGCGGCGCAGCCTGGGCRAGCAGGGGTGGGAGAGGTTGCGCGTTGCTCGGAAGTTGGTGTCGATGTCTGTTAAGCAAAAAGTGCATCTGCTGGGGTTGCGATAGTTTCGGATTGAAAATTTATACGGAAATAGTAATAACAATAAAATTAATGAAGACCACAGYGTGAAACAGCACAGCTGGGACCTACAGAAATGGCTCCGTCAGCCCAGTCTGCCCCTTCTCTGGCCAGTAAAAGGCACGTTTGGAGACACTACATGGTTTCATCGATTCAGATAGGAAATAATTTCAATTTTTCCAAACCTCATGCGGAACAAACCTGTCCTGGCTGTCAGCAGCCAGACCCCTGGCTCCAGCCTCCCCCCGCRTGCCGAGGAGGGTCTGATTTTGGGGAGACCCTGTTGCTCCGCGGTGCTTCGGCACTCGCTGTGCAGCCACTGCACGGTCCTGCGAGGGGGAGCAGAGCCTCGGTGCACAAAAAAAATAGTAGCTCTTGCCTCTTTTGGTGGCAGAGCAGGTTTTTTTGGTAAGGAGCAGGTTTCTGTCTGTGGGATATGTACAAGGAGGCGCTGGCGGCTGGCACGGCTGTGCCRTGGTTAGGAGCAAAGCACCCCGGTGAGCTGGGCGCTGCACGGGGTCCCTTTCCCGGGGTCACAGCCGAAGCCCTGGTCCCAGCGTCACCTCCACGGAGCCGGGAGGGACAYGGCTGGGCTTGGCTGTGCCATGCTGGGGGAAGAGCTTCGGCTCCCCGGCAGGCGCGGGAAGGGACGGGCAGCCGGTGCAGCCGGCGGAAGCGCGGGGCAGAGAGCTGTGCCAAGCAGGGTGCCGGCTGCCACAGCCCGGGGCCAGGAGGGCGCAGCCTCTCCGTAGGGACTAATGTCCGCTTATTTACTGCTTGCTTGGTGCCTCATTGCTGCCTTCATCACTCAGTGAGAAAATTCACACCCTGTAGGCCACGGCTGTCTCTTCTCCTCTTCTCTTCTCCTTCCCGCATCCTCTTTTTCTCATCTCCCTCCTTCATCTCTGTCTTTTTTAATCCCTTTCTGTGCTTTTCACAGCATTTCCTTCCCTGCAGCAAACTCCCAGTTGTACCTTTCCGGCTCCCCCCCATCCCTCCCCAGCCACCACTGTGCCCGGGGCCGGCAGTGCCAGGCTCGGTGCCCGGCTTCCTCCTCTCATTAGTGGGGTGCAGGTCCCCTTGGGTCATGGTTTCAGGCTCTCTGCGCACTCAGGCATCACCCCCTGCCCCGGTCCCTCGCCGTTCATGGCTGGGAGGTTTCCTCGGTCGTTGCAAGAGCTGGGTGACCGCAGGRTTTTACAAGACCTCTTAGATCTGGAGGGTATTGCACGGCTCCATGCAGTGTCCTGGTCCACTCTGGATGTGGCCTGGAGACTGGATAGTCACCACCAGCCACTCCTGTCCCACCAGGCTCCTCTGTGTCCGTCAGCTCAGACAGGGACAAATCCAACATTTGTAACAATCAGAGTATTTTGGGTACTTTTGGTGATTTTCCTCCCAATCCAGGAGCAGCTCCCAGGACTTCGGGCAGTTCATGGTATAATTGCTCCATCTGATGCTTTGTTGGTGGATTCCCAACCAGCAGCATCTTTCTGGGTTGACATTTGCGTTGTGCTGGTAGTTGGGACGTTGGGACGGATCCTTTCCGTCCCCTCGCTGAATGATATCCTGGTTTCAGGATTAGGAAGCCTCCCCCCGCCAGCTGCTCCCGACTTTGCTCTCTGCAGGGACCCCGGGGTGCGAGGGGACCCCACCGCGTCCCACCACGGGAGGGAAGAGCAAAGCGGGGGGCACAGAGGAAGGGGTGGCCGAGGAGGATTTTTTTGTGCCTGTGAATGTTCAGGGGGGGAAGAATGATTCATCTCCGCTCCTCTGTGAGAAGAGAGTGGTGCAAACAGCGTGATGAGATAGGAAGAGACACGATGTCATCGCAGCTGGAGAGCTGCAGCCAAGCGTCCCCGTAAGTGGGTCCGCTGATCAGGCTGCGCCCCTGAGAAATCCTGCCGGAGAAAAAAAAGGCCTCTTTTAGGCTCTTATTTTACTTTCCTGGCATCTGGTCCTGCTTTTTGGCAGACTTTGAAGCAGGAGGCTATCGCTGCTCCTTGCAGGGAAGCCAGAATGACCCACCTCCATGTTGGGGAGGGGGGATCTTCTTGCTTTCTTGTCTCTGGCCCTGCCCCAGGGGAGGGGGGGTCACCCGAGGGGGGGGGGGGTGTCACCCAGCACAGAGGGGTCTCACCCAGGCTGAGGCAGGGAGAAGCAGCACAGCCCCTTCGTGCCGGGGGGAGGCTCAGAGCCGCGTGTGCTGCCGGTGCTCCCCGGCCCGGAGCAGCAGCAGCCGCAGAAGCCGGTGCCCGTTGGCAGCTGCCGCCGCCGCGCCTGCCCTCCCCTCGCCGCTCGCAGAGCCGCCGTGCCCCGGCCACCTTGCCGTCCCTCCGGAGCCAGCCCCGCACCTCGTCCCCGTGCCCGTCAGCGGGGCTCAGCCAGGCCTGCCGCACTGAAGGGACACGGCGGGGGTTTCAGAGCCACCCACGCTCAGGCGAGGATGAGGAGGGTGCTTCCATCTACCCCAGCTCTCTCCAGCCCAGGGGATTCACCTCCTCCCTCCAGGGAGCCATGTACCTGTTCTGCCTTGCCGGGAGCTGCTCGGGCTCCAGCCCAGTGCCATTTATGCTTTTTCTAATTAATCCATGGACATGGTTAGTGTTAAACGAGTTTAATTAGCCTGTAGAATATTTTCATTAAGTTGTCAAGCAGCAGCCTGGAGATGCGGATGTGCTGGCTGCTGCATCCCGGGTGAGCTCCCACGTCCCCAGCACGGAGAGCTGCGGAGGGGCTGCCCAAGCCCACCCCGGCACAACCCGGCCAGAATCCAGCCCCGTGCTCCGAGCAGAGGGTAGCCCGTATCCGTGCATCGGGCTTTCTCCAGGCAACGCATCCCAAGGCATTAGGGGAAAAGTGCCCCTTCTTAGTGTCGTTAAGGGATGGAAAATGCAAGGCAGAGAGGATGCTGCGAGGCAGAAGGACCACGGGGGGACGGTGGAGGGAGGATAATTCCCACAAATCCCCCGGCAGGAGGAGAGGATGGGCTGGCTGAGGGGATTTGCCTGGGCCAGGAGGCTTTGCTTTCTGGGTCAGGAGTTCAATGCCAGGCGCAGGTTCAAGTGACCTGGTGTATTTGCCAGGTCTTCCTGCCCTCATTAGAGCGAGGACAGAGAAGTGACACTCATGTCGAACAAGGGCCCCTTTTGAGGGCCGGGCACCCAGGAGGTCAGGACAGGGCTGGTTGCATCAGATGTTCTCCACGCAGCTCCAAGTCTTGTCCCTCTGCCGAGAGGTAGCTCGTTCCCTCCCAAAGGCAGGAGCTTTGGGGGACAGGGATGTCCTCAGATGAGGAGGCCATGTCCAGGAGTGTTGCTGGCAGCTCTTGGACCCGTGCACCTCCTGGAAGATACTGGTGAGCTTTTGGGCTCCTTGGCTCCTGTGCAGCATCTGAAGACCCTTTGTAGAGGGATGGTGGGGCACAGAGTGGAGAGCGCTCTTAGCATCGTGCTTCTTGCCTGCCTGGCTGCTGGAAAGTCCACGGGACCCCCATGGATCCCCTGGTGTTCCCCTCGCTGTGATGGGCTCCATCGCAGAAGGTCTGGCAGACCTTCCTTGGGACAAACTCCTGGGCCATCCTTGGCAGAGGCTGGGCTCCTACAGCTCCGTCACTGCCGGTAGCCCGATACCCCCCGAGCATCCTCCGCAGCATGGGGAGGGCACTCACAGCACAGGGCTTTCAGGACTGCGATCCCCCCGTCGTGGAGCAAAACATATGTGAGAAAGCAGCTGAGCCAGGGAAGGGGCGGGAAGGTCTATTTATAGCCTGGCAATTAAGATGATGCCGTTAAAAATTAATCGCACCTCAAGTCATTAACAACTATCAGTCCCTGCAGCGAGAGAACAATGAAACAATGGTTGGTGCCAGCACAAGTTGTCCTCTCATGGGGAGAACCGCAGGAAAGCTGTGGTCAGGAGGGGGTGAGAGTCATCCAGAGCTTGGCAATGGGAGCTGTGGGTTGGGGTTTCCCCAAGGCACAAGAGGCAGGTGGGACCGTAACGCTGGTCTGCTTGCTGCAATGCGGCGCGCTCCTCGTCCTCGGAGTCTCTGCAGTCCTCAGGGTACGGGGAAGCTGAATTTCCAAAGCTTTGTTGGAAATCCCTTTTCTAGACCATGCAGAAAATATAGGTGTCATAGCCAAGTATGTTCTTTTCTGAGGAGGCCTCCATGCCTCCATGTCTCCATCCTCCCATCCCTCCACCCGCCCGTCATGCTCTGCTGTGCATAGGAACGTAGTCTCTAACATCTCCTGTGGTTCGTGTTGCCTCCACCCAGCTGCTTTTGTGGCATCGCTGTTCTGTGCCGTGGGTGCTTGCTCTGACTGTTCTCCCGTGGGTAGCTGCCCGGGGGGGAATGTTTTCTCCTCTCTGCTTGGGGAAGCTGCAGCCCCGCATGCACTGTGCTGCGGGTCGGGGTGCCCCATCCTAATGCAGCCCCGGTTGAGGGGTGCTGTTCCCAGCTGGGTGCCTCTGTCCATCCCCCTGGGCCACTTCTTCTGGTCAGTGGAGCTTTCCCTGGAGAGGCTGAACTAACCAACCCAGCGGAAGGGTGCCCTGTTCTGCTGAAGCAGTTCTCTGCCACCTCCCCAAGGGACCTGGAACGCTCCGGGGACGTGGGGACAGCGGGATGGGGAGGCAGCTAGCTGGGGGAAAGCATCATGTCCAACCGCGGTAGCCTGCAGCCGGCTTCTGCTGCTAAAACCTTGGGTACCAAGTCTGTTCTGAAGCGAACGGGTGGCCGTGGGGGATGTCAGCCTGGGTGATCCCATATTTAATGACTCCCAGCTTGGATCCAGAAGGTATCTGGCTCCCACTGGCCTGGAAGGGAGGTGGGTCCTGTGTCCCATGGCAGGAGGTGGCCACTGGAGATGCCCAGGGTCGCCCTGGAAGAAGCTGGGCATCTCCAGTAGCTTCTGGGTCCCCTTCCCACATGCCAGCCTGTGTCAGAGCATGCTTGTGGAGTAAACCTGCTCACGTGGACGAGCTAATCTCGTCCCCTCCCCGCGGCAGGGGCACGTGGTGGGGTTTACCCTGCAGCTGGTGGGGCCCTGGGATGGTGGCAATAAATCTGTGTTATAACCAGGTACCACGCAGTGGCAGGACCAGGCTGGCACAGCCCGGCCGCTGCCTCCGCCTGCCCGGCCCCCGCCCCGCCGGCCCCTCGGGTTCCTCAAAAATTCACCTTTTTGGCATTTCGTTTCCCAAAGCGCGGCAGGGAGCTGGGGAAGCGGGTTTGGGCGATGAGCACCGGCTTCTCGGTGGGGGATCGGGCAGCGTTTCTAAAGAGAGGAAAGGAGCAGCCCTCCTCGGGGGGAACAGGGGGACCCCCTGGAAATAGGGCTCTTCTACAGGACAGCTGCCTCTTGGTGAATTAGGAGATAACCCAAAATATCTGGGTACCTCTACAGTTCCCCAAGCTCAGCTGGCACTAGGAAAAATGGCTAATGTAAGTAAACGTGAAATAATTAGTTGAGGTTTTTATCATTAAGCATTTTCAATTGAAAATGCCTGCACAGGAAAAAACGATGTCAGAATTTGTGGCTGAAAATTTCAGTTCTAAATGTCACGAGAAGGCTGGGTGTTTCCAGAGCGATCTCCAAGGCTTTCTCTGCATACTCCAAGTGGATATAATTTAAGGGAAATTGTTTCCTCAAAATAGCAGTTTCTGATGGAAATTGGTGTTGGTGACAGTTTTGGAGCCGGCTCCGATGCTGGGGCAGGAACCCCAAACGCGATGGCCTGAACCCCGGCCACTGCCCGGGGTCCCACCACCCACCCGCACCCTCCGGCCGGGTGCTCCCACCTCCCCAGCTATATTTTGTTTTCCACTGGGAGAAAACCATACCGATTTGCCCTGCGCGTGGAAAACAGGAGGAAACACCGCGTCCCCGTGGATACTTTCCGCTGGATCCTGGTGTTGTGGGAGGGGACGTGACCGTGGGGACAGCCCTGCTGTCCCACCTGGCCCCCCAGCCACCCAAACTGGGTGCCAGTGGCCGAAAGGCCAAGGGGGGCTCTGCCGTGGGTGACACCACCCCGCACACTCACACCGCAGCCGGTCCTGGGCAAATCCCCCTGGGTATCAGACCTCCGGGGCCGGAGCTGCGTGGAGAATGTCCCTGCCGGGGAGGGATGGCCGGTGCCGGGTGGTCTCTCCCATCCATCGCAGGCAGCACTTTCTGGAACCCCAATAAATGGGGGAAATCATCYGTCAGCCTTCGCCGGCACCTCCGAGGAGAGGGGGGTTGTCTCTACCCGATTTTGGCGTGTTGGAGGATGCTCCCTCCGGGACACCTCACTCTGGGGCCACCAGGCTGGATGGTGGAGGGCACTTTGCCCCCGCCAGACCTGCCTGCAGAGCCCAGCACCGTCTCTCCCTGCTCCTTCTTCTCATTTCCATTTGCAAAGGGCACGGGAGCACCCGGGAGCTTCCCCAGCTGTGAAGCAGAAAATATCCTGAGTTTCAGAGCAAAAGCAGGCTGAGGGCGTGCTTCTGGCTGGAGTTTTGGATCAGCGGTGGGGCAACGGGCTGCTCTGGGGACGGGCTCCCGGCCGAGGGCACAGCCAGGTCCCAGCGGGTCAGGGACGGTTCCCACCTCAGCCGTCCCCAGCACGCTGCCCGGCCGCGGGCTGGAGCTCGGTGTGGCTAGAAGCATGGCCTGCAGCATGTCTGTCCTGGGCTGTGGCCGAGGGTTTGGGGTGGGTGGCCCAGCTGGGGTGGCCCCAGGTGTTGTCGGGGCGCAGAGGGGCTGCAGGACAAGCCGAGGGATGAGGCCRTCCCCGCTCAGCGCCGGCTCCCTGTTCCCGCCGTGGCTGGGGAGAGCAGACGGGTCGCGCGGCCGCCGCGCCATTACGAAACCTCTGGCCGAGGCAGCTTTGGGCAGCGAGCCTGCCGGCTTACGCAACGCCGGGGGCCCGAGCCTGCACCGAGCCTCCGCCTGCCCCAGCCTCGATGGCTCTGCGAGCCCACGGCCCCGCTTGGGAGGGAGGAGGAGGAGGAGGAGGAGGAGGAAGGGTGGCCGGGGTGCCGTGGGGTGATGGCGGTGCGGCAGGCTGGGTCCCACCTTCCCCCGTGCCGCAGCGGGTGTCAGCTGATGGCGGCGGGGAGCTAATCCTGGTGAGGAAAATGGCCTCGGCCGGCAGCTATGAATAGTCCCGGATGGCCGGCGTGCCGGAGGTGCACACGGCATGGGACGCGTGACGGTGCTGGGGTCAGCCCCGGGGCAGGGCTGCCAAATAATAAACACCATTAAAAAAACAATGACATATCCCCCAGCCCTGCCTGCGCGGGTGCCGGGGTCCAGGGCGATGCTCGCGGGTGGAGGACGAGGACCATCCCGTTTGGCCGCCGAGCACGGGGAGGCCGAGGGGCTCAGGCGTTTTGGGGGGTGGTGGGGGATGCTGGTGTGCGGGAGCGTGTGCGCCGGCGCGAGCGGGGTTTAATGAGCAGGCGTGACGTGCCCGCTGCCTGGGACCGGGGTGGGCAGGGACGGGGGCTTCGGGCTCCCACCGGCAACCCATGATCGCTCAGGAGCGACGTCCCACCGCTGCTCAGCCACAAGCCGGCAAAACGCATCGGTTAGGTGCTAGATGATATAAAAAAATTAGCCGAAGAGAGGGGAGGGCACTGCCTGGTCCCCAGCTGGCCAGCGTGGCCGCATCCTGCTCTGCAGGGACCGGCGCGGGGAGGGGAGCGCTTTGGGCAGCGTGCTGGGATGGATGAGCAGAGCAGGGGCAGTGCGAGGCACTTGCTGGACTGAAACCCTCAGCAGATCCCCAGATCACCGAGCGCCGTGGGGCGATGGGCTCCTGCCCCGCGCCTTTCCGTCCCCGAAGCATGCGGGGAGCTCGGCCTGCCGGCGGGGGGTCTCCGTCGGGATTAACCGCTTGGAAATAATTTGTTTTGTAGCTTGGAGGTGTTGGATGGAGGGCAGGGATTGGAGCAGCATCCCAGCTCCCAGCATCTGCGGGGCAGGCTCAGCCGCTGGAGAAGGGGCTGGTGGAGGCGAAGCCCAGGCTCAGGCGCTCCTCAAGTTTGTGGCACAGGGCACCGGGGACCAAACCCCTCGTATGCTCAATCCCGGTGCTACCGYGCTGCCGATAGCCATGGCAAAGCCATACTCACAGCACACACTGCCCCATGGCTGCTCCTGACGCTGCCGCACCGGGGCTCAGCCAGGCTGCCGGGACCGGGAGCAGAGCCGGGAGCTCCCGCTGTGCCATGGCACGGGTGCTGCATGCCACCGGCCGCGCCGTGCCTGGAGCTGGGAGCCTGCTCAGAGCTGATGCTGTGGGCTGCGGCCGCCGCTCCGGCGGGTGGGGAGATGCTGCGTCCCCGCTGCCCGGGTTTATTCCCTTCCCCGGAGCTCTGCCTGCCCTGCTGCCCTTGCTGTGCCTCCTCCGATTTGGGGGGTCGGCGTGCACGGATGGGCTTTCCTGTGCGTGCACACGTGGCGGGGCATGGGCAAGCGCACGCGTGCGTGCAGGAGCGTGCGTGGAGCGGGGTGTGCGTGTGCACACAGCGTGCAGCGTTTGCCAGCCGGGAAATGGTTTCGACCACTCGGCGCAGGACAGGGCGCGCTGGCGGAGGTCTCGAGCGGAGGGAGAGGGTGGCTCGGTGTCTGCGTGTCCGTCCTGCGGCTTGGCAGGCAGACAGACGGACAGACGGTGCCTTTGCAGAACACCCCCGCAGCGGCGCCCTGAGAAGTTCAGATGCTCGGTGACATTTTGAATTGCTTTCCCTTTGCGAGGGGAGCAGGTGACACCGAAGCTCTCCTGCTTTCCTCCCAGGCGGGGAGCAGCGATGGGGCTCCCTGCCACGTGGGGAGGGACGGGGAGAGGCTGGGTGGAGGTCCCAGGGGGCTCCTGGAGCCAGTTCCCGGAGGATGAATTCTTCCTCAGGAGAGGGAAACCACATGCAGAGAAAACCCCAGTGGATGGAGAAGGCTGTGGGTACGTCTCTGTGACCCTCAGCAGCTCATTCAGTTGCACAGCAGGCACTAGGGGGGTGTGTGCATTTAAAATAAAATAAAACAATATAAAATAAAATAAATAAAATTTAAAAAATAAAAAGAATAGAATAGAGTAGAATAGAATAAAATGAAATGAAATGAAATGAAATGAAATGAAATGAAATAAAATAAAATAAAATAAAATAAAATAAAATAAAATAAAATAAACGCCTAGCTGCCCGAGTCAGACAGACACAGGACCCGGAGGCGGCACGGCCGGGGGGTTGCGGGGACCTCCCACCGGGCTCTCCGAGGGTTCCGCTTCCCGCTCCCAGGTGCGTGGTTTCCGAGCCGGCTGGCGGCCCTGAGGACACTCTCACTGCAGTAAAAGCTGCTTGGGAGCGGAGGGAATTGCCATATTGCTTTCCTGGCGGTGATCAGCGCTGTTTCTGCACTTTCCTTGCCCTTCTCCTTGGAAGGCTCATTAAGTGTTTGGGCAGCCTTACCTTTGGTGCTGCTCTTGTGCGAGCAGGGGGGGAACAGGCCAGGGGAGAGCTTCTTTGGGGAAGAAGGAAAAATATAAATAGTTATATAATAATATATATATATATTATATATATATTTTATATATATAAAAAACATATATAAAAATATATTCAACCTTTATGTCCCTGCTCCAGAGCTGCCAGCTCCCTGAGACCCTTCTCCCGGCAGTTTGGGATTTCTTTGTTGTGGTTTCTTTTTCCCTTACTCCCTGTAAATGGGAATGTGATGGGAGTCACGTAGCCTGCGATGGGTGAAGTACAACCCGAGGTGCTCGGGGGGTCGAGCCCTCTCCTGTGCTGCTGGGTGACAGCAGGACTCACAAGGAGAAGGGGAGAGGGGGACGGGGTGAGAGGCTCCGAGGAGCCATGGGGAAGGTGACTGGGGATGGATACCGGCTGGTTTTCACACCACGCACTGGGAAGCACCTCCTGAAATGGTCAGGCAGCAGGTTTTAACCTTCCAAACTGCTTTT
The DNA here is from genome assembly GCA_035582835.1 of Phoebastria nigripes. Taxonomy (NCBI): domain Eukaryota; kingdom Metazoa; phylum Chordata; class Aves; order Procellariiformes; family Diomedeidae; genus Phoebastria; species Phoebastria nigripes. The sequence goes on from JAYKAV010002784.1 coordinate 655,608, forward strand.
CCACCCAATATGCAGTTGAGGTCTCATACTCTTGGTCATTGCTAGTTGGAGACCACGTCCAGCCTCTCCACCAGCAAGGAGAGGATTGACCTTGCTCCAAGGAGTAGGTAGCTTCAGCTTCTGATGTGGTGAAAAGAGTGGGTGGAATCTTGCATGCGGGGGACATGAAAAGGGTATCTGGGACCTGCAGCTATGGGTGGGTCAGTGAGATGTTGTTGGTGGTTTGTTGTATGCTGAGGACTGTTGTAGTGAGTCCTGAAGGCTTTGGGCGACTCTGCCAGTCTGGGACAGACTGGACAGATCTGGGGTTATCTCCTTCCCTTTCTGCTGGTTGTTATTGCAGCTCATGCTCTGGTAGCACCTAGAGGTCCTAGGGCAGGTGGGGACCCACCATGCTCCATACCCAGAGACCGAAGCAGAAACGCCGCTGTCCCTAAGCAGCACGGTTCCATGCAGGGTTGGGCAGAACCCAAGAGGGGTGGGAGGTGCCGGCGTCCCATCTGCTTGGTGTCAGAGGTGGGAACTGCGTGCCTGCGTCCCAAGGTACCTTCGGACCTTGTCCTGTATCTACAACCTGACAGGCTTAGACCTGGATAAGTCTTCTAGGAAGGAACATGTTTTTTTACCCTCTGGTTAGAGTCTCTGCTGTGGAAGCCACCTCTCCCCCAGAACAACCACGTTGCTGTGTTTAGCATCAAGCCATCTCGTGCTGGCCAAGCACCAGCGCTCTCAGAGCTCGATACATTCGTCGTGTTATCAGAGGGGGGAATGCATGATGATGTCACCACATCTGTCACGCGTGACCCAAAACCTGCAAGTCGAGGTGGACGGTTGCGGTGAGAGAGCTMCAGCTCCCTTGTCCCTCCCTGGTGAGCGCAGGCGTGGCTGGTGGCTGTTCTGGTGGATAGACTGAGATCTCTGCCCTGAGTTTTTTATGGAAACATCCAGCCCAGGACTGAGCAGATTTTCCTGCTTGATTTTCATGCTGCAGGACCTAGAGAAGTCATATGCTTCCAAGCTCAAAAGGCAGATGGACCTTTCTGATCAGCTCGTAGGACTTTCCTCCTCACTCTAGTTGATCCAGGGCATCTCTCTTAGGAAAACCTCCCGCGCTAACCAGCCCGCTCAGTGTGATGGCGAGCACACTCCTGCCCCGGGAGCGGTGCTCCACGGGCAGTTCTCCGCATGGTCCCCCCATAGTGTCTCTGCCATTCGAGTCTGCCTTGCTTCAGCCCAGGGATCACGTCCTACCTCTGCCCACTCTGACAAGAAGTCCCCTGCTCTTACCAGTCTCTCTCCTGCTGCAGAGACCGAGCAAAGCAGAATTTCCAGATCCAGAAACACGAGGGGAAACATGAGATCCCTCCAGCCAGTCACTTACCTTATGGAAAGGCGGACACTAGACCTGGTCACAGTAATTGATTGAATATCCAGCACCAGGACTCCTTCTCCAAACACTCATATGGATTTATAAATCTGCAGACCATGCTTATCCTCATACCTTCAGCATCATGCAGTTGCTTGCATGCCGTGTCTCCTAGGGCTTTCAGAGACATCTCCCCTATGCAGCTTGCCTCCTCCCCGTCCTCTGAGAGTCACCTTCCTTTTCTGGTGAACGCATGACCTCTCATGTCCTGCTCTTCAGTCACATCCAAATGCATGCTGTTGTCTATTTGGCTGCATCCAGGCTCGACCTGACTGGCCTGTCACGGATGCTCCTGGATCCCACAGCCACCGGGAGCCAGGGGCTCTTCCTGGGACTCCTCCAGAGCAGGGGAGGCTTCTCCCCCTGCCCTTGCCCTCCCTGGCCAGCTGTCCTGGCTGTCCCCCAGAGTGACACATCTGGGAACTGGCCTTACTCTCCATTCCTGGGGAAAGGGTGCCCTTGGTCTCACTTTCTTCTTCCCCCCCCAGTCTGGCAGGAGAGCTGGAGGTGGCTGGTTTCCTCCCACAGCCCTTCAGTTATTGCCGTAGCTCACCAGGTCGGTAACTGAGAAACAAAACATMGCACACGGGGCTACGTTACCTCCTCCGTAGATGCTGGAGATGTGGTGCCCACCAGGGATGTGCCAGCGTGGTCCTCCCTGCCTTTCCTCCAGGCCAGAGTGGGAAGGGTGTCATCGCCACATCACAGGCACGCACCAGTTCACCCAGTAACTTGGACRAGGAAGAAAGCCGCTTTTTTTAGAGAAGGAAAGGAAGCCAATCTCCTCAAAGCAGACTTTGGCAAAGCACTTGCTATGGTGGCTGATGGGGAGTTGTGAATGAAACCGGAGCAAAAGATGAGTAGAGAACTTGCAGYGTGGAGGAGAAACTGTAGTCGAGGGGAGATGGTGGAGGATATTGCTGAAAGATGGAGGATCAAGACTGGAGGGAAATTACTCATGGACTTGTCAAGGACTGCGTCTGGCTGAGCTTATTTACATGTCCAGTGGTAGGAACTCGGGGCTTGATCATAATGGAAGATGAAAAGGACATGGATCTACTAATTAATGACAAGCTGTATATGAACTTTAGCCATGAAGGCAAATGTGATCCTGCTCATCTGATATGTCACCAGTGCAGATGGGGAAGAGCTCATGTCAGTCTACGAGGCATGAGGAAACCTTATTTAGCATAGCATGTTCAGCTTGGGTCATGGTGTTCAAGGGTGATAGGCGCAGAGAGGAACCGCAGAGGTGGGTCAAGGACGGGAGGACCTCCTGCAAGAGGATCAGTAGAGTGAAGGCAGGGAGGACTACAGAAAGCTTCTATCCATACCTATAAATGGAGGTGCAATCATCACCAGCATCAGCCAGCCCTAGTGAAGGAGTGAGAGCAGAGGATATCCAGGCTGGGAGTGAGGAGGTGCTGGGACGGTCTCCCAGCAGCAGCACTGGGAAGGAGGAACCCAATGGGTCCTCTTCCCCTGAGGACCATATTGCCACCCTTCCCCAGCTGAACCCCACCTTGGGACAGTTGAGGCTGGTGTCACCTCAACCCGTTCTCTCTCCTGTCCTTTAGCGTTTCCCCTCATGTCCCCAGTGTGTGGAACTGGGTTTCAGCACCAGAAATTCATGCACATTAATATCCACTTCGATGTATGTCGATCTATTTATTGGACTTGCCCATATGTATTGCTATGAGTTGTTGGTATTCAGCGTCACACCCAGAGGACGGCTGCCCCTGGAAAGTTCCTCCCCAGCTGACCAAGAGCTCCCAGGAGAGGCAGCAGCACAGACTCAGCACAGAACAAAAGCCAAAACACCCAGGAAAAATGAGGTCCCACGGGAAGCCAGAGGTGGAGGGGGGAATCGAACAGACCTCTGGAGACCCTGACAAGGGCCCTTTGCTTTTATTGAGCTGCGTTTGTTTTTCACAACCTGTAGAAGACAACCAGAACTTAAGAGCTGACCTTAGGGGACACCAGGGCTGAGGAACCTGTCTCTACTGGTGGCCAGTGGTGGAGGAGTAGAGAAAACAGTATGTGGGGTGTCAAGTGGTCCCGTCCTTGCCCTGTCTTTCCAGCATCTTAGGGGAGCACGCATCATGAGGAGGTACCCAGATCATCATGTTAAGTCTTGATGGCTCTGTTCTCCCGTGGGTTTTTTGAGTCCCTTCTTCAGCCCGCTTGCATTTTGGCTTCCAGGGCGCCCTGCGGCAGGGACTAACGCCGTCTGTGCTGCCCAAAGGGGCTCTGCCTCCTGCCTTGCTTGGGTTTCCAGCCGCTACCTGGTGACCACACCTGATGCCTCCTAGTCCTTGTGTTAGGAAAACCCCTGACTCCCCGTGGCCGTTCCCCTTGGCTGCACCAGCTGCGATGCTGCAGAGCAGGAGCGTGCTGCGCCTGCCTCTTCCCTTGGGGCTTGGTCCTTCCTTCTGYGGGACGCTCTGATGTCTCTGCTTGCCCTTCTCTGATGTGTGGTGACGGGGCTGTGCCTCTGCTCAGGTAGCTTGCTCCAAAGCCAGTAACCGATTGACTGACACCCTGCCCTGGCTAGTGCTGCTCAGCATGATGTCAGGCTAGATATAAGGAGGAAATTTTTTACGCTGAGGGTGGTGAAACCCTGGCACAGGTTGCCCAGAGAGGTGGTAGATGCCCCATCCCTGGAAACATTCACGGTCAGGTTGGACGGGGCTCTGAGCAACCTGATCTGGTTGAAGATGTCCCTGCTCATGGCAGAGGGGTTGGACTAGATGACCTTTAAAGGTCCCTTCCAACCCAAACTGTTCTATGATTCTGTGATTCTATGTCCTCCTGCCGTGTTAGGAGCTGCGATTCAGAGTGCTTTGCAATGCAGAGAGCTTTGCAGGGGCTGCCTGTGCCTCAGTTTCCCTTTGCACTGAAATCCGTGTGCAGCTGGGGAGGGTCTCTGAGACCCATCAGCATCTCAGGGTACCTGGAGGTGATGCACTGAAACCGGGAGGGTGCAGACACCAGGGAGAGATGGGGGGGAAAGCTGGCGGTGGGTTCCCAGCCCTGGAGCCTCCGCAGCAGGCTCAGATGGATGCCGGGCTGAAGGAAGCAGGGTTTGGGTTGCGCTTGTGGCARCGGAGCTCTGGAGCACCCTGGTTTGGGGCTGAGGGATGGAGATGGTCCTCAGCCGAGAGGATGGGCTCCAACACATCCCTCGATCTCCGTCCTCCCCGGCACAGTGAGGYGAGGCTGGGCCGGGGCTGCTGCACCCAGGAAAGGCCAGGAGATGCTGAGCCTGATCCGTGGGCAGTGGTGCTGGGTGCAGGAAGGGTGGGTGCTGGTGCACCCTCACTGTCGAGGAGACGAGGAGCCCCTGCCACCTCCCGCTGTGCTCGGAAAACGCGGCTTGCGGGCAGCTCCTGGGCACTTCGTGCCCATCCTCAAGGACATAATCACGCTGACGGGGTTTTTTTGAGGTCTTGGTCTTCCAGAGTTGGCTTCTTGAGGGATGGTTTGAGTGGAGAGTGCTGGGGCTGTGCGTTTCTGTATGGACTTACACCAGACCTTCGTTAAGACGTCAATAATGACGTGGGATTGTGGGGCTGCGGGAGTCTCATTCGGCCCTGCCGCCTGTGCTGGGGGGGCTCTGTGCTCCCCAGAATTTGGCAGCTCGAGGAGGTCCCCACCAGAAAAGCTGGTGGGCTGCTAATTCTGCATCAGGTCGCCGTGCCCTGGGAAGCAGGACCGTGGGAGCACTCAGCCCTGCCCAAACCTGTCCCACTCGCCGGCACAGAGGGACTGAGGGGGACGGTGGGGAGGGGATGTCAGCCCTGGGGACCCGGCTGGGCTGTGACGTGGGCCCAGGACACCCAGCAGTCCCGGTGGCAATGAGGGACCCATTGAGGGTCCCTGTGCAGGGCCAAGGCGTGCATGGGCAGGGAACGTCCGCAAGAGCTTCCACGTGGGACCCTGTGGGTAGGGGTAGGACGTGGGCTGGCAGTGGCCCGTGGTCGCAGGAGGTTTCGGCTGTGGGATATTAGCTCAGCCCCGTGGTCCTGGTGTTGCCCCGTCGTGCGGGAGCACCTCCCACCGCTCCTCCCCGAGCATCCCCAGCCTCCGGCCGGCTTCGCCCAGACCTCGGCTCCACTATTATGTCCCCGGAAAGGGGCCGGGGGGGGCTGAGACCTCCTCCACCCCCACGCTCCATTAGCTCTGTACTGTGGGTCTATTGTGCCGGAGGACGCGCGAGGGCTGTGTCAGCGAGCGACTGTCCTGCACCAATGAGTTTCCGATGACTCGGATGAGTTCAAGACCCGCTGGCCCCGGAGCAGACGGGGACGAAGCCTGTGCTGATGTGCTGGGGTTTACTCCCGGGGTCCCGGCCAGCGCCCGACTTGTCCATTCCCGTCCGCCACGCTCTAATCCGAGTGTCTTCCCATCCGTCTCCTTCCCTCACCTCCATCTCCGTCCATCTGTCTGTCCCTCACGCCTCTCTCTCTCTCTCTCTGCCTCTCCTACCCCTCTGCTCTGCCAGGGAGGGACAGAAGCGGGGGGCTGCCCTCCCAGGGGAGAGGTTAGGGGGTGCGGGGGCAGCCGCAGGGGGACGGGAGCCGCGGGCTGGGGACCGGGTCCACGTCCCACCCGGGTGAGTCAGGTGCAGTTTTGGGGCAGGGGGGTCCCACGGGGCCTCAGCCCGGACTCAATCATTCCTTTGGCCAGAGGCAGGTTGGGGTGGGGGTGTCCCCAGCTGGGTTCGGGCACAGAAGCGGGTCTGTGCCYGGAGGTCCAGGGCCACCAGAAGCCATCCTGTCCCCTAACGTGTTCCCCTGCACCGTAGCAAGGCCAGGGACCTTCCACCCTGCCTCGCRTCTTGGTCCGGCGAGGGAAGGGTTTGCAGGTGGGGACACAAACATGGGTTTGATGACCATCACAGAGGAGAACCCAGCACATCCCATAGCTCAGCTCCCCCGGGAGAGCCAGCACAGGGCAGAGCCGGGCAGCGGCGGGGTGGCTCAGCCCCGGGCTCCTGGCTCCGGGTCCTACCCTGGGGTCCTACCCTGGGCTCTCGTCCCTGGGCTCCCGTCCCTGGGCTTCCATCCCTGGGCTTCCATCCCTGAGCTCCCGTCCTGCTCCCTCCTGGCACCTGCAGGAATTTGCCATTTCCCTGGAAGCGGAAGGCGGGAGCGACTTCTCCGCAGTCCCTGTGGCGGGGGATGGATCTCGCTTGGGCGTTTATTTTAATACGTCTCTCTCTCTCTCGTATCTCTCACTCTCTCCTGGTTCTCGCCTCTCTTTCCCCGGCCCCCCCGCGCTCTCTTTCCGTCCGTGCCTTTCTGTCCCCCTGCCCCGTCCCCCCGCTCCCCCCCCAGGTCAAGGTCTGGTTCCAGAACCGACGCACCAAGCAGAAGAAGGACCAGAGCAGGGACTCTGAGAAACGCTCCACCGCCACCTCCGAGTCCTTCGCCACCTGCAACATCCTCCGGCTGCTGGAGCAAGGCCGGCTCCTCTCCGTCCCGGCCCCCCCCAGCCTCCTCTCTCCCACCTCCAACCCCATCGGCAGTCCTAYGGGCAACGGATCCAGCTTGGCCACCCCGGGAACCACCTCCCCCGGGCTCGGCGGCGGGAGCAGCCCCCCGGGGCCGGGAGCCTTCAGCCTGCAGGTCCCTTCTCTTGCCTCTTCTTCCTCCTCCTCCTCCTCGCCCAGGCTGCCGGCCGCCCCGCTGTGCTTTGGGGGGCCGCTCCTGGGCAGCCTGCACGACCTCCCGGGCGCTTACGGACTGGGCACTTCTGCTTTTGAGCCTTACACGCGGCTGGAAAGGAAAGACAATTCTATACCCAGCAAGAAGCCAAGCCCTTAAATCACAATGAGTGTCAAAAGGTCTCCCCCCCGCCCCCGCCCCCACGGCCCCCACGCACCCCACGCCCCACACCGGGGTTTGATTTGGCAAGCGGGGTGTGGAAGACCGTGTACCGCCCGTCCGGGGGGGTGTGCGAGTGTGTGCACACGCGTGTGAGCGTGCACGCCTGGCCCCCGCCCCAGACGCACCGATACGCCCGTGGATGACACCCTGCAACTCCTCGCCCCAGGGCCGACGCTGAACCCGGTCACGCCTGGGGGGGTCCCTGGGTGTCCTGTGTCACCCGCGCTGTCCTGTCCCTCGCCGACGCCGCTGGGTCTGCCAGGGCCACGTCCCCCCCTCCAGGTATCGCCCATTCAGGGTTTGGAAGATGATGCTGTGGTCTTGCTGTGCGGGCTGGGAGAGGAGCAGCTTGGGGGGGGTGTTGGGGGGTTGCTGGACTGTCACCCCGGGGAGCGGGAGGGCACCCCGAAAGGGAGAGCGCAGGGCAGCGCCGGGCTCTGTCCCTGCCCAGCCATGGTGTCCTTGGGCAAGCGCCGGGCCTCAGTTTCCCCATCTGCAAAGGCCTGGCTGAGGTTGTCTCCGAGCATGCTGGTGGCTGTGGGGTCCAGGTCCCCTCTGCCGGCGGGGAGCACGGCTCCCATGGGATGCTTGTCCTCCCAGACCCCCGGCCCGGGGGGTGGGGAGGTCTGTGGGGGACCGATGGTGCTGGTGATGTCTCCAGCCCCCCGCACCAGTAGTCCCTGTGCTCAGGAGCAAGCGGCCGCCCTGACTCATGAGACATCCCCAGGCTCCTCYGCGCCTGCTCGTGCGGAGCCAAACCGCTGTCCCAGATCCTGTTTTGGTGCTGCCTCACCCCGGCAAACCCCCGGGGATGCTGGAGGAGCCTCCGACCTCCCGGGGGGGGCTGTGGTGAGCTGGGGCCAGGCCACTGTCCTGCCCCCCACCAAGGAAACCCCACCAAGGGAGATGCGGACGTGTGGGCAGTTGTGACGCTGGGATCTGCCCCTCTGGGTCGGGCCACGGGGGCTCTTTGCCATCAGTGGGAGCCCAAAGCACCCCCAGCCCCGTCCTGGGGTGCTGGGTGCTCAGCGCTGGCGCTGCAGTGAGCCCCATCCTGAGCACTGGCCTAGCAGCACCCCCCCTTTGCGCCCATCGCCTGGCAGAACCAGGGTCTCGCCCTGAGAGGTGCTGAGCACCCGCTGCCTGCGAAGGGAACGAGCTCCATAGGGTTGATGGTGGGCTTGGAGCCTCGCTGGTAGCAAAAACGAGAGGGGCATTGCATGAGGTGTCCCTTGGGGAAAGGGGCAGCATGGYCCCCCTGGCATCTGCTGAGGGGGGGTCTGCGCTGGGCAGAGTCTGGCCCTTCTGTGGTGTGAGCATCACCTTGGCAGGGTGCTCTGCGGTGGCATCGCCTTGGCAGGGTGCTCTGCTGGCACAGCCCTGGCAGGACGCCCTGCAGGGACATCGCTGTGGCAGGAGCAGGGTGATGCCCTGAGCCCCCTCCCAGCGCCCAGGAGCTGCCATGGGGCTYATCCCCCCCGCACACCCCCAAACCGAGGGGCTCCTGCATCCTCCCGCTGCGGTTTAATGTATAATAATGATAATTACCACTGAGCAACCCCCCAGCCTGGCCCGGGCCGAGCATCGCTGCGTGGGCTGCAGCCCCCCCGCCCAGGCTGCTGCTCGGTAGGGACCGGTCCCTACGGGGGACACAGCTGCTAGCCCGAGTGTTCCCAGGATTTTGCAGGGAAATATTTAAAATAAATGATTTTATGAAAAGGTTTCGGTGATTTTTATTTTTCCTTTAAATCAAGCGTTTCTATGAAACAGTATTTATTGTTCACCTCACKTCTGGAGCACTTTATGGGAGCGAGCCCTTAGGTCTCACGCTGCTCTGTGAAGCTCAGGAGGGGTCGGCACCCCCCAGCCGCAGGTGGGGAAACTGAGGCAGGGTTTGCCCGGGGATGCAGAAAGCAGGGACAGAGTTTGGTTCACGGTGACGAGCTCCCCTCTCCCGGCCCGGCTCAGACCACAGCTCGCTGCCAACACCTCCGTACCTCTCCCTAAATGTGCTGTTTGCTGGATAGTGCTCAAACCCCAACACCCCGGTGACGTGTTTGACCAAGGTTTTGGATTTTTGACAGGACAACGACCTTCTCCCTTCCCCTCGTCACTTAATTTATATTTACATTGCCATTCTTCATCCTTCCCTGGTCTGCAAACGTGGTATTTAAAGACAGCGAGCCGAGGCGGGCAGAGCGGCTGTGCCGATACGGAGGGGTCGTGCCCGCAGGTGGGACTGCCTGCAAACCTCCCCCGGGACTTGGTTTGCTTTGGTTTTCCCTCTTCTCCCCAGGAGCGGCTGAACCGCAGGAATTTCCTGAGGTTATCGGACCCCGGTTCCTCCCACCCTGGGCTCACTGGAGGAACCTTGGTCCGGTTTGATGGAGAAGCGACCCCCTTGCACCTTCACAGGTGGAGGAGGTTTTGGGGCATTTCAGAGAAAGCAAGCTCCAATTGTATTTTCAAAAGAGCCCCCCAAAGCCTGGGAGTTTCGGGGGTTCCCTGATGTGTTTGCCCAGCTTGGGGCATCCTCACGGGTCCCCTGCATCCTCCTCCCGCTGCTCAGCGGCCAGAGGGAGAGGTGGAAAGCGAGGCAGGGAGGCCACGAGCTGCCCTGCAATGAAATGGCAAGCCCCTTCCGCAAATTTAAACCCAAATGCTGCTTTCACAAAGGCCCCAAATCTGATCTAAAGCTGCTGCTTCTCCAAAGTTTCTTCTTCCAAAGCAAACACCTCCAGCAAAGCTGTCCCGGGAGGTTTAGGAAGGTCCCATGGGGACGCCGGCTCGCCCCCAGCCCGTCCCGCTCTGCTCACCTCCAGCAGCTCCTCCTGACTCGTACAATTGGGAAAAAAAAGTGGGGGGGGGGGAAAAAGTGCTGGATGTAAAACTTCAACGAATAGTGTGGTTTCTTATGGTTTCTAATAGTTAATAAAAGTTATGTCCTGCCTCCTGCCTGCCTCCTCCTCCTCCTCCTCCTCCATCGCCTTCAGGAGCCGCGGCTGAGCCACTCTCCACCACGGCTCTCCCGGTACCAGCAACCTTTAGCGGGTGGCTTTGCAGGGAGGTGTTTTGAAGCCCATCGTTGCCTGCTCTTCCTGACCTCCGTGCATCGTCAGAGCCCCCTACAGATACCTCCACTACACCCCCCACCCCCCCGTCCGACACTCACCCCCCTTCCCCAGCAGGCACAGGGCTGCCCTGGGCACAGACCCCCATCCCAGATGCCGTACACCCACCCACCCGAGACGAGCCCCCCCTGCCCCCCGGGCCTGATCCCAGCCCTGCTCTGCCTCTGCACTGGCACCCACAGCCTGCAGTGGGTGGGGGGTGCAGACCCCTCACCCCAAACCGGACCCATAACCCCACCCTTCCCCAGCCCTCCCCCCAACAAATCCCCTCCCTTCCCCCTGCCCCTGATGCTGCCCCAAACTCCACCTTTACCCCAACCCC
>JAYKAV010002784.1:666737-680265 GCA_035582835.1 Phoebastria nigripes
TACAGCCAACACGGGGCTGCGGCCGCTGCCGGGGCTGCGGGCGGGGCGGCCCCGACGGGCCGGGACCGGCTCGGGCCGGTGCGGGGGGTACAAAGCCCGGGACGCAGCCGCCCGCCCCCGCGCCCTGCCCGGCTCCAGCCCCGGCCATGGCCGCCACGAAGGTGCAGGCAGCGGCGGCGGCAGCAGCCGTGCCCGGCGCCCGGGAGCACGCCCTGGCCGTCACCCGCGACTGCAGCAGCAGCCCCAGGCTGAGTGAGTACGGGGGGGGACACGGGGGGGCACGGCACGGCACCCCTCTGCCTCCAGCCGGGGGGTCACGGTGGGCGCCCCGGGCTGGCAGGGGCGGGTGGGTGGCACTGGGGCAGGCAGGGGTGCGGGCTCTGGTGGCCCTCCATCCAGCCCTCCGGGGTCCCTGCTTGCAGGCAGGGGTTCTGCCTTCGCTGCCGAGACCCTCGGAGGGAGCGCGGGGGCTGCGTGGGTCTCTGGGGAGGGCACGGGGACTGTCGCGGGGCTGGGGGGTCTGTCACCCCCCTCCTGGGGGCTGCAGCTAGAGGGGCTGGGGAAGGTCATGGCCCCCCCAAGGGCTGTTGGGTTCGTGCTGGGCTGCGGCCGATCCCGCTGGGGTGCACCGGGTGCCCCCCCAGGCGATGGAGCCCGTACTGACCCACCGCAGGGGGGGCCAAGTGGGGTTGACAGCCCCGTCCTCCCTTGAGACGTGCTAAGGAGGGACCACCCACCCATGCTGCTGCTCCGAGTCCTCTCCGGGTGTTCACCTCCCCAGCGTGACCCTCTCCCCGGCCCCGGGACGGTGGGGTGCTCCTGTGCGCAGGCCCTGCCGAGGTGTCCCTGGGGTCAGCCATGCAGCGGGGAGCCGGGGGCGCAGCCTGGGCACCCAGCCTGTGCTGCGTCCCGGGGGGACGAGGGACTTGCTGGGGGGGTGTTTGCCGAATGTGGTATTTCCCGTGGCCTCTCCCGGCACACTCGTGTGCTGGAGCCTGTGAGGACGGCCGCGTTCGTCAAGGGGACGTCTGTGTGTCTGTACTGCCAGGACTGTGTGCTGTACCGTGTGGGTCTCCCCTGCGCTGCACCCATGGGTGCTGGCAGCTCTGTCTGCCCCTGTGCACCCTGCTTGCAGCAGACCATGGGACCTACGGGCAGCACCGGGCTGCAGGCTCGACACTGGCACCCTCAGCTCCCCCCACCCCGGGCTGCACCCCCATCCCACCCTGACCTTGGGGAGCCTGGCATCACACCAGCCCCACATCTGGGGGGTGGGCTGTGACCCCCCCCAGCACCCTGGCCCCGAGCACAGCAGGCTCAGAGGCATCAAGGACATTTGCTGTGACCTTTGTGCCATCGCTCCCGGGTCAGGACGGCTGGAGGGAGCTTTTGCTGTCACCTCCCTCACCCCGAGCCGGGTGGCTCCGGGCTGGCACGGTCCCGGCTGCACCCTCCCGGCATGGCTGAGCGCAGCCGGCTCTGCCCGGCTGCCCGCCCGTGTTTGCTGTCAACACGGAGCAGGGAGCAGCCACCCATGGGTGACTTCTCCCCAGTTCACGCTGGGTGAGAGCCAGCCCTTGGCCCGAGGAGGAGCACTGGGTGGCAGGGAGGGGGCCGCAGGCAGCCGAGACTGTTTCTCCGCGCGTTAGAGGCAGGTCCTACCCTCCCCGTGGGCTCCCTGGCCGGATCCTGCAGGCAGAGGCTCTCACTGCACCCATGGGAGATGGTGTGCTGGGCTGGGAGAGCAGCCGCCCCCATTGCCCGCCCAGAGGATCCCAGCCTCGAGGGGTGCCCCCCTGCGCAGCCTCTCTGCCCCGGCCGGGAGGGGACGGGGGCTGGCACGGCGGGCCCCAGCTGGCACCCGCAGGGTGGTGGGTTGTCCTCCCCCGGGGCGCAGCGTGTGGCCGAGCTCCCGTGGGGTCTCCGTGGGCTCCCTGGAGCTCGTAGCTGGACCCGTCTCGACCCAGCCATCCTGGCATGTGGCTCCTGTGCTCTTCCTGGCTTTTCAAGGCAAAAACGCCCATTTTCAAGTTTCTTCCTGCCTGCCATGACCACAGCCGAGTACTTTTATTTTAGAGAAAGCCGTGTTTTGGCCCCAGGAGCTGTAGGGGCAGTGCCAGCTTTGCCAGGCTGGCTCTGCAAAGCCAAACCCCCAGCAGCCACATCCAGGCTGGGACAAAGTCCTGCCCTGGGTGTCCTGTCACCACCGTATGTTGGAAAGAGATGGGAGAGGCTTGTGTGAGGAGCACAGGACCGTAACAAGCCGACGGTCTGCAGCCCCACGTGCCGGGGGGAGCCGGAGGGGTGGGAGAGGTGGGTCCCGGAGCGGGAGGGAGCCCTTGGGACTGCCCCGAAAATGTGCTGCATGGTGAAGGCGAGGGTGGGAGCCAGGAGGAGGGACCCTGGCAACGTGGGAGAGCTGGGGGGTGTACCTGGGGGTGACATTTGGAGGGGTCCGGGGGAGGTATCTGGAGACCCCCCCCCCAGCACGGGGGGAGAGGCAGTGTGGGGCTGAGGGTGGCTGAGCTTCTGGTCGGTGCCACGCCACGAGGGTGCAGCGTGGCAGGTCTGGGTGGGACGGGTGTCTGCATGCCGTGGGTATTGCCCGGGACGCCAGGCTGAGCCGGGGCACTGCCCCTGCGCCAGGGAGATCTCTGGTGTGTGCCACTGCGCCGGCTTCCCACTCTGCATGCCCCACGGCGATGCCACAGCCTCTCCCCAGCCCCACGGCTGGGTGCCCAGCTGCACGGGGTGCCTGGGGTCCCGGCAGCGTGGGGTCCCGGCAGCGTGGGGTCCCGGCAGCGTGGGGTCCCGGCAGCGTGGGGTCCCGGCAGCGTGGGGTCCCGGCAGCGTGGGGTCCCAGCGTGGCACTGGGCACAGGAGCAGCTACGTGATCCCCAGCTACCACCCAGCACCCCGGCCCCCAGCCCAGCGCCTGGAGCTGGGGGGAACTGGGGGTCCGAGCAGGGCCGCGGGCAGGCAGGGCTGGCTGGCAGGAGCAGGCAAAGCGCTGCCTGCACTGCTCTGCTGGGGCCGGCTCTCCTGAGAGGCAGGAGAGGTATTAGCAGCTGCTTCCCAGTGCTGCGAATCCATTAGCACAAGCGAGCGGAAGAAGCACTTATCACCTCCTGGCCTTTGGCTTGACCCATCTTTATGAAAAACAACCCAGCGAACAGTGCCGCTGCCCGCACGTGGGCTCGGGGCTGCTGCCCACATGTGGGCTCGGCGGCCGCTTGTGCAGAGCGGGGTGCCCCGCAGCCCGGCACGGCCCCACGGCGCGCTTTAAACTCAGCAAGCGCAGCCTGGGAGCGACTCGAGGGCTGGGCTGCAAGGGGATGGATGGATGGTTGGACGGATGGATGGATGGATGGATGGAGAAAGCAGGAGATGGCTGTCAGCAAGCCCAGTGACACAACGGTTGTGCYGTGCGATCGCAGCCCAGGAAGGGGAGTTTGGTGGGACACGTCTCAGCTTCGCCTCCGCCGTGTCCCGACCAGCCCCGTTAGCCGTGACGCTGGACTCCTGCCGGGACTCTGCGCTGGGTCCGGGCATGGTGCTGGACRGTGCCTTTGGGAGCTGTGTCCCACGTCCTTTGGGTTTGGGATGTGGTGTTGCCCGCTGGGGACGCGGGAAGCGGGAGGAGAGGAACCCGGGAGATCCCCCAGCCCTGGGCACCCCGACACGACTCTCCTTGGGGGCTGCTGCTGGGCAGGAGCTGGGTGCTGAGCCTCGCGGGGCCGCGTCGGGCTGTGCCCTCAGCCCGGGTCCCCCCAGCCTGCGGGGAGGAGCGAGGGGCTCGCGGGGCTCAGCACCGAGTTGCAGGATGGAGGAGCATTAAATTGCCTGGTCTCTTTGGTTTCTCTGTCCTTAATGTTCCCTGCCTTGCCCAGCAACTTGAATTCAGTTTCAGACCTGAGATTGCTCGCCGGGGGTGCGACCCTGAGCCGCAGCTTGGCACAGCCTCGGTGGAGGAGTCCAAATTTAACTCCCCGAGAGCCTTGTGAAGGGTTCCCGGGAGCCCCRTTGGCTGCGTCAGAGCCCAGGGCTGCACGGTGGGGACTGGGGAGGGAGGGGACGGTGGCATTGCGGAGGGGCACCACGCAGGGGACATAGCCTGGCCCTGCGGGGACCCGCAGGCGGAGGAGCCCGCGGAAGGCGCGAGCCCCTTATGCCCATTTCCTAAATGAAATTGGATTTTTTTTATGTATATACACACACAGGCCGCCTGTCCCTCGGCAGAGGGAGGTTGCTGGTGATGGAGAACTTGCCGCTCCCGTGGCCCTTTTCCCATCTCATAACCAGCCGGCTCCGCCGGCACCTCGACCCTCCCCGGCACTGCYGTGGTGACACCCTGGTGCTGCAGACGGGAGGGTTGTGGGTGACCCGGAGAGGATGCCGGGAGCCCATTGCCCTCTGCGATGGAGCTGCCAGACTGCTCGGAAGCAGAGCCGGGCTGATGTCCTTGGTGTGACTATAGGAGATGGTGGCCACCATGGGTTCACGGGGATGGTGAAGGGGCTGGTGGGTTTCCTGGGGGCTGCAGCCGTTGCATGCCCCCGTCCCGCTGCTGGCCGAGCCCGGGCAGGCCGGTTGTGTCTGTTCCACGTGCTCCAGCCCCCGGTTGCAGGAGCCGTCCGTGCTCCCACCCAGCAGCAGCATCTCCAGCACCCCATGGTCCATCCCGCCGGGGTGGGATCCTCTGCCCCACGGTGCGGCGGGATCCCCCAGCCCCGCTCTCCATCACTTCTCCTTTCCTCTTGGGGCCATCTCCTCCCCTCAGCCTCTCAAAAGCCCTCAGCCCAGCTGGTGCCTGCATCGCCCGCCCGGGGCCGGGGTCTGGCAGCCCCGCTCCTCGCTGCCCACCCCCCCGGCCCTGTTTTGTCTGATAGAAAATGCAACAGCAAGCCCAGCAATTTTTTTTTTTTTTTTTTTTTTTTTTTCCTTGGGTTGGCTTGTTTGGTTCACGCTCGGCTGGTCCTGCCATTCTTTGCCTTTCCTCACATGACGTGCAGGTGTGTATGGGAACCCTCGGCCGCCGGGCCCTAATTAGTGGCATAGAGTGTGACCCCCCGCCGGGCTTTTCACCGGCTCCGCCGGGCTGGGACAGGCCGGTGGGTTTGACAGCGCGGCACAAAGTGACACATGGCACAAAGGGCAGGTTGCAGAGGGGGAAAACGGTCACTTAGGGACTGTCGGAAAAGTCCCAGGACGGCCCCGGGCTGCCGCGCTCGCCACCCGGTGCAGGATGAGGCCACCGGGCGATGCTGGCTCTTGGCTCCGCGAGGCGCGTCCGGGCGGATCGTGCCGTGCCCGGAGGCTGGGTCACCACCACGGCTCCCATGCCGGGGACGGGTAGGGCTGAGTGGGATTTTGAGCTCAAAGTTGCCATCAGGGCCGGATTCATGCCCCGTCCCGGGAGCTGGGCTGCGGCACCTCAAGCATTTTGGTTTAAAAACTAGGCTTGTGGGCGATGAAAGGGTGAGTGGCATCTGGGGGAGGATGCGGGATGCATCCAGCCTAGTCCAGAGCACCCTGCGCCTTGCGTTCAGCACACCCAGACCCCTCTGCCCCACGGGGTGTCCGCTGCCCATCGCTGTGGGGTGCCAGGCGGGGGGCAGCACAGTGGGACACCCCCCCCCCACCCCCACCCCCCCGCAACGCCTGCCAGGTGTGAGCTGGGGGATGCCGGAGACCCGTCCCGGTGCCGCAGGGTGGCTCAGGATTGGCTCCAGACCTCCTGGGCTGCGGGGGAGAGGTTTTGGGGATTTTGGGGCTATTTCTGAGTCCCGTTTCTATCTTTGCTCCAGCCTGGTTCCCCTTCAGCCCGCTCCATCCTGTGCTTCAGCCCGCGCATGGGGCTGAAGGCGGGAGAGGGCGTTGGAGGCTCCGACGGCTGCGTGCAAACCCCGGGTCTGTAATTTGGGGTAGGGGATGTGCAAAGCCCCTCGGGCGGCGAGCAGGGAATGAGCAACACTCGTTGCTCGCCCCTGACCATCACCAGGCAGGCGACAAATTTGTCCAAAATCAGCCTCGATCACTTCTGCGGAGAAGGTAATACCCTTGGCAGTTTTTTGCCAGCCTCCACGCCGTGGCCGGGGCTGGAGGAGGATGGGGCCGGGGCGGCATCCATCCCCTGGCCGCGGCAGACGGCAGGTCCTGGGATCACCGGCCCTTCCGGAGGTCGGGAGCGAGCCCCCGGCGCACTTTGGAGCAGAGCCCTAAGGCGTGTGTCTGGCCGGGGGAGCCGGCGCGATGGCCGGGCAGGGGCAGGGGGCTGGGGAGGGCAGGGCGGGTGAGTGGGAGCAATTAGCGGCGGGTGTAGTTGGGTCGGGTCCTCTTTGTCACCGGGGGCCCTTTCCCCCCGCTCCGGCCGCCGCGATGGTTAGTAGTGCGTGAGTGTCAGGGCTAACGGAGATTGCATCTGACAGGAGCTGTGAATTTGGGGCTGGGGGTGTGGAAAGGCCAGGTTGAAAGACTTTTCTTTTCTCTTGGCCCCTCTCCCCCTGCCTCCCGTGCCCCCCCGCTCCCCGGCCGTGCCCCCCGGCAGCCTCCCGGCCCGGCCGGCCGCCGCAGCCCACCCACCCCGCCGCTCCTCCCCCCCGCTTGTTCATAACAGCTCAACGTCTTAATTATCTGAATTAGTGCTTTCCGGTAGCAGGGGCTCCCCTTCCTCCTCCTCGTCCCTTCCCCATCCCTCTCCTCCTCCTCCTCTTCCTCCTCCTTGGTCCCCCCAGCCTCGAGCCCCTTTGGCGTTACCGTCGTGATTTCCTTTTCTATCACGATAGAGCCCTTTGCGCCGCCGAGATGGGCATGGGCTGGAGGGCTGGAGCGATGCAACAAGTGCCGGGCAGGGCGGCTCCGGCACTGGCCCCGGCTTTGCCGCGGCAGCCGGGGCTGGCCGGGTGTGGGGCAGGCAGGGGCTGGGGGGCGAAGCCATGGGGCTGCCCCGTTGGCGAAGCCGGGAGCTGCGGGTTCCTTTGTAGAAGATGATGAGAAAGTTTTGCAGAAAATTCCCTTGTATGAGATTAACGTTTTCATAATATCGGCTGGGGCGTTGTTTTGCTTCGGTGCGGAAGGGCGAGCCAAGCCCGAAGGGGGTCCCCCAGGATRGCTGGCGAGGCGAAGCCCCTGTGAGAGTTTTGTAAGGGAAATGGTGAAGAACAGAGGGTTGTGGAGCAACATTTTTTATCACCTCCCTATTCCTTTCTCCACGACCAAGTCTGGATGTCTGTCCGTCTGTCCTCTGGAGGCCCAATCTCCAAAAAGCCTTTTGTCACTGGGAAGGTGGCCGAGTGCCGGGCCAGGCTGCCRGGGCTGTGGACTCTCCATCCCTGGAGATCTTCAAACCCCCCCTGGACAGGACCCTGGAGGTGGCTCCAGGTGATCCTGCTTGAGCAGGGCTTGGACCGGAAGATCTCCAGAGGTCCCTGCCCACCTCCACCATGCCGTGACTCCGAGAGCAAGCCTGGATCGTCGTCACCGGAGTTGGAGGTGACGTTGCAGGGCTGTGTGGCCAAGCCCAGACCCTTGGGTTACATTTCGCCCTCTGTGCCAGAGATGCTGGTGGTGTTGCCACCACCCTACAACCTGTCCCCAAAACAAAGTCATGGTGGGGGAGGAAGGGGATCTGGTGACAGCAGAGGGCAGCTCCTCTGCAAACAGACTGGTGCGGTCGGAGAGGAGCATGTGGGAAAGCCAGCGCTGAGACCCTGCACTGCCAGGGACCCCCGCGAGTCTGGGCTGGGGGGACCTTCCCTGCCTCAGTTTCCCCCTGAGGAAATGAGAGGAATAGTGCTGCCCTCCCTGAGTGATGGTTGGAGGGCTAATATATGTATATATGTATGTTATTTAAAGATAGGTGGGTGGGTGGATGGATGGATAGGCAGAGAGCTTGGCCAAT
Source organism: Phoebastria nigripes (assembly GCA_035582835.1). Classification (NCBI taxonomy): domain Eukaryota; kingdom Metazoa; phylum Chordata; class Aves; order Procellariiformes; family Diomedeidae; genus Phoebastria; species Phoebastria nigripes. Next base: position 674,638 of record JAYKAV010002784.1, read on the forward strand.
GATCCAGGGTCAGAGCCATCGGGCACCAAGTGGTGCTGCCAGAGGGTCCAATGCCCTCGGAGGGAGAAGACGGCCCCGTGTGCTGGGAGGGAAGCCAGGAGGGTCCCAAGGGGGCTGGCAGCCATCGGGGCTGGGCTGGAGACCACCATGCTCGGGGGAGAGGGATGAGCCCCGTGGCCCTGTCCCACGTGGGTGGCTCCCCAACAGCTGGGGCTGCGGAGGAGACGCGGGGAGAGAAGAAAAGAGCCCAACAAAACCTCCCGGGGGAAGGGAAGCAGGCGAGGCGGCGGCAGATATTTGTGAAGGAGTTGGAAGGGGAAATAAAAGGCAGAATGGTCACTTTGGGAATAAAGGAGACAAAAGGCGGGGAGGTTGGCGGCAGAGAGCCGGCTCCCGGCGTGCCAGCCCCCCAGGCTGCTGAATGGGCGACCAGCAGGAACTGGGCGTAATTGGGTAATGGGGAGAAGGCTAATTGCAAAAATGGCAGGGATTACCGGCATCGCCAGCATCCAGGTGAGGGAAGGGGGACACTGGGGGCCCTGTTGTGCCTCGGGGGGTGACCCCGTGCTGGGCTGTGGGGTGGCCAGGGATGGGTGCTCCCCAACGTGGGATGTGGCCAGTGAGGGGCAAATGGGACCCATCCCCCAGGAATGAAGTTCCCGGGGCTGGTCCGGCTGGGCTGCCGAGCACGCACATGGGGCCGGCTCCTGCACCTAGGGAGCTGTGCCGGTGCCGGCATCACCAGAAGGGCAGCAGGGATGCTGCGGCACGGGGATCTGCATCCCGCTGCCGCGGCRTGGACCACCCATCCCCACAGCCGGCGGGAGGGAGGCCGGCGAGCTCGCCAGCTGGCCCGGCCTCTCCAATCCTATTAGGATCATGAGTAAATCAGAGAACCCGGTGTGAGAAGAGAGGGCAGAGGGATGAAAGGGCCCGGCGGGGTCAGCAAAGCCAGGCCCTGCCATGGCAGGCGTTACGGCGTTTGACACATTGGTAAAATGATCAAGGAGCGGCTTAGAGCCGGATCAGTTCCCCAGCACCTGCACTCGCCGGGGAAGCTGCTCCCAGCCCTTGGGGTCCTGCCTCCTCTCGCTGGGCTCATACACGGGTTCRTCCCCGTTCCTCATCCCTGTGCTTAACGTCCCAGGTGCCTCCCTGCCCCGCGGTTATCCCCGGGGTCTTCGTAGTTGCTTTGGAGAAATCACATCCCCAGCGCCCTCATTTCCTCGCCCGAATGCAGTGCTGTGCGAGTCCCCAGTGCCCTGAGGTCTCATCCTGAACCCCGGGGTCCCAGGCCAGCACCCCATGGCAGCCGGGCAGTGCCACCCCGCAGGCAGAACCAGCCTGGGTGCTCGGACCTCGCCTTGGCAGTGGTGGCCCCGAAAGCTCATCCTCCTGCTCAGCAGCATCCAGCTGGGGTTGTCCATCCCGGGATCTCCCCTGGTGACCTCCCGGGCTGCCGTGGTGCAGGGGCAGCTCTGTTGATGTGCTGCCGGCTGAAGGGAAGCGAAGGCAGAAGGGCAGTGGGAGATGGCAGGGCTGTGCCCATCGCGCAGCACCTGGGCTGCTGTCTCTGCCCGTGGCTGTGGTTTTTGGAGGATGAGCTGTCTGTCCCCGGGCAGGGCGTGCGGGCTGCTCCGTAAGAGCAGGGCTGGGACAGCGGAGGATCTGCTGGAGGGAATGGGGCAGAGGCTGCCACGGAGGTGGAGTGGATGGGGAAGAGCCTGGCGAGCTGGGGATGCCCTGCTGGGAAGGGAGCTGGGACCTGCAGGAGCCACTGGAGCAGCCCTGCCGCCGAGGTGGGGCTGCCCGAGGCTGGGGAGCTCTCCTGGTGCTGCTCGGGGGGGGTTGAGCCAGGGAAGCTGGGGACGGGGGGACATTGCTCATTCTGGGTCCAAAAACTGCCAGTTGTGGTGTCCCCGGTTGTGGCATCCCCGCCCGGTGTGTGGGGGCACCTCGGGAAGGCGAAGCATCCCCYGGGCCGGCTGCTGCGCTGTCACCGGGCACGATGGCAGGAGGCCACCGTGGAGCTGAGCCATGCCACGGCGGGGGGGGGACACGGACCTAATCCTGCCTTGATTGCAGTGCAGGCAGCGTCTGGGGGGGGACAGTGGCAGGAGGTGCGAACCGGTGTCCGCTGTGGTCTGGGTGGGGAGGAGGGAGGCACGAGGGTCTCCCCGGGCGAGGGGGGGTCCCGCGGTGGGAGAAGGTGGGGGGTGATGACCCGTTTTTGGGTGGAAACTGCCCCCCCCCATGGGTGCTGCCCACGGCCCCGAGCCTGTCTCTGCCTGGGCAGGATCTGGCTCTTGTGACTTGTTGATATTTTTTTTTTTTCCCACAAAAATGTTTTTTATTGGTTTTTTTTTGTTTTTTTTTTTTTTTCTTTAAGCAAAATCTTGGTGTAATGAAAAACTGTGCTTGGAAAGGGAAAATACTGACTTGCAGAAAGCCTTTCAGTTTGCTGGCCGGGGCAGGCTGCCGCACTCCTGGCTTTATATGTCCTTCCTTTCTGCACATTTATTTCTATTTAAATGTTTTATATGAACTGAAATGAAATTAATTTAGTAAAAGCGATGTTTCCTGCAGGATGGAGGTTCTGGGTCTGCAGTTTAGCAGCCGCCAGTCGCTTGGCCCGTAGCTAGGCTAAGGAGTGGGATAGCAGGAACGGATGGTGCTGGGGTGGGAGGGATCCTGCCCTGCCGAGGCTGCGGCCCCCCGGCACCCGCGATTTGGGGGTGGTGTTGCCGGGCGCGGGGTGGGAGCATCCCCGGCTCCGGGGGGCTGACGGTGCGTCCTTCCCCCCCCAGCCTACAAGACGGTGTGCGGTGTCAACGGGCCCTTGGTGGTGCTGGACAACGTGAAGGTAGGAGCCCGTCTGCCRGCGGGTGACGAGGGGACCCCTCGACGGTGTCACTTTGGGCCGTGCGGGGACCACCGTGCTGTCCCTGCCTGGGTCTGGCTGCCAGCCCCCTGCCCAGGCGGGGAGGGTGCAATGGGGGAGCGTGTCCCCCGTCCCCTGGGCTGTCCCCTCCTCTCCGGGGTCCGTCAGCCGGCTCCGAGCTCCCTCCTCTGGACACGGCCGGCGGCAGAGCCTGTGTGCACACGCGTGTGGGCGTGCAAGTGCGGGTGCTTGCGTGTGCACAGGCATGGGGACGCGTGTGAGCGTACGGGTGGCCGTGTGTGCGCTCTGCCTGGGCACCCTGCGCTCCCCCCGTCTCCCCCTGCACCCAGGCACCTGCTGTCCCCTGTGCCCCTGCCTGAGCTCCAGCTCCCGTCCCCTCTCCCCTGTGCCCCTGCCCACGCTCGGCTCCATCTGGGCGCCTGGTCTGAGCCAGACCACGTCAGGAACCCCAGCTCAGCCCGTCCCCCCAGCAGCGGGGGGCACCTTGGTGGCACCCTGCCTGTCCCTGCTCCCTGTCCCTGCTTCGCTTGGGTGGGCGCTGGGCGTCTCAGCATCCCCGCATGGCCCGGCCAGCCGGGACCCTCCGAGGGGCTTTGTTGCCCGGTGGCTTGTTTCTATGGCCCCTTTCACGCCAAGCCCGGCAGGATGGAAATTAATAAGCTCAATTAAAGAGCCAGACCGTGGCGGGTGTTTCCTTCGCTTTGTTGTCCTTTATGCAAAGGTCTTTACAGAAGAATTAAAGTCCAAAGTTCACAGTGCTGGAGCCAGCCCCGGTGGCTGGGAGCGAGGAGGAGGAGGAGGAGGAGGAGGAGATGGAAGAGAGCACAGTGTGCTGGGCAGGCAGTTTGTGGAGCGAACCCCCATAGACGTTGTCCCCAGGGCAGGACATGTGCCTCAGCCAAGGGGCTGCAGAAAAGTCCCTTCCATCCGCCCTGGGGGTCCTGGTTGGGTGGGGGCCCAGGTCAGTCGGTCGGTGTCCCTGGGGGGCTGCAGCCCTTGACACCGYGGGTGCTGGGTCCCGCTTGCCCCTCTGGCCGATGCGAGGTGATGGCAGTGTGATCCCCGACTTAACCTTTCACAACTCAGAGGGGATTACAGGGGATCCGGCGGCTCCCTGGGCTCTTGAGTGGCGTGGGCAGCCCGGGCTGCTCTGTCCCACAGGGTCTGGCAATAGGGGGGTCCCCGAGGGGTGCCATCAGCTCCGTGGGGTTTATCCGGGGCTGTGGGTGCGCTTTGGCAGGGTCTCAGAGATGCTGCTGTATGCAGGTGATGGGTCTGTCTGCTTCTGGTAGGGAAAGGGGTTTGCATTCCTTAGTTCTCAGGCTCTGGGGAGCCTGGTGTGTCTGAGAGCACCCTCAGGGGAAGGGGGGCCCCCCACAACGTTGGGGAAACTGAGGCACGGAGCAGTGCCGCAGCCTGGAGCACGCTGCGGGATGGGGCAGGGGCAGGCAGCACCTTCCCCCCAATGCCTCCTCCTGCCCGGCGTGGTGGGTGCTGCCTGTTGGCATCAGCTGCTGAATGCCCCCACCGCGGTGTTCCGTGGCTGCAGGCAGCACGAACCCCCCGACCACAGGAGGGGAAACTGAGGCAGCACTGGCGGACAGGCCCGTGCAGGCAGGGCTTGCAGGCAAGGGCTGCAAGGGGTGGTCTGGGGCGGGGGGAGAGGAGCCCCCCTTACCCGTCTCACCCTGACCCTGTCCCTACAGTTTGCCCAGTATGCCGAGATCGTGAACTTCATGCTGCCCAACGGCACCAGCCGCAGCGGGCAGGTCCTGGAGGTGATGGGTTCCAAAGCCATCGTCCAGGTGAGCCCAGCGTGGCGGGGACGTGGTGGGACGGGGAACGCACGGGCGCTGCGTGGCTCGGGGCTCTGTCCCAGGGCTCTGTCCCCCTCCAGCGGTGGCTGCCGCAGCCCGCAGGGCCCTGCCGGGCTCCTGTCCCAGCTCTCCCAGCTTGGCAGGCTGCAGGACCGGTGTCCTGGGACCGGCAGCGTCCTGCGGTGCGGCTCCTCGCTGGCCCACGGCCCTTCGGCTGGAGCACGGGGAGCTGCCCCTGGGCTGGTGGTGTGGCACCGGCAGGGACGGAGCTGGTGCCTGTGCCAGCAGCTCAGGGCAGGAGCGTCTGGGTGCCAAATTCAAAATGACRACATCTGCACAACTTCAGCAGAATGCAGGGGCCAGACGTGGGCATGACCCCATGCTCAGTCTCCGTCCTGCTGTGCCCGTCCTCCCCTCGCCTGAGCTGCCCACCCAGGTGCCCCCCATGTCCCTGCCGGGGAGAGCCTGGCTGGGCGATGCCGCAGCCTTCTCAGGACCCCCCCATCCCTCGTCCCCACATTCTCCCCATTTGCCTCCCTGGGCTGCCTCATAAGGAAAACTTAGGACTCTCCTGCCATCACCCCATGGCCACCAGCCCTCTGYGGGGGGCCAGGACCGGGGCAGGCAGCAGGTTCCTGGGGTGCCCGGAGCGGGCAGGCTGCCCCCCAAATGGAGCTGCCAAGCAGTGGGATTTCACCGCAAGCACCGGGGCCGTTTGGGGCTGTCCTGCCCAGCTAGCCCGGGTCCCCTCCCGCCCGGGTCCCCCCCTAATCAGCCAGCCCAGGGCTCGGGGTGGCTGCACGGCCGACCTGGCCGGGTTTTGGCTGGCGAGCCGCCAAACCTCGCTCTTCTCATGCCGCCCGGACCTCTGCAGCGCCCTTTTAATCCTATTAGGGAGTCAGCCTCAGG
>JAYKAV010002784.1:680330-710219 GCA_035582835.1 Phoebastria nigripes
GGGGGGGAGGGAAAAAAAGGAGCCTTTTGCAGAAGCAGCTTTGTCGGGGGCTGACCTGCACGCAGCTGCACGCACCCGGGTGCTGCCGCCATCACCTGCCCTCGAGCCTGCCGGCATCCCCGCCAGGCGGGTGCCCCCGGCTTTCCCAAGCCGGCCCTTCTCCCAGGGGCCACACGGCTCTAATTAAAGCAGCGGTCTGGAGGTTAATTAATACAAATGGTGTCAAATATTATACTGATCAAAATGCTTTTGGTTTCCCTGCCCTGCCCGAGGCCCTTCTGCTGTGCTCGTTGCATTAACGAGAGCGTGGTCCCCCCTCCCCTGCTCCCCACCCCGAGCCAAAGCCCCTCAGAAGGGAGTTTTCTTAACCCTGGGGTTTCTCCCCCTCTTTTATCACCTCTCCCTGATGGGTTTTTTGGGTGAGTGCAGATCACGTCACCTCCCCAGAGAGCCCGAGCCCCCCGGCCCTCTGCACCCACTAATCCCTGCTAATTGCCACCCGCCCGCCTCTTGCCCCGGGGTCTCCGCAGGTGTTTGAAGGAACATCTGGGATCGACGCCAAGAAGACCTCCTGCGAGTTTACTGGGGACATCCTCCGGACCCCGGTTTCTGAGGACATGCTGGGTAAGCCCAGCCCGCTGCTGAGCCCTGACGCATCTCAGTGCACGGATGAGGGGGTAACCCGGGCGCAGGCAGCCGGGGGTGGACAGGCAGTTTGGGGATGTTGGGGTCTTGGGGTTTAGCTCTGCCGCTGCCCAGGGGCTGAGCACATCCCTGGGCACGCTGTCTGGTCCTGGGAGAGTCACATCCAGCATGGAGAGATGGTGATGGTCACCCGCGTACAGGGCTAAAACATCCCCCTGGGCCCACTCTGCCCAGTTATCCCAGGAGAAAAAGCTTGGGATGGACTGGGAGAAGGTTTCCCGGGTGAGGACAGGCAAACTTTAGCCCGTGGTCGTGCTGTTAGCACTCTCATTACCTTGACCTTAGGAGAGCTGGAGGCTGCCCAGCATCTTCCCTGTCCGTGCTGAGCCCTGAGACATGGCCAGGTGTGAGGACACATGGGGGGACCGGCCACCCCTCTCCCCACAGGGACACCCACCCGGGCAGAGCTGGGGGCTGGCAGACCCCCATGGCCCCGAGCAGCCTCCCCTGGGGCCGTTCAAGCTCAGCCCGGGCACTTGTCCCCCCCCAGCCATGTTAGAGGCTCCTGAGGGTCCTACAGCCCCCAAAGCAGCCCCGGGGGCTCGCAGGGGTCACAGCCGGTGACGGCGGTCGCTTGGGGTCCTGGCAGAGGGACCTTGGCTGACGCACGGTATCGCTCCCCGGTCGGGGGCCGAGTGTCTCCTGCAATCTCCTTCCCGTCTCTGCCGGCAGCGTGAAACCCGGCCAGAGCCCTGCCTGCAAAGGGCAGCGGTAAAGGGCAGCTGTCTGGGAGGGGGCAGGTGTCGAGCGCGGTACGGCAGCATGTGGTGACGGCCGGACAGGTCCCCGCTCCCCGCGAGAGCCCCCGGCTCCTTTCCCAGGCAGGATCCCTTTGTCCCCATGCGGGGGTCTGGCCATGAGTCCCCTGGGAGGGGACAGGGGCCGGGCAGGGGGTGTGCAGAGTCCATCCTGGGCTGGCCCTGCTGCCCCCCAAACTGGGCTGGGGTCCCCCAGGTGCTCGGCTGCATCGCCCCATCCTTCCCCTCTGCCGCTCTTTGTGCCGCGGCGCTGAATTAAGCCGCTGCGCGCCRGTGAGACGTGGGTGCCCAGCGAGCGCCAAGGTTACTGACCTTTCATGCTCCGTGCGCCCGCGCGCCGGCCCCGCTGTCAGCTTGATCTGCTCTGACAACGGCGATGCTTCCCCGGCCCCCGTCAGGGACCAGAAGAAAGTCCCATAGGGGCAGCAGCGGCAGGCAGGGGTGCCGGGGGGGGGGGGCGGCGTGGCCGGCACACCGGCTTCACCACTATCGATGCCGTGGCTCGGAGCCGCTCGATGAGGCTGAGCGTGAACAGTGATGCAGCGGCTCTCTGGGAGCCTTGTACCCACCCCGGGACTGGTATGGGGGGGTCTTGGTGTCACCCCACCTACACGGGAGCTGGGGATGCCAAGGGGGAGGTGATGGTGGGTGRCTCAGATGGCATGGGGGGGGCGGTCTGTGGGGACCTGGTCCCATGTGCTGGCATCTTCCTACCCTGGGGGCTGTGGTGTCACCCAGCCCTTGGGTGCCACGCTCATTGCCCGCCCTGTGCAGTGGCATGGGGACGCCTCGTCCCCCGGCATGGGGGGCCGTGGGATGCAGCCCTGAGGCTGGGGGTGCCCGCAGCCACCCTGGACGCAAAGTCCTCTGCTCCTCACCCACAGACACCCATCCCCTGTGGGATACCCCGGGCAGCTGGGATGTCCTGTGCCACCCAAGGGTGCTCTCCATTTCCTGGGTCTCCCTATGGCCGTTGCCCAAGGTGCAGGATGGCCCCCGGGTCCCCCCGCACGCCGTGGGGGGCTCATAGAGAAACCCCAGCAGCGATGTGGACCTTCGGTCTCGGAAGCCCTGCTGCCTGTCCCTGGGCTGCCTGCACCCGCACAGGGGACGGGAGCAGGATGGAAACCCTGCCCCACAGCCATGGGACAGGCAGGTGCCTGCTCGCAGGGCTCTGCCCCAGGCTGGGTCGCCCTCCCCGGCTGGTGCGTTCAGCAGGCGACCAGCAGCTCTCTCCTTGCAGGTCGGGTCTTCAACGGCTCTGCCAAACCCATCGACAGCGGTCCCCCGGTGATGGCCGAGGACTTCCTGGACATTAACGGTGACGGCTCTGGGCACGGCGTTGCTTTGCCGGCTCCTTTTACCAGCCGTGGGTGATGCCGGAGGGTCTTGGGGGCAGCCCAGCGTCCGGGGGTAACTCTGTGCCCTGATGGCCAGAGCGGCCCCGCGGTGCTGCCCCCACCCCAGCTCCCCGGGGGGGTCCATCCGTCCCCATCGGGGTGCCCTGGGTGGGGGTACGGGTGCAGGGGTGGTGCCTGGTGGGCCCATCCCACCCCCGGGCTGGTGCGGGGTGGCTGCACTGGTCTAAGAGCGTGCTTCTTCCTTACCTCCAGAAGCTCGTGCCTTATTTTTAGCACCAACGGGGGCGATTCCTCCATTTTGGGGTGCCCCGTGGGTGCCTCATTCCCTTTCCTGCTCCAGGCCAGCCCATCAACCCCCACGGCCGCATCTACCCCGAGGAGATGATCCAGACCGGGATCTCGCCCATCGACGTGATGAACAGCATCGCCCGGGGCCAGAAGATCCCCATCTTCTCCGCTGCTGGTCTCCCCCACAATGAGGTGGGTCCCCATGGGGTGCTGAGTCCCCGGCACAGCCCCAGCAGCAGGTGGAGGAGGAGGATGATGGAGGAGGCAGCGTGGGGGGATTTGGCAGGGCTGGAGCCGTCTCCTGCGTCTCTCCTCCTCTCCCTGCTGTGCTCTGGCTCCCTGCTTGGCTCCGCTCGCCGTGACGGGCCAGACCCACCTTTTGGGGTGGGTGTTGTGTTCCCTGACCCCCCCCAGCCACGCAGGGTGATGGGGTGCACGCAGGAGAAGGGAAGCTCACGTTACCTCGTGCCTCAGTTTCCCCATCTGCACAGTGAGTGGGTAAAGCAAACCCTGGTATGCCAAGAGCTGCGCTGGGAGGGGAGAGGTGATCTGGGCTTGTCCAAAGTGGGGTCCCCAAGCCCGTGGGGTGGGGGGGACACAGGCCACCCCATGGCCCTGTGAGCGCGGCCATGCCAGGTGCTGGGAGTACCAGCCTGATCCATGGGCGCACGGGTGCAGTGGATGGGCAGCACCGTGCCGGCCCCTCCGGCACAGATGGTGATGCGATGGGATGGAAAACTGGCCCTGACAGATCGGGAACGACAGAGGAGGGTGACCACGGTCAAGTCAGGGCCCGGCACAATGGGCACTGTGCCACAGCGAGGGGGCACGGCTGGCTGCGGGGGGGGAGACCCCGCTCCCCCCCTGACCCGTGGGGCTGGGTACCCACCTGCGGGCTGGGTGGGCAGCTGGGGTGCTGGTGCCCGTGCTGGGATGCGCTCTCCTGTGCTGGTTCCTATTTGTCCTATCTCCATCCCCTGCACCCCCTGCCCCTCGCTGCCACGGGGGCCGTATCCTGGTCCCAGGGGGGTTGTGGCCCCTCGGGGGAGGACTTGGCCACGGGTGCTGGCCCCGTGCTGCCCACCTGTCCCTGTCCCACTGCAGATCGCTGCGCAGATCTGCCGGCAGGCCGGCCTGGTGAAGAAGTCCAAGGATGTGGTGGACTACCACGAGGACAACTTCGCCATCGTCTTTGCTGCCATGGGGGTGAGTCGGTGCCGGGATGGGACAGCCCAGCCGACCTCGGCAAAGCCTGCTGACGGGGAGCGCAAATTGCACAGGACGTGTAGGCAGCCTTGCTGCCACCTCCCTGCACCGCCTCGTCCCTCGCCTGCCTCAGTTTCCCCATGCATGAAGCCGCCCCGCTCCTGCTGACCGGCCTCTCCTCCCACGTGGGCAGGTGAACATGGAGACAGCTCGCTTCTTCAAGTCGGACTTCGAGGAGAACGGCTCCATGGAGAACGTGTGCCTCTTCCTCAACCTGGCCAATGACCCCACGTGAGTCAGCCCCATGGCTCCGGCACGCGGCTCTCCTCCTCCTCCTCTTTCTCCTTCTTTCTCCTTCTCCTCCTTCTCCTTTCTCCTCTCCCCCCGCTGAGGACCTGATCTGTCTCGGGTGGATCGAGGCGCAGGGGCTGGTGCTGGGTGCAGCTGGGGGTCATTAGGGTCCTGCCGTGCATGGGAACCCCAAAGGCTTGCGGGTCCCTCTGCTCCCCAGGGGCCAGCCCCGCTCCTGGGCACTGCGAGCCCTGCCCTGAGCAGCAGAGCGGGGGGATGCAGAACCATGGGGGACCCCTCCCATCCTGCATGGTGCTGAGTCCCTCGGGCTTCTCCGTGTGCCCTCCTGGCACCCCCCAAACCTGCCCCCATGCTGGGACGGGGAGCAGCCTCCAGCATGGCTCAGTGAGGGGCACCTCGGGGGTGCAGGGGGGTGTGCACAGGCTGGGCTCTGCCGGGCACGCTCTGAACTGCACCCGCGTGTGCCCTGCCCCGCATGCTGCTGGGCTGGGGGACCCCCCTGGGCAGGGCTGCTGGGGGACCCCTTGGCGGGGCTGGGGGACCCCCCTTGGTGGGGCCGGGGCAGCCATCCTGGGCAGCGGGCAGCCCGGTGGGCAGCAAACAGGCAGGGGAGGTGGCACCGAACCCGGCCAGCTTTTGGGTCCCCACCCCTTCCCGCAGCGGCTGGGAGCCGATGCCCCGGCTGGGCAGTGGGTGCCTCCCTCCTCCTCCCCGGCCATCGCCCGGTCCCAGCTCAGGGACCCCAAGAGCTGAGGTCCCTGGGAGTGCCCGGTCACCCCTGCCGACAGCCTGGCATGCTGCAGGGAGCCTGTGGGATGCTCTGGGGGGGCGGAATTGGGATCTGGGGGTGCCCACCCTGTCCCCCTCGCAGGATCGAGCGGATCATAACCCCCCGCCTGGCCCTGACCACCGCCGAGTTCCTCGCCTACCAGTGCGAGAAGCACGTGCTGGTGATCCTGACGGACATGAGCTCCTACGCYGAGGCCCTGCGGGAGGTCAGCCGCGTGTCCCCCAGGATCCACCCCGGTCCCCTGTGTCCTCCCCGTGTGGCAGGGGATGAGGACTGCCCTGTTTGGGTGCCCAAGGGTGCCTGGGGTGCTCAGGGTGCTTGCGGTGTTTGGGATGCTTGGGGTGTCCAGGATACTCGGGGTACTTGGGATGCCTGGAGTGCTTGGGGTGCCCAAGGTGCTGAGGGTGCTTGGGGTGCYTGGGGYGCYYRGGGTGYYCRGGGTRYYYGGGRTRCYTGGGGTGCCTGGGGTGCTCAGGGTGCCGGGGGTGCTTGGGGCACGCAGGGTGCTTGGGGTGCTTGAGCCCCCTCCAGCACTAACTGCAGTCCCCCCATCCCGCAGGTGTCAGCAGCCAGGGAGGAGGTGCCTGGGCGCCGCGGTTTCCCCGGCTACATGTACACCGACCTGGCCACCATCTACGAGCGGGCCGGGCGCGTGGAGGGCAGGAGCGGCTCCATCACGCAGATCCCCATCCTGACCATGCCCAACGACGGTCAGCGGCCCCGGGGGGGGCATGGGGGTCCCCGTGGGGTGTGCGGTGCCACCGCTGTGCCCGCACCGGGAAACCACAGGGCCGGGAAATGCCAAATTGTTTTGTTTTAACAAGTTTTGGGGGAGCTCGTGGGATCTGTCGGGGTGTCGAAGCTTGCTGGGATGCTTTAGGGTTATTTTCCCCCCGTGTCGTCCCTCCGGGCCCCCCCAGCCGGAGCAGAGTGCTGGGTTTCAGCCAAAGGATGTGGTTGGGGGGGACTCAGACTTGGGGTGCCTGGGGGTGCGTGCAGGCGTGGGTGTGCCCACGGGTGTGTGCACACACGGGCAAGTCTAAACCAGCTCCTGCTCACAGCCGCAGGCCRGTGCAGCTTCCCCGGGGCCATGCTGCCCCAGTCACCCCCCGACGTGGGGCACGGCCATGTCCCGGGCCCGGCTGAGCAGCCAGACACACTTTYGGGGCTCACACCACCCTGCCTTTCCCCAGACATCACCCACCCCATCCCCGACCTGACGGGCTTCATCACCGAGGGGCAGATCTACGTCGACCGGCAGCTCCACAACAGGCAGGTTCGTTCCCGTGTCCCTTCCCAGCCCCGTGCCGCAGCGGAGCGGGTATGGATCCGGCACCGCCGTGCCCGCTTGCATGGCTTGGGGCTGGAAACCAACCGAGAGCACCGGGGCAGGGGGTGCTGAGGGCAGGGGGGAGCCCGAAGTGAGGGCAGCGGTCCCCTTGCCTGCAGGGGGGTGGCCGGCAGGGCTGGCAGCAGGTGAACGTTGGGGGGGTCCCTCTCGCCCTGCAGATCTACCCCCCCATCAATGTGCTGCCCTCCCTCTCCCGCCTGATGAAGTCAGCCATCGGGGAGGGCATGACGAGGAAGGACCACGGGGATGTCTCCAACCAGCTGGTAAGGGCTGGGCAGGAGGGGGACGATGACGTGGAGGGGGGGAGCGGGATCATTCGTCACTTCAGAGCCCTCCTCCCCCTGCTTGGGGCTGAGATCTTGCTGCCTTTGGCCATGATGGACTCGAGCGCTTATTTTTTGGCACCTCCTCGACGTGAGGGGTGTTGGGGTAAGGGGGTGGGATGCTTTTCCCTGGGAAGTGGGAAGTCCAGGGATGCAAAGCCCCAAAGCAGGGGCAGAGCTGCAGCTTGTCCTGCTGCAAGAATCCCAGGCTGACAGCAAGCAGGATTTTTTCCATGCAGCATATATTATTATATATAAGTATAATTGTGGATGCTGCAGAGACCAGAGGGCTTTGAAAAGTGCCTGGCCACACAGGCTGGGCCCGGGCATGCAGACCCTGCTCGGGGCGTCCCCGAGGCTCAGGGTGACACAACCGGGCAGCAAACGGCCGAGCGAAGGCTGGCGTTTCCCTAAGCCGCTCCCGAAGCCGGGCAGGGGGGAGCCTGCGCTGCTGCCCCTGCTCTGCCTGCCCGGTGGGTTGCATGGAGCGTCCGTCTGTCCTGACGGCCGCCCGCCCGGCCCACAGTACGCCTGCTACGCCATCGGGAAGGACGTGCAGGCGATGAAGGCGGTGGTGGGGGAAGAGGCGCTCTCGCCTGACGACCTGCTCTACCTGGAGTTCCTGCAGAAGTTCGAGAAGCAATTCATCACCCAGGGTGAGGCGGGCGGCCGGACCCCAGCCCTGGAGCCGGGAGGGGGTTTTGGGACTGGACCGGACCCCCAGCATCTCCCTGCTCCTGCACCTCCCTTGCCTGCATCTCTTCCCAGGTCCCTACGAGAACCGGAGCATCTTCGAGTCCCTGGACATCGGCTGGCAGCTGCTGCGCATCTTCCCCAAGCAGCTGCTGAAGCGCATCCCCGAGAGCATCCTGGCCGAGTACTACCCACGTGAGGCCAAGGTGCCGGGCCAGGGGCCGGCCAGCACAGCCCTCTAACCTCCCCCCAGCTCTGGGCTGAGACCGTCAGCTTTGGGGAGCAGCCTTGCCTCCCCCAAACCTCTGTGGGCCACCCAAAGGTCCCTCTGGTGGGGCTGGCCGGGGTTAGCTGCCGGGAGGATGCAGAGGGCTGTGGGTCCTTGGCACCGGCGTCCCAAAGCGGTGAGAAACCTCTTCTCCTTGCTCAATAAAACCAGCGTGGTCACTAAAAACCCTCCGTGCTCTTGCGCTTCCCACCATGGCTGTTTTCCTTCCCACCCCTGGGCACCCCTGGTCCGGTCCCATCCTCCTGCCTGCTCCCACTGACACAGCTGGCATCTCCTTAAGCCACAGCATTTTTTTATTTTAAGATGACCTGGGAGGTGTAAAGGCTGTGAGAGGGAGGTGTTTGCCGCAGAGCTGCATGGGGAAGGACCTGAGCATCATCTCCCGGGGTCAAAGCAACTCGCAGCCAGGGCAGAGCGAGTTTCGCTTCCCCCTCGAGCCCCTGCTCGCTGCCGTGGCAGGACCAGGCAGGATCAGGGTGCTCAGCCCCCGTCATAGCCGGTGGCAGTGGGGACGGCGCGGTTTCACTTCCCTTCAGCGGGCGGGGAGGGCACGGCGAGCGCCGGGGTGGAGGGCAGGCACCCCGCCGAGCTCGGGGTGCTGGGTGCCGCCGGCCCCGTCGCCATGGCCTGGGCTGGGGAAGGCGCCGGGCAACTCGCAGGTAAGGTCCCCCATGTGCGTTCGAGGACGCGGTGGGCTCACACGCGGCCAGGTGTCCCCGCGTGCCTCGTGGTGGGGTGGCAGGGTGGCTATGGCTGTCCCCTGTCACCGTCACCGTGGCCTCTGGGCACCGCCGGCTGAACGAGTTGGTTTGCAGGGGCCAAAACCAGCCCAGAACCGGGCCTGGAGAGGGATTTTCTCCGCTCAGCCCTGTGTCRCGGAGGTTCCAACGACCGGTGGGTTGTATTTAGATGGCCTGCCAGCTCCCAGGCACCAAGTGCGTCTGCCCGCCYGTCCGTCCGTCCGTCCCTCTGCCGCTCCGGGCTGTGGGAGGTGCCCGCCCCGGCTGCCAGCTGCGGTTTAGGGCTTTTGCTGGCGTTCGCATGCTCGTACAGCTTCACCTTGCAAGAGACCATGGGGGAGCAGCGCCGCCTGCACAGCCCGAGCCCTGCCGCGGGCACGGGGGTCCCGGCACGGGGGTCCCGGCGAAGGGTGCCGGGGCCTTTGCTGGGCGGCAGCAGCACACCCGTCCTGTGGGTCCCGCAGGGACCCCCAGCCCTTGCAGGCTGTGTAAGGTCGCAGTAGGGGAGGCTGGATTACAACCGGGCGGAGGATTTAGATTCCAGAGCGCATTCCCCACTGGATTAGGTCTGTGATGGGAAGGGTCGGAGGCAGGTGCCGGATTCCTGCCCCGCTGCCCCTCGGGGCCATGACGCACCACAGCCCCTCTGGGACCTGCCCTGGGGGGAGCCGGGTAAGCAGCCGCCCCCCCAAACCCCCCACCCTGGAATGATGGGAGGACCCCGGAGCACCTGGGGATGAAGCAGCTCCCCGGTCCCACCTGCTGGGGACCCCCAGCCCCCGCCAGTGACTGTCTCCAGGGACACGCTCCCCGGTACCTGCCTGTGTGTGCTCGGTGGGGTCTTGCACATGGGTCCCCCCCAGACCAGTCACCCCAGCGCTGTGGGGGGAAACTGGGGACTGGCCATCCCCCCCGTGTCACCCCGGTGTCCCCCCACACCCGTGGGCACCAGCCGAGCCCAGCACGGGCACAGCTCTGCGGTGGCACCTCTCGGGCGAGCTGCGGGCAAGGGCTCGCCGGGGCACCAGGCTGCTCTGGGACGGCTTTTCCCTCACCCAGAGTCGCTCACCGGGATTTTTCCCGGCTGTGCTCCCGCACTCCGAGCAGCCCCTTTACTCCGATGCCCTCCACTCCTTTGCTGCTGCCTTTGAAGAGCTGGTTGCTGTTGGGTTGGATTTTTGCAAGCTATTCCTCCTGCTCCAGGCTGTCCTGCTGTGCGGACTTTCCCATTTTCCTTAGGATATTTTCCCATTTTCCTCAGCGGCCGCAGAGGCATCGCCAGCCCGTGGCGCCGGGGGGGCTCAGCCCCTGCCCCTTGCAGAGCAGCGCGAGGCTGGGAAAAGCAAAGGGGTTGAAACACCTGCCGGGTTCCACCTGC
Source organism: Phoebastria nigripes (assembly GCA_035582835.1). Classification (NCBI taxonomy): domain Eukaryota; kingdom Metazoa; phylum Chordata; class Aves; order Procellariiformes; family Diomedeidae; genus Phoebastria; species Phoebastria nigripes. The sequence goes on from JAYKAV010002784.1 coordinate 690,525, forward strand.
ACTGGTGACCTTCTGTCGTGCTTTCGGTTCCCCTGCAGCCATCCTGGAGTCAGAAAGCAGCGAGGAGGAGGAGGAGGAAGAAGAGGAAGAGGATGGTGAAGAGGCGGCTATGGTGCAGGTATCGCTCACAGGCTCATTTTCTGTTTTATTTCATCCTGCCCATGTAACTCTGAGGTGACGAAGACCTGGTCCCCCCGTGCCCTCCCCTCCAGCTGGGGCTGTGCGCCGTGATGCCGGGCGGCTGATCATGGGGGTGTCACGGTCACAGCATCCCCAGCGTGGCTGGCAGCCTCCGGGCGGCTCGGGGCTCACCAAGACAGTGCCAAGGCAATGCCGTGCCAAGGCAATGCCACATGCACGTCTCTCCCCCAGCAGCATCCGCCCCTCGGCCAGGAGCTGGGCGAAGAGGAGGAGCGGCTGGCCGAGCTTGAGCAAGGTGAGCCCCGTCCTGCCCTGGTGTCACATCCCGGCACGGTCCCGTATAGGGACTCGGGGACGGCTTCAGCCCCTCACTGGAGCTGGCGGTGATGGGGTCAGTGGGTCAAGTGGGAAAATCCCTGTCGTGGTACAGAGCCGGGGGCCGTCCCTGGTCCTGGGTGGCCTGGCAGGGCTCTCCCGGCCGCTCGGCAGGGGTGGCTGCGGGCAGGGAGGAGGGCAGGGCGCCAGCCGGGACCCCCACCGGGCACCGAGGGCTGGGCGGGCGCCTGAATCCGGCCCCTGCTGCTGCCAGCGTCGCAGGCGCTGCTGGCCGAGCTCTCAGCGCTGGAGATGGAGTTTGAGATCGAGAGGACGTGCCGGCAGCGAGCTGAAGCCTACGCAGCCCAGGTAGGGGCGGGCAGCGTGCCCCCGCCGCCGTTCTCCCCCCAGCACCCCGATGCCTGCGGCCCCTTGCAAGGGTGCAAGGGTGCCGGTGCATCCCCCCCCCCCCGGCTCGGTGGCGCAGTCGACACCGCGGTGCTGGGGGTCTCCATCCCACCCCAGGTGAAGCAGGAGAACAAGCAACTGAAACGGCTCAGCCTGGCCCCCCTGGCCCTGCCCGAGGAGGAGCCCCCCGAGGAGGACCCCGACCCTGCCCAGCGCTACGGGCAGCAGCTCGAGGGTGAGCCGGGCTGGGGGCTCCTGGCTAAGCCCCAGCCAGAAACGGTGAAGCCAGAGGCAAAGCACCGGCCCCTGCCTGGCTGTCCCGTCCCGGTGTCCCCTAAGCYCGGCTCAGCCCGGCCCCATGGTTTAGGTTGTGCCTGGGCCTTGTTCCGGGTAAACAACGAGAAAGCGATACCAAAATCAAATGAAAAAGGTGAAATGAAAGTGCTGCTGGTCACGCTTCCTCCTTTCTCATCCTGTTTTCCCACGTCGGCAATTTCGGTTGCGTTTGCAGCCTGATGCTCCATCAGCCTGTCAGTACCAGGGGGGTCCGGGGGATGCACCCCTGGGGGGGATCCCCCCCTCAGGGGATGCCCCCCTGCAGGGAAGCCCCCCYGGTCAGGTGATGTTGTGACTTTGCCCATGGGCTGACCCTTGGGGGATGCTCGGGGGCGGCTTTGGGCAGGGAGAAGGGTGCTGAGTACGGCCCCTGGTGTCCTCTGCGTTGCTATTCCACCCCATTGCCACGTGTCTGTCCCTCTGGGTCACCTCCCAGAACCAGCTTCCAACAGGGTCACTGGTGACACGGCCAGGATGGGGGTGAGCTGGGGAGGGGGTTGCTGTAGCACCACCAGCCTGGTCTCAGGGACCGGCTCCGGGAGGGCTGCGCTCCCCTTTCCCACCCCTCACTCCCCACTTTGCTCCCAGATCTGCAGGAGAAGATCTCCTGGCTGCTGGCGCAGCAGAAGGACCTCACCAGCCAGGTCCAGGAGCTGCAGAGGCAGAACCAGGACCTGCAGGACCAGGTATCTCCTGGGACCCCCACTGGGATGCCTCGGCTGAGCAGGACCCCCCCTCCGGGGCAGGGTCCTCCTTCATCACCCTCCTTGTTCCCCTCCTTCGCTGGCTCCTGCTCATCCTTGTAGCCYGTTGCCAAGCTCAGGACCGGTTTTTGGGAGGATAGACTCCCCTCTGCAGCCCCTCACTGTCTCCCTGATGACCTGGGGGGTGGGCTGGGCACGGCGGGACCCCCCGGCCGAGCCCAGGGCTGAGCAGGGGCTTGTCTGGCTGCAGCTGGAGACGGGGCAGGAGGAGCGGCAGCGCCTGCGGGCAGCCCTGGGCACCAGCCAGCGGGCGCTGAGGTCCTTCAAGAGAGGTGAGTCGGGTGCTGGGTCCCCACAGCCATGTCCCCTCCCCGTCTCGCTGTGCCCCGGTGAGCCGGTGAAGGACCAGCTGGCAGCTCCCCAGTGCCACCAGTGCCACCCAGTTGGGTGAACCGGTGAAGCCAAAGACAACGGTGCAGCACTGGGAGCTGCAGCCGGATTGCTGGGACGTGGGTGTCCCTGTCTGCGGGAGGTGGCTGAGCTGAGGTCCCCGGGGTGGCACGCACCCCCCCGTGCCGGCGCCGGCCCCCGCCAAGCCCCTGCCCTCCCCGGCAGTGTCCCAGATCGTCACCCAGGATTACTGCGAGGCGGTGCAGCAGCTGGAGCTGGAGCAGGACCTGCGCCTGCACGCCGAAGCCTTCGCCCACGAGGTGCGGCCGGGCCCCGGGCCACCCTGCCCATGGGTGCTGGGGGGGGGGACCTGGGAGAGCAGGGGGGCTGCTTGCTCTCAGTGTCCCTCAGTGCAAACACCCCAATACTCATCCCACCGCTGGCTGCACCCTGGATCCCAAGAGGATGGGGATGCTCCCGGGCACCCATCACGGTCCCCTGGCACCCCCGGGATGCGGTTGGATGGGTGTTGCTCCCAGCCTCCCTGGAAAGGGTTTTTCTCTCGCTGGGGCGAGCCTGGGGGCTCGGTCCCTCCCTGACCCCCGTCCCCGTGGGCAGATGCTGGTGCAAAAGAAGGAGGCAAACAGGCAGAGCACGATCCTGCTGCAAAGTGCGGGGCCCAGCGCCCAGCTGCTGGCGGCCATGCAGGAGGTGGGACGCCTGACCCGGGAGCTGGAGGAGGCCAGGCAGGAGCAGCAGCAGCAGGTGAGGAGCCGTCCCCGAGGGTGGGTGACGTGGCAGGGGGGAGCAGGGCAGGGGCACGGCACGGCCCCAGGGCTGGTGGTGGCTTCCCCTGGGTGCGGGAACCAGCTGCGATCAGGATCAGCCCCCTCCATGCCCATCCCGCGCTGTGGGCCAAGCCTGGAGAGCTTGTTCTTCCATGGATTTCCACCAGTGCATTTTGGGTGCCAGGGAGAGGGTCCCACGGCTGGGCTACCCCACACTGGGCTGGCATCCCCCCAGCCCGCTGGGCTGCTGTCACCCAGCTGAGAATTGCCCTAAAATTAGCTTCAAGTTCCTTGCCAGCGGCCAACGTGGGGGGCTGTGGAGCATCCGCGTCCCTGGCAGGGATGGTACCGGGGGTCCCAGCTCCTGGGCTGCACCCGCCTCCCCCCCGTCCCCCTGCTCCCGCAGGTGAAGGAGCTGAAGGAGCAGCTGGGGAGGCGGCCGGAGCCGGAGGAGCTGGATCTGGCCCGAGCTGCCCTGGCCGCGGCGGAGGATGAGAAGCTGGAGCTGAGGAAGCGGCTGCAGGAGGCTGAGAGGCGGCTGGCGGGGCTGGAGGAGGAAGGTGGGTGGTTTCACCCCTGCCCGATGCGGGCAGGAGGCCGCAGCGGTGCCGGAGGGATGCCCGGGCACTGCCTGCCCGTGGCCGGGGTGGGCTCAGGCTCTGAGGGGCACCAGCCCCCGCGCAGCCCCAACCGCACCCCGTTGCAGTGGGGTCGCTGCAGCAGAAGCTGGCCCAGGACCCGCCACCGCAGAGCCAGACCCCCGAGCCAGCTGCACCCATGCCCCCACCGCCGCCGCCACCACCGCTGCCACCGCCCGCACCCACTGTCCCCGTGGAGTAAGTGACACCGCCGGACATCCCAGTCACCTCCTGCAGAAAGCACCTCTGGCAGCCCAGGGGCTTCCAGCTTGTGTCTGTCATAGCAAATAAGCCGGGCTGGGGGCAAACCCTTCTCCCCCCCAACCCCATCGCTCTTGCCCACCGTGCCAGGCTGTCCCCGAGCCGTGCCTGGGCATCGTCCCCGGCAGGAGGTGCAGGGTKGGGGGCAGAGCTGGCTGCAGGGGCCAGACCCCGTCGGGAGGTTGGGGAGGGTGAGGTGGGCCTGGCTGCGAGCTGGGGGGGCTCCGAGCCGGTGGGTGTGCTGGGCATCGCGTCCGGCTTTTTGGGGGTGAGGGGTGCAGCTCAGCCGGGCTCTCACCTCCCCTCTCCCTTCCAGCCCGCTCTCGGCGATCAGGCAGAGGAAGGGGCTGGCAAACATCCAGCACAGTAAGTTCCCCCCACGCTGCCCTGCTGCACCCCGGGGGGCTCCTGGTGCCACGGGGGGTCCCCTGGCAGTGCCACGGGGACGGGAGAGCCCCTGGGCACGGGGAGGACGGGCTTTCTCCGGGGCAGAGGTTTGCCAATGCCGCACTGGTTCAGGCATCTCCCGACCATCCGAAAGTGTTGGCCCAAGTTGTGGGGTGATGGGCACCCTGCCAGCCCCCCGCTCCCCAGAGGAGGGTGCTCAGGCCCCAGCACCCCTGTCCTGACCGGCGTGGGTGGGAGATGAGCCCTGGCAGTGTTGTACCCAGCCCTGGGTCATGGCTGCATTTGGCCTCGTGGGAGGGACCCCGGGCACGGGGGGAGCTGCGGGGAGGTGGCAGCTCCCCACCCCAGCAGGGACTGAGCCCTGTCACGAGCGCGTGGGGTCTCAGCGCAGTGCTCCCTGCACAGGCAAGCCAGAAGCTGACGATGCTAAAGCTCGAGCCGTGCAGGAGATGATGGAGCGGATAAAGAACGGGGTGGTCCTGAGGCCCGCGAAGGAGCGGGTGCCCCTGGGCCAGGTAGGCAGGGACCTGGGCTCGGCCGCTGCCAGACACCCCCATCCTGTGGGGGGATGTCCCCGGGGAGCCCTGGGACTCGGGGTGGGTTTGGGGAGCATCGGCAGCCCCAGGGAGCTGCGGGGCGGGCAGGATGCGGCCGCATCTCCTCCCTCCCCTCCTGCAGGGTCCGGCGGTGGCAGCCAGCAAGCGGAGGAGCGCGGCGCTGGAGCTGCAGGGCATCCTGGTGAGCATCCCTGTCCCAAGGGGGGATGACGCCAGGCCATCGCGTGGGGACTCGGGTGCCATTGTCCCCAGCTGCAGCTGTCCTGCATGGGGCTGCGTCAGGGCTGTCCTGGCTGGCTGGGAGCGTGGCCCCGGGGGTCCCGGCGCCTGGATGTGGCTCCTCAGCATCTCGGCTGTGTGTGGTGTTTCCTAGGGTGCCATGAAGAGGGCAAGCAGGAGGCCCAGCAGGCGGCAAAGCAGCCTGAAGGGCAGGGACAGGCAGCTGGAGTCCATCCTGCAGCGGCGGCGCTGGGCGGTGGATGCCTCCCTGCCCGCGCTGCCCGCCCCCGGCCCCCCGCCGCAGGACCGTGAGGATGCTGGGGCTGCCGGGAGGCCGGACCCTGGTACGGAGAAGGGCTTGGTGGGGAGTGGATGCGGGGGYTCGTGCTGGATGACCCCCCTGGAGTGAGAATGTCCCCAGGGACAGGCGCAGAGGTGACACCCACACGTCTCTCCCCGCTGCGCGCCCGACTGATGCTCTGCGGTCCCCTCCTGTCACTGATCCCGGTGACAAGCTGCCGGGCGGTGGCACGGGTCCCCATGGGCTCTGCTCTCGCTCTCACCCTGCTCCGTGTCTTCTCTCTGTCTGTCTGTCTGTCTCTCCCCAGGGGACAAGGACATCGGCACGGCTCCATCCGGGTGCTCACCAGGGAGCGGGGACGGGGTCCCCTTCAGACCCCGGGCGATGGGTGGCCTCCCCAGGACCCGGCCCCTCACCCGCCTGGCCGAAGGCAGGGGGGAGCCAGGGTAGAGGCAGCTGCCCACCGCGCTGCCCTTCGCCCAGCGCCACCGGAGCCGCACGGCCACGGCGGGGCGAGGAGGGGACACGGCGGCGGGGACGGCTGCGGCAAGCTTTCACCCTCGTTTTCCAGCAGCTTGCATCCTCTTCTGCTTTAATTAAAGAAGTGAGGTGGCGCTGGGCCCCCGCACGCCGTGTTGTCACCGGAGAGGCACATCTGCCAGGCGAGGGGGTGGCAGGGGGACAGGGCTGGGGGTGGCAGTGGAGCTGCTGCAAATGGGTCCTGGCAAGAGACCTTGCCGGACTGGAGCAGGGCACCCACCCTCCTGCTACCCTAGGGTGCCTGGCAGCTGGGCAGGGATGCGGGTAACATGGCACTGACCCGCTGTGAGGAGATATTTGTGTCCCCCTTCACCTTTGCAGGCTGAAGTCTCCACATTTAAGGATGTAAATGGTGCCCAGAGCCCTAAACAAAGGGGCTTTGACCGGTGTCAGGGCAGAACGAGCTGTGGTGTCCCATGTCCCCCCATGCTGCGGTCCCGGCCCCGCTCTGCCGGAGATGCCCAACCGTGGCATGGGCAGCCGCTGCGCAGCGGCGGTGCTGGCTGGGGGGTGCAAGACCCCTCTCGGTGCCAGTGGAGCCCCCGGGAAAGCTCTGAGCCCTGACCGGCAGCATGGGGGGCTGGGACCATAYGTCTGCAGCTGGGACCCCCGTGGTGCCCCTCCTCTGCAGCGTTTGTCTCTTGCATGGAGCAAGAGACCTAACYGCCTGCTTCTGCTGAAGGAAAACCCCCAGACCCCTGAAGGTCTCGGGTTTTCCTTTGGAGGCCGGTTGAGCTGTTACAGCCCCCCCCCCGATCCCGCAGGCAGCCCCCGCTGGGGGAGCCCCATCTCTGCAGGAGGGGTCCAGCCCCGGGGAGGGCTCGCGGGGCTCCACTGGGGCCACACTCTGCGCCCACCTTGCCGGGGGGGTTCAGGTTCAGGCCAGCGGTTCCTGGGGGAGCACGGTCCGGTTGAAGCCACGTCCCCTGGTACCTCGATGGCGGGGAGCGCCTGTGACCCAGCGTTCCTGGGCTTCACCCAGCAGCAGCTCGGGGGTGAAGGGTCCCTCCAGGCATGCAGCTCCGAGGCTGGGGTCCCCAGAGAGCCGGCAGACCCTTGTTACTCGAAGGGATGATGCTCTTAAGCCTATGCTTGTTTTTAAGCATCGGGGTCCACAGGAGATGGGTTTTCCCTTGAGCTGCCGGCTCCAAGGCTATCGAGCTGGTCCCAAGGGTTTGCTGCTCCGGAGGAGCCATGGGGCTGTTCCCAGTGGAGGGAAAAGCATCGGTGTATTTAGGTAATCAGAGGTGAAAAGCACGGATCTGCTCCRTGGGGTCACGCTCCCAAGACACCCACCCTGCCAGGGCACCCAGGGGTGCTCCCTGCCCCGCTGGTATCCCCCCATCCCCTCTCCCTGCCCCAGCCTGGTGCAGGGGCGTTTCGGGTGCTTTAAGGCAGTCCATCACGCGCAGCAGCAGCAAAGTGAACAGCTTCGTACAGCCGAGCTTTGAACTCGCCCGCCGCGATTTCCAGAATACCCAGCGGGACCCCTGGCAATGCTGGGATGCACTGGGAGACGGGGGTCAGCACTGCTGGGATGGGGGGGCGGTTTAAGGGCTGGTTTCAGCAGCAGCAGCGCTTCTCCCAAACCCTGCTGCACCCATCCCTCCCTCCATCCCGAGGAGCTTTCAAGCCACAGCTCTTCCTTTTAAATCCAAGGAACAAAAGCATTAATTTAATTGTGGTTTCTCCAGCTCCGCCACCTTGTTGCAGGCAGCAGACACCGGGCAGGGGGAAAGCAAGCGAGAGCATCCTCCTCCCTTGCACCAGATGCTTAATTCGCCAGGGCAATTCCCTTTCTCCTCTCGGGGTAGGTTTTATTGCAGATAAATTGTAGAGTTCAGGCCCTGAACTTGCGGCAGGGAGGATGAGCTGGGTCTGCACCAAAACCCTGAGAGAAACCAGAGCTGCCGGCAGCAGCTCGGCCGTCAGCATCCCCCCCGAGTGCGGTTTTGGGGGGGAAGCCGCAYGCCTGGAGAAGCTGGGGGGTCCTCAAATGTCCCTTCCCCGGGCGGAGGGGCCACCCTTTCCTTCGGACGATGCCGCAGGGACGTGGAGGGTGTCAGGACAGGTTTGCGCTGCCGGTCACTAGTGTGGGGTCAGGCCGCTATAGAAGCAGGCACATACGTCTGGCATACCCTATAGAGGGCTAAGCCAGGGCTGCTCAACCCTGGGGGACAGGCAGGATGGGGGCAGGACCCTTTCTTTCTTTTCTAAATAGTTCATTCAGCTGTGTGTCAGAGCAGCTGGGGGGGCCAGGGCTGTGGCGGCTCCCGAGCATCCCCCTTCCATGCTGCATCTCCTTCCAGGAGTTAATTGTTCTCCCCATTAAAAATGCAGGCGTTAGTTGTAGTCTGGATTTATGTACCTTCCGCTTCCAGCCAACGATCTCATGATGCCTTTTTGCAATAATTAAAGAGCTGTCTGGGATGAGTCTGAACAGCCCAGAGGAATAAGGACATGCCAGGAAACCCGCTCCGCTGGCCACAGTGGCATCGGAGCAAGGGCGAGCTGTTTTCGAGGCACCCAAGGAGGGGACAGGTCCCTTCCCAGGGGACCAGTGGTGGCTGTGGTCCCCCCCGTTCCTCGGRGACAGCCAGGACAGGTCGCTGTATTACAGCGCTCCAGCTCTCTGCTTTTTTTTTTTTATATACATTTTCTTTCTCCTTCTCAAAGGCATAGACAACTTGAACTAAAATATTTAAGGCAAGGAGCTCATCTTTCCAATTACCCAGCGTTTCTCATCCTGGCCTTTCGATTCTCCAGACACCTGAGGGCTGCCATGTGGAAAGCGGACAAGGAAAAGCTGCTCGCGAGACGTACAAGCTCACCAAAGGATGAATGTCAGCTTGTTGAACCGATCCTCTTACTGGAAAAGGTGGCAAAAGCCACAGGGACCACAGTGCTGGGACTGGCTTGACCAGTTCAGAAAGCCCAGGGAGCCTGGAGCCAAGCTGCTCCCCCCCCCCAACCCCGGCCAAATTTCTCCAAATCCAGCTTTTCAGGTGACTCCCATCACAAGGGACCCAGCACCACCTGGCTCTCGCATTTCGATCCCCGCTGAATTCGGCCTCACCCGCCCGGCGCCATCAGGGGAAATGCCGCAGCCCGAGCRTGGTTACTCATCGGCAGCCTGCCCTTTCCCACCGCCGCGCTGCCTGCGCTCTGCCCGCTCCGTATCGAGTGAATTCCTCTCCCCTSATTACACCCTCCAAACACCCATGAAAATCAATGCCGGCTCCGCTCCAGCGGGACGGGAAAGCCGTGCCCCGCCGGCTGCACCGTCCCCAAGCCACCGGAGCCACCGCAGCCGGGGAGAGCTGCTGAGCAGAGACGCTTCAGAGGGCAGCTGCGTATTAATATACATGACTTTTAAATACTTAATCAAAGTGGTAATTCACACTTCTTTTTAAGCTAGAGGTTCTTGCAAACCCTCTGCGGGTGGACTCTGGAGCATCCTTGCCTCATCCCTGTGAATAACGAGAGAGTTTATGTCTTATTCACCAGATTTCCCGGGGTCCCCGTCTCTCAGGGCAGGGAACGGGGTGTTTTGACCCAGGCCGGGCTCCCGTGAGAGGCTGCGTTTTCAGGAGCCAGCCCCAAACCTCTCTGCTTATGAGACGAGAGCCCAGCCGCTCCCGGCAGCCCCCGCAGCCTTACCTTCTCCCCACACAGCCGTAGCCTTCGGGGGGGCTTTTTCTGATGCTCACCTTTTAAATATTTATAGGGTTTTGCTCGCTATAATCCAGTTACGGGACTTATCTGAATCTGGTTCAGCTCAAAGAAATGTGTGTCATTAACATCTTAAACACCCGATGATCACGAGCAGTACTCAGGAAAAATGGACTTGTCATCTGGAAAAATACAAAGTAATCCACCCTCGCTTTCTGGCTAAGTGAACGGGAAAACGAGGATTAAAAAGACTCAGTAGAAGGGACATTAAAGCTACTGATCTTCCCCATTTACATCCTATCCACTGGTTCAGCAGCAGAGGAGTCTCAGGGCTCTGCTTTTGCCCCTGTACCCCATGGAGAGAAGGGTCCAGACCCCAGGACCAGCCCTCCATCCTGCCCTGCTCTCCCCGTCGTGGCAGCGACAGCTCTCAAGGAGTTTTCCATCCCTTTGGAGAGACAAAACTAAATTTAAAACCTGACCCGAGGCTGGGGTGAGAGGCACGGTGCTTGCCTTGCCATCCTCAGCCGTGCCCCGCGCGTCTCGCAGCCCCAGCCCGGGGGGCTTCGCCTCGCCTGCCGCCCCCGGCCAGCAGATCTCGCCTGCCCTGGCCCATCTGGCTGCGCCCGAGGCGATGGAAACTGTTAAACACAGTTTGGAGCAGAGCTGTGAACACACATCCAGGAGCTTCCCGGCAGCCTGTCACCCCCCCCGGTGCCATCCCCAGTGCTGCCAGCGTTCACCTCCCTCCTCCACGCCTGGAAACCTATTTTTCAGCCTAAATTTAGTCAAGCTTAAACCTGTCCATCAGGGAAGGGAGCAAAAGCATCCGGCTTGTCCCACTGCTCGCCCAGGCCGCAGTAAGCCGGGGCAGGGGACAGAGCAGGGGCCCGGCGTCTCCCACCCTGTGGCCTTGAAGCAAAATTACAGCACATCACCCGAGCCGGGGAGCAGCTCTTCCAGGAGCTTCCCAGCGCTACGGGCAAGGCRGATGGTTTTCTCCCACACATGCCCTTGCATGTTCTTGCGTGCTTTGCCCGCTCCTAATCACTCCGCTTTGCTTTCAGTGCTTTTACCTTCATTTCTCTGATAACAAAGAGATCTGTACTGAAAATACACACCTCCCGCTAACGCCTCTCAGCGATTAGCATCTCTCAAGGCCTCTGCGACGTGCCTTCTGCAGCCCTCCGGTCCTCTCGATAGCTCTCTCATCCTCTGCTATTTCCTCTAATAAAATAAAAAATAATCAGCATGCACAGAGGGCAGTTTCCCCACACGACACCGACTCAACACGGGAGCTGAATGCTTGTGGGCCGGAGGGAGAACACTGCATCCAGCCTCTCTAATAAGGAAAACTTCTATAGCCTTTATTAGACGAGCAGCTCTCAAACAGAAAYCACACTTCTATTAAATCAGCATCAAAACACGCCAGCGTTAGCGGGCCCTGAACAAACCCAGGGGCAGGGAGGGGCGCGGTGGGACCACATGCCTCACCTTCACCTTCAGAACTGGCCACAAAATAAGCCATTTTCCTCAGAAACTCCTCAAAAAGCCTTCCCGAACCGTGAAACTGCGCTACAGCCACGCACAGCCCTYGCTCCCGGCTAGCACCGGGAGATCTGGTTCTGGCACAGGCTGAAGGTGACCAACAACAGAGCAAAAAAAGAGGGGGGGAACTTTTTTTTATGATTGCAAGAAACAAGAACAAAGGGTTCACCACCTTCTCAGTACGATCATTTTTTTTTTTCTCTCCCCTTTAGGAAAGGAGGGAGACCTGGCGAGTTTAGCAGCACTGGGAACGCCAAGCAGACGACACCCAAGGGAAGCCGAGGTGACTCGCTCAGCGTCTCGCTCCCCTCACACCCATTCACGTGGAGCAGAGAATCGCTCTCTGTGAAACGGCTTCCCGGGGCCTCGCTCAGCCGGCCAGTGCTGCCGCAGCATCCCYGCCACTCAGGGAGGCTTCTGACAAAACCAGAGAGAAGAAAAGTGGGAATATCCAACATTAAAATCAAACAAAAAGCGATGTTGAGTCCTTCCAGGTCACCTCCCCACAGCTGCGGAGCGCAGGGAGAGGCACCCGCCCTCGTGCTCCCCTCCCAACACGTGCTGCGCGGKGGGACGCCAGCATCCTCCGGCGCTGGCAGGCTCCCAGTGGGAATACGTGGGAGTTTGACAGTTTGGTTACTTTATTCTTTTTTTTTTTTTTTTAATTAATGGCTCTGTGTAAACCTCAGTTAAATGTCAAGCGTGTTCTGCTGCCATGCCGAGGGGACGGTTCCCCCACAGCCAAACTACACCACGCTGGCTTTAAACCCCAGCAGGTGACAATGCCTCCCAGGTCCCCGAGCAGGGTGGGCAGTGCTGGGGGGCCGGACCCTCCTCACACTCGGCTGGAGCCAAACATCCTTCCTGCACACAGTCCCCGGGGATCAGCAGAGCTGTATAAAAAGACGCGAGCCCTCCCCGTGCTGCTGGCACCTCCGGCCATCGCCCAGTTTATATGTCCCTAGCAAAATCCCTTCGAGAGACATCGAGGTTTGAGCAAGGCCTGGGGACAGCGCTGCCTCGCAGCCCTCTGCACAGTTTGGGTCTGCCCTGCTCCTTCACCGCAGCCAACGCTGGCTGCATCCGGGGCTCAGTAAATCTTCTGTCTGCTGGGCAGGATGGCCTCCTTGATGAAAGAGAAGATGAGGAGGATACCGGAGCGCTTGCCCCTCTTCCCCTTGGTGAAGTAGTTGGAGACCACGTCGTCTGCGGAGAGGAGGGAAGAACAATCAAACACAAACCCACTGACGGCCACGGGAGCCCTGGGATGGGTCATCTGATTTCAGGGCCACGCATGAGCTGCCTTTAAAGCATGAAAGTTTCTGGTTTGCTCACATCTGGCCTACCTGGGTGTTCCAGTAAGCCACTGCCAGGGAGCCCAAATCCTGAGCTCCCTCTCTTGAGCTTTAGGGAGAGTCCAGGGAAAGCGACAGGGCCCCAGGACTGGAGAGATGCAGGATGTAAAACTGGAACAGCCCTCTGCTCTGCTCACCCTCACCCTGCAGAAGCCTCCCCTGTCCTGCCTCGGCTTTTGGAAGGGTTTACCCGACCAGCTGCCCCCCTTCCCCACTCTGTGCGATGGGAACGGGGTGTGTTCAGCACAGCCCCTGTCAAAAACCATCGGGCGTCTGCCCGGGCCTCGGGAGCGCTCACCTCCAGGCTGCACCGTGGAAGGCAGGACGTTCTCTCCAGCCGACAAGGAGACGAAAAAAGCAAAAGGAATTAACCACAGGCAGAACGTGAAGTAGGCGAGAACCTGCGGGCAGAGCAAGAGAGGCAGTGAGAGCCGAGCCACAACGCGCTCAGTGGCCTTTCACACGCTGACTTCTGTCCGGCTGCCTCAGCCCCAGCTGTACCTCCCTACGATACCCCCCAAGTTTCTGCCTGAACCCCTCGAGAGAAAGGGCACTGAAGGGGGAAAACCGCAACTCAACCTCTCCCGAGTCTCTCGGGTGTTGCGAAGCCGATAAGGGGATAAAATCCACCCAGCAACTTCCACAGAAGGACAGGGTGCACAGGAAAAGCCCTTGCACCTCTCCTAGGCGCCTGAAAACCTTTACTGCTCCCAAAAACCAGAATTTTAAAGAGCACAATTAAACAATCAGGAAATTGGCTGTGCTGTTATGACTAATTAAATCCTCTTCACACCTTCCAGGGACTAAAAGGAAGAGTCAAGACCTGGGCTTGCTCCTCCTGCCCTGGGGTGGGACGCTGGCATAGCACGAGGAGTCGGCGCTTGGGGGAGCGGCCGCTGCGGTTTGGGGAGAGCTGAGCCGAGAGGTGCCGAGCTGCCGCACCGGCATCCTTCTGCGTGCAAATGCTGGAGAAGTGTTAAACTTCAAAATAAAAAAAACAACCACCTTTTTATGGTGGAGTTTTTTGGTTTGTTTTTAAAATTTGCGCTAAGTGGCAGCTAGCGTTGGGCCCAAACAAGCCCCTCTGTGAATTCAGACCTTCGTCTCGGCAGGCGTGAGGGTGATGAGACAGAAGGATCAGCACATCAGAGACATGAAAATAACGAGGAGCAATTATGCCAAAAGGGAAGTGATTTGTGGTTAGCTTGTAAAAAAAATTAAAAATAGTATTATTTTCTGGTTTTCCTAGTTTTTACCATTTCAGAAAAAAAATCTGCACTTAAGATTCAATATTTCTTCCACCCTTCAGCTGGCTGAGAAAGCCCCAAGTCCACACCTGAGAAAAGAAGCTGCAGCTTCCCTGGTACTTCTGAGGGAACAAGCACAGGAACCCCCCCCAAGGGAAGGGCTGCAAAAAATATCCTCAGTGTGTCTTACTGCTGACCGAAAAAATGGCATTTTCCTCTCCCTCCTCCCACCAGCAGCTCCACACTGGCTGGAAGAACACAGATCGACTCCTTCCCAAATGTCTCTCACCTCAGAAAACAGGTAATACTCCTCGGCGAAGTACTGGAACGCTAAGTAGTGATTGAATATAACCAGCACTGCCAAAGGAAAACACAGCAAAGTCAGTCCCCAGCCTGGAAAAAATACCATCGGCGTATTCCAAGGCCCCCGAAAGGGGACATCCACCTCCGCTGCCGCAGACCCCGCAAGGAGCAGTTCCTCCCTGCCGCGCGTCCCCTTCCCCGCCKCCCCTGTACACCTGGAATCCTGCCGTCGCTAAAATATCTTCACGCATCTAGTGAGAAATGGTGTGAGCAGCCAGAGTCCCCCCCAGCTCCRTTCTGTTACTCTGCACAGCCCCGGTCGAGTCCCTCGTCCCTCCGGTGCTTTATTCTCCGTGTCCCCGAGGGCAGCCTGGAGAGCCAAGCCTGACACTTGCTAATGCTGCGCAGCGCTGAGAGAAGAAGCAAAAAAAACCCCCACGTCCCCAACAGCTGCTGCGGTGGGAAGCTCTTCTGCCATCTGTAAACCAAGTCAAGCTGAAACGCGGCCAGGACAGTAAGGTCAGAACTGTCCTCAGCACCTCTTAGCTCTTAAAAGGCAGGAATCGGAGCTGGCTTTCGCCTTTTATTTGAGATGCCGAGACAGYGGCCCCAGCCCGGGAGCACTGGGTCAGTAGAGCCCCAGCAAGAGACAGCCCTGACATGAAACGCTGCGTCCCGCACTGCTTTATCRTTCTCTCCAACCTAAGGACGTCACCGAAGATCAGGATGAGAGTCCAGGTCTGCCAGAAAACACAGCTCCTGATCTACGCACCACGGGAGAGCTACACTCATTTTCAAGCAGCGGATAAAACCCTGCCTATGTGAGTGTTTTGAGGAGCAAAGGTATTTCACTCATACACAGACAGCACCCTGAAATACACATAAGGACTCCAGAAAGTCACGCTGGAAGAAATTTTGCCCGTTCGCTACTTAAGGCGTCACTACAAATCACCGAGAGCAGAGATTTGAAGTCAAATCCGCACACAGGACACTAAAACACGCAGGAAACTCGGCAACTCACACTGGGGGGAAACCATTTGACCTACTCAAGCAGCAAAAAACCAGTTTAATTGGCAGAGCTACTGGCCCACCACCCCAGACCCAGCGGCGGAGCTACTCCCAGGTTCAGCCTACGACACGGCTCTGGCCGTTCATCAGCCGAGCGTGGCAGACAAACGACTAAGCTGCCCGCTTCGGCCAAAACATCGGTGCTGCTAATTTAAGCCCCTGCCCGACCCCACAGCACAACCCTGCGCCCGCGCCAGCTGCTCAGAAGAGAGCAGAGACCCTCGTGCCCGTCTCGCAGCAGGGCTTGCCCAGGCAGGGCCAGGCAGCCCGTGGCCCAGTGGGGATGGAGCCACAGTGGCCGCAGACACGGGCTCAACAAATACCACAGGAAAGGTGCAAACATGAACAATAAAAATCCCTGGTTTAAGCTCAGCAACGCACTTTTCTAACGGGACTTTCTCCACTAACCCTGATGAATTTCCACACTAATTGTGGACATCTGTCTCAAAGCTTTTCTTTCTCTAAACGTCAGCTCCTTACGACGACACACGCACCGTCTTGCACAGCCCAGCGTGACGTCAGGCTGTAATTACACACTCCGGGTTTTTTAGTTTGCTTCAAATCCCTCCTGCTCTTTACCAAGACCCAGTGAAGGCCYAGAACAGGAGGTCTGCAGGGAGGACGCTGAGCTTTGGCACAGCYGGGATCTCGTTTCCCCAGCGCTGCCACCTGAGTTTGGAGCAGAACTGGCCAGAGGGTGAAGCAGAGGGTGCCGGGGAAAGGCCGGCATCGCCAGCTCCGCACCGGGGCACACAGCCGAAGGCGCTTCCCGTGCCACCAGGCCCAGCCCATGATTATCACAGCCACATCATAAAGCGCAATTAAAAAGTACTGCACAAAGCTCAAAGTCCTTCTGAAAGCCACGATGGCTGCGAAACCCAAACCTTCGCTGCCACCCAGAGTCCACCTGGTGATGGGGGTGACGAGGCTTCCTCTGCCCCAGCGCCCACTCCCACGGGAGGGCGATGGCCCCACTCACCGCAGGACAGTATGAAATTGGAGGACGTCAGGACGATGAAGGGGAAGGTCTGCAGCAAACCAAAGTAGACCAGGTTGGTGAAGAGTCCCACGCCCACCATGAAACCGGGGAAGTGTTCGAAGAGGTAGAGGCCAACCAGCACGGCCGAGGAGAACTGGAAGAGAGAACAGGGGTTGYCTGGGGCAAAGACGGGGGTGCAGACAGCACGCAGGAATCCTGCCGTGATCAAGGCGATTTTTGGTGCGCTCTGACGGCACCGCATCTCCCCACCCACCCCCCACTCGGCACCGGTCCTTTGGGAAAGGTCCAAACGGGAATCCCACCTTGCTGCTGCGGCTCCTGGTAGGACACGCTGCGGCTGGGCCTCAGTTTCCCCAGCCAGGGGGGAGCGGTGTTGCCCAGGAGGGGTTAGGCAGGATCACCACCTCCCCGGTTAAGCACGGTGTCGGCAGAAGCAGYCTCTGCTGACCTCCCTCCTTGGGAGCCAGAGCTGCCCTGGGGCCAGGGGAAGCAGGAGCTTCCCGAGCGCTTGTCCCCTCCATCCAGAGCCAACGTCCCATGCTACAGCAGCTCTGCCAGCCCTGCTGCTGCCCCAGGCGTGATTTCGGCAAGAAGCCGCCCGTTTCTGCAAGCACAGGGACTTACCCAGATCATGTATTTGATTATCCTCCTGGTGACAACCGTGTACTCCTCGATCAGCTCCGCCAGGTAGTACAGCCCAGCAGCTGCGGGAGAAACGCCTGGCTCAGCCCCACGGGCCGGAGCAGGGGGACGGGAGGGACCGGGGCAAACACCGGCGCCTTCAGCCGTGGGGGTCCATGGCCACCCCACCCAGAAGAGACTGAAGGGCAGGGGTGCCCCCCCCCCGCAACTGTCTGGGGCACCCGGGGAACCTCGGGGGCACCCAGGGCACCCCCAGTCTCTGGGGCACCCAGGAAACCTCGGGGGCACCCAGGGGGCCCCGGGACACCCCGGCCGGGCCCGGACCCCCGGGAGGTGCTCGACTCCCGGCCCCGAACCGGGTGCCAGCAGGAGCCCAGGCTGCCCCCTCCCCTGAGCCACCCCCCTGCCGAGAAACGCACGACATATCGCGACAGCCCCCGGGAGGAGCCTGCGACCGGGCCCAGACCCCGCGCGGCGGCACCCCCGAGGGTCCCGGTCCCCGRCAGACCCCCGGCGGCGGGCTCACCGATCGCTAGGGTGACGAAGGCCACCTGGATGAGCAGGGACAGCCAGCTCAGCGCGTAGATGAACCACATGGCGGGGACGGGACGGGCCCAGGCCGGGACGGGACCCGCCGCTCCCGGCTCCTGCTCCCGCTGTGGCGGCGGCGCTCGGCGCTGACCACGCGGCGCCGGAACAAGCGAGACCCGCCCGGCCCGGCCAGGCCGCCGCCGCCCGGCGCTACAGCGGCCCCTGCAGGAGCGGAGGGCTCCCGCGCCGCGCTCCGCTGCGGGGGGGGGGGGAACAACGGGGGACCCCGAAACGCACAGGGACCCCCAAAACTGTACAGGGGGCCCCGAACCGCGAGGGGACCCCGAAACGCACAGGGACCCCCAAAACTGTACAGGGGGCCCCGAACCGCGGGGGGACCCCGAAACGCACAGGGACCCCCCAAACCGCACAGGACCCCCCCTCAACTATATAGGGACCCCCAAAACCGTATGGGGACCCCGACCCACACAGGGACTCCCCCCAACTGCACAGGGATACCCTAAACCGCACAGGGACCCCCCCCAAACCATATGGGGACCCCGAACAGTACGGGGACACCCCAAAACTGTACAGGGATCCCCAAACCACACAAAGACCCCCCCCAAACTGTACAGGACCCCAAACTGCATGGGGATCCCCCAAACTGTACCGGGAACCCCCCCAAACCTGTGTAGGGACCCCCTGAAACCATATAGAGACCCCCCTGCACCCATATAGGGACCCCCTGCAGCCATATAGGGATCCCCCTCCATGTGTATAGAGACCCCCCTGCACCCATATAGGGATCCCCTGCACCCATATAGGGACCCCCTGTCCAGCCATACAGGCTCCCTGCACCCGTAGGGACCCCCTCTGCACCCGTGCAGGGACCCCTGATGCCGTATAGGGACCCCTGCACCCATTCAGGGATTCCTCTGCACCCATATAGGGACCCCACCCTGCAACTCACACCCCCCAGCACCCATATAGAGACTCCCTTCACCTGTATAGGAACCTTGCACCCATATAGAGACCCCACATCCTGTATAGGGACCCAGAAGCCACGTGGGGATGCCAGGGACCCCAGCACCCGTATAGGTACCTCTGTATCCATATARAGACTCTCTGTACCTGTATAGGGACTCTCTCCATCCATATAGGGACCCCTACACCTACCTAGGGACACTGGGCTGGGACCCCAGCACTTATATAGGGCCCCTTCCACCTATATGGGGACCCTCTGCACCCACATAGGGATCCTTGCACCCACATGGGGACCCCAGGCTGGGACCCCCGCATCCATATGGGCACCCCTGCCCCATACTGGGACCCTGGGCTGGGACCCCTGCACCCACATAGGGACCTTGCRGGGACGCCCACCCCAGTACCCTCACGCCGGGCCAAATCCTGACCCACTGTGTGTCTGGGACCGACCCCTCCCCACCCCAAAGCTGGGGGACCCCCTGGGGGGGACCCTCAGCCTCAGCCCAGTGTATCCCAATGCAGCCCAGTACAGCCCAGTGCAGCCTCTTCCCTCCCCTGCAGCTGCGGTGGGGCTGGTACTGGGCTGGTACTGGGCTGGCACTGACCTGCACTGGGCTGCACTGGGCTGTACTGGGCTGCCTTGGGATACACTGGGCTGTACTGGCCTGGTACTGGGCTGCACTGGGTGTCACTGGGCTGCACTGGGCTGTGTATCCAGGCCAAGGCTCTCGCTGGAGGCATCCCCTCCTTCCCCCGCACCCAGAGGGTGCCTGGGACCCCCCCCAGCCCTGCCAGGGCACCCAGCAGCCCCCCACCCCGGCCGGATCCCTGGGGCAACAACCCCTGTGGGGAGGATTTTGGGGTGCTGGTGTGGAAGTCCTCACTGCTGGGTGCTKGGGTCCTCGCTGCGGGTGCTGGGGGGCTCAGTGTCTCCGGGAGCTTGAGGGGAGACGGGACAAGCTTGCAGGCAGGACCTGTCACGCGTGCACCCATTTCTGTGCAGGCACCCCCCCCCGCATGCACTCCTCCGCACAGCCCCAGGGGCGGGGGGGGGGGCAGAGCTGGTGTCCCCCGCTCGGAGCCGCTGGTGCCCCTCCAGTGGGGAGGGGGCTCAGAAGAGCTCTTTGCGCCCGCACCTTCCCAACCTGTGCCTGGCACGGCCTGGTTCGCACCCACCTCCCTGGGTCTGCAGCTCTGGGGCATGCTTAGCACGCTCCTGGCACCCCCCTGCATGCCCCTGCCTCCCCCTTGCACCCCCCCTGCACCCTCCTGCACCCCCTTGCATCCCTCCTGCACCCCTTTGCATCCCTCCTGTATCCCTCCTGCCCCCCCTGCACCC
>JAYKAV010002784.1:726485-745394 GCA_035582835.1 Phoebastria nigripes
AAGGAGGAAGAAGAGGAGAAGGAGGAAGAAGAGGAGAAGGAGGAAGAAGAGGAGAAGGAGGAAGAAGAGGAGAAGGAGGAAGAAGAGGAGAAGGAAGGAGGATGCCTTTGGGCTTGAACACCCAGGGCACACAAAGTCAGCGGGGTGTGGGTACCTCCGGCCAGCGGCCCCGGGGAGCATGGCGAGGTGCGGCCCCGAGCTCGGCCTCAGCGATGGGGAGAAGGGGGAAGGAGACGATGCTGCTGGGCACCAATGGCGAGCAGCTGCCCCGGCGAAGGGGAAGGCTGGGGCTGTCCTGCCTGTGTGAGTTCAAGCAGCTTTCTCAGGGCTGGTCTTCAGTCAAAAGAAAAAAAAAAACAGTGTGGCCAGCACAGCATCACAGCCAGGCTCCTCYGCACGCCAACGTCCTCATCCAGCAGCAGGATGAAGCCCTGGGGCCGGGCACCGTGATTTGCAATACCCTGTGTGCAGCTGGAGGAAGCAGCAGCAGGAGAGGCAGCGGCCTYGATGCTGGGAATCCTCTCCCCTGGCTTTCAAATTTGTTTTTAAATTTTATTTTCTCGGTGCCAAGTTCCTGACCAGGCATAGACCGGAGCCGTTTCTTCCTCCAGCCGTTTCAGGCTCTGCCCAGCCAGCTCCTCAGCCTCTGGCAGAGGATGCTGGAAGCCTGCGCTCCCACGGCCCCGCAGCGGAGCCGAGGGGAGGGAACGGTACCACCATACCACGGTGACGGAGGAAAATCCTCCAGGAGCTTCCTGCCGGGACTGAGACATCAGAGGAGCTGGTGTTGAACGGAGACCTCACCCCTTCTCCAGGCAAGACTTCTGCACCGCTCAGTTCCAAAAAAAGTTTATTTTTAATAACGCATTGTCTGAAATTTACAGCACGTCAGAGGGTGGGGGTGGGTTTTTTTGGTAAGAAATCAAATAGAAACCAGAGAAAGGGTGGGAGGGAAAAAACTGTGTGCTACCCCTACAAAAGAAGTTTGCCCAGCGGACAGGTGCCCTTCCCCGCGCCCCGGATCAGGTCCTGCAMAGCCCTGGGCACAGCCTGAGCTCCGGCCCCAGAGCGGAGGGACCAYGCAGGCGCTGAAGGCACGGGTTGTGCCGGGAAACGGGAGAACTCAACCCAAACCAACCCGTACCTCTGGGCAGCAATATTTAAGACGGGCACCTTTCAACAGGCTGCTGGCTCCAGCTGCGGTAGTGTCAGGGTTTAGTGCTGGTTTTAAGACCGGCAGCCAGAGACGGGAGATCTGTTGAGTTACAGAGAGCAGCTGAGTTAAATCAGCTCAAACCTCCGCTCCCCATTAGTGTTTGTGGTCCAATAACCCCCGGCCCTCCCGCGGAGCTCACCGATGGGCGCTGGCAGCTTTGCTGTGCCGAGCTAATGGAGACGGAGCAAGCCCTCAGCTATTGAGTGGCCATTAGCTTCCATCTCTGCAAACGCCGCAGGGATCCGTAATCCCCCTCCATTAACTACTCCATTTAAGTAAAGGGAATACTGGAAGTAAGTGCACCCGGGAGATGAGATTTACACGGATGAGCAAGAACTCACCCCCAACGTTACTAGAGCCAGTAACTATTTTAATCGTTAGGCTATGCCCCTCACCGAGAAGTTCCTGCTTCCTCTGGATACAGATTTCTGACCCCGGCTCTCCAAAGGAGCCCACTAAGCACATGATTTAAAATACCAGAAGCGCCCAGGGCCATGGTTCGGGGAGCTGAAGCCCGGCCAGCTCCTGCCAATGGGGAAGGAGGTCCCCAAGAGCAAGTTCACCCGACAGGCACGGATGCTGCTCACCAACGGCCGCTCCGGCGGCTTTGCCTGGAATGCCACCCGCCACCAGAGCCTCAGCAAAGGGCACCGCAGGGACCAGCACGAAGACGCTGCCCATCACCTTCTCTACGTCTGTGGGTGCTCCTCGGGGCTCAGACTCATCTTGACAGAGGATCCTTCTCCCAGGGAGGCTGCTTGACACCAACTCCCCACCGCTCCACTTTGCTGAGAACGGGCTCTGATCAGTTTTTCTTGGATTTATTTCAATGAGAAATGAAGGTACAGATGCTTCAGAGCCACAGCCCACAGTGCTGGATAAGCTCAAGAGCCAGGGGGAAAAATTCTTTAAGGAGAAGATGTGTTTTGTAGGAGCAGCCCTTCCCTTGGGATGGACGGCTGGGATGATGTCTGACGGGTCTGGTCTCCCCTAAATGCTCCTGCAACCGATTAAGCAGGCAGGACTCTTATCTACCAGCAGAGAAGCATATGAGTTAGTGTTCAGCACCTGCCGGAGAGCTGGGGCAGGCTGCTGCTTGGAGGAATTTAGGGTTTACAGTCTTGTTACACTTCACTTTTCCTTTAGCGAAAGAAATCCTGTTTAACGGAAACAGGGAAAGCCAGCGCGGCTCCTGGCCCAGGCTCGCTGCCTCTGGGGAGGGAGCAGGCGGGCAGGGGGATCCCTACAAATTCTACTTAAACAAGAAAACATGACTTTTCCACTAGCAGGTTTGAAGCACGCATCGAAATGGGCCTCTGAAGCAGGGGGAGTGCTGGACTCCAGGGCAGACCTAAGGGCTGCAAGTCCTAGAAAGCAAAAACTGCCAAAAAAAGGTGATAGAAGATACAAAGGAAAAGTTTAAAAAAAAGGAAAGAAAAAAAAAAAAAAAAAAAAAAAAAAAAAAAAGAAAAAAGAAAAAAAAAAAAAAAAAAAAAAAAAAAAAAAAAAAAAAAAAAAAAAAAAAAAAAAGAAAAAAGGTACTTGAAGCGTAGAGCA
This sequence comes from Phoebastria nigripes, assembly GCA_035582835.1. Classification (NCBI taxonomy): domain Eukaryota; kingdom Metazoa; phylum Chordata; class Aves; order Procellariiformes; family Diomedeidae; genus Phoebastria; species Phoebastria nigripes. Next base: position 729,259 of record JAYKAV010002784.1, read on the forward strand.
AGATTTTGCCATGTTGCAGCAACTCCGCTACGGCGCAGAGTCCAGCCGGGGGCCCATCCCCTCCCTCCTTCCCCCCCGCCACCTTCCCCCGGAGCAGGGACACAGTCTTTCCAAAGCCTGCCTTGACGGTCAGTACTTCACGCCGGGCACAAACTCCTTGGCATCTGGATTCAAGTTGCTTTTGCTCTGAAAGAGAAGAGGGAGGGGGACCCATCAGCGGTCCAAATACCGGCACCCCCCGCCAAGCATCGCTCCACGGACCCACACCCCGAAGGTGCCCCGTCCTGGCAGCCGCTTGCCGAAGACGCCGTCAGGGATGTTCATGCGTGCAAAGCGGCTGCCCCGGCCCTCACATCCTTGCAGGCACCCGCAGCACTCGAGATGCTGCTCAACAAGTGCCAGCTTGAAAGCAGCTACTCCCAGGCTGGGTTTTTTTTTGGGGGAAAACATGGGAGAACCTGCTGTCTCTGTCTCTCCCCGTTCGTGCTTCGGCACAGGGCTGCTGGTGGATGTGCTGCGAGCTGCAAGCGGCTGTTTTATCCCTGCCCACGGTAAAGCAGGGAGGTAAAGCAGCTCAGCCTAAGCACAGTCAGCAGGGCTGGGCCAGAACAACCCCCCACCATGCTGGTCCACACAGCCCTGCGGCATATTCCTGCTTTCAGGGATGAAAACAGGCATTGCCTTAACGCTGCTGCTCTTCCAGCCACCCAGAAGGTTTTCACCACCCTAAATACCTATACAGGCTCGGGGTGCTCAGCACCCCTGGAGCAGACCTGGCCGGTCCTCCTGTACCTCTCCAGCCTGCCAGGACACCCCAGCTCTGCCCAAAAGGCAAGAAAGGTCCCGGCTTGCTCTGGGACCAGGGCCCAGCTCACGTGCAAGTGGCTGTCCCATCCCACGATTTCTGGAGAGCAAGTTCTGCAAAGCTGGATACGTTTGTCTTTAGGATATAGCCTTGCAGAAAACTCCAAAATGCATCGTCACCGGTGCGTTATCACCAGCTCTTGCACCGACACCCCACTGCCGGTAAGGAAACCCCCCATGGAAATCCCCCCTGCTTCCCAGGACAAGTCCTCTGCTCTTCGCCAGACCTCGCAGCACGTTCTCCGAGGTCCTTACCAGAATGTCCTCTGAACTATGGCCGTCGCCAACGGAGAGCCCGTTCAGCTGCTGCTGCAGCTGCCCCATGCCCTGGGGCAGGTCGCGCGATGGAATGAACCAGTCCTGGTCTTCTTCCTCCAGCATCTCCTGGAAGCAGCGGTCGAGAAACTCCTGCTCCTGCAGCTCCTCCTCCACCTGCCCAAACACACCCGTTAGTGGCAGGAACAAACGCTCTCCCCACCCGGTAAAAGCAGAGTCTGCAATGTGCCTGCCTCACCTCAGTATCTGTCCATGCCTCAGAAACACTACAGTAGAGCCAGAGCTGTATTTTAAACCTAGATGAACACAGCTTTGTCGACTTGCCTGTGGCCAACCCCAGGAAGTGCAAGAGCACAAAAACTGGCACCTTTTGAGCAGAGCAAAGCCGTGCTCAGGCATCRCTTCCCAGCTGCTGCAGACCACCGGGGCGGGGAGATGCAGCCTGCAAGCTCACGGCACCAGGCGAATCCAGACGGGAACGGGATAGGATTTAGGGGACATCCAGATGCATCAGCGCACGCACAGGATTTCAGGCTGCTGGGGTCCAGCAGAGCTTGCTGCAAAATGAACGGGACGGCTAATAAAATCACAACTGGGAAGCAGTGCTAGACGTGCGCGTTGTCGTGCAGATCCTCTGCTACGCAGCGATGCTGTAGCTCTGCCAGCCCGTGTTTTGCTTTCTTGCTTCCCGTGCTTCTCCGGTTCGCTAAACCGGCTCTGCTCAGCCCCCTCGGCAGACCGGTGCTCTGCAATCACCGACRCAGGGTGGCAGTCGGCTCCCGTCGAGCGCACCATGGGTGACGCCATCTCCGCTGCAGGAAAACTCCTCCCGAGGCCGAAGAAAGCCACGGGACCTGGCTCAGGCTCCCGGCGCAGGGGAGCGCAGGCAAAGCGAGGCAGGAGAGACAGGCAGGAGGGGGGACCGGGGGTCCCGTCCTTACCCTCGAGCAGGCATGTACCATCAGTGGGTCGCATTAACCAGCTGCTCCCATCTTCCAGGCTGGTTTTCTCTGGATGCTGACTCGAGCAAAGCAAGCGAGGCAGCGAGCTGGGCAGCCCGCACCGCCACTGGCCTCCTGCTAAACAGGCACGTGGTCGCCAGAAAATGAGCAGACGGGGTGACAGCCAGAAAACAGCATGATTTTGAGCAGCTGTTATTGAGTCCAAGAGGGCTGAGTGAATCCATGAACCACAAAATGCTCTGGAAAGCTTAAACCCTTCCATTTCACCAGAAAGCAGAAACTACAACCGAAACTGGCTTCCTGGGGGGAAAAGGGGAGCTCTGCAACCCACCGCACCCCGTACTGCAGCCCCTGAGCTGGGGATGGGCCGGCAGCCCCTGCCACCGGTGGGCTACCGGGGTCCCACTGCCCCACCACGGTGTTTACAGAGACCTGCCCATCAGAAACGGCTTGGGAAGGTAACCCCAGTAAACCTACAGTGCTACCGACCTCCAGGTTATTCATAGCCAGTCCCTGCTACATTTTAAATCACATCCAGGAAAACTCCTTGCGAGGGTTGTGAAAAGCCCTCTCACAGTAACCAAGCCTTGGACGCTGTCTCCAGCCTCTGCTACTGGAGAGCTGCTCTCCACCAGCCTTAGAAACCAGTTCAGGACAGAGGAAAATCCCCTTTACCGCTAGCAAACCATACCATCGCTATCGTCAACTGGGTTTCCAGAGGCTGTCCTTGAAATTACATGCTGGCACTAGCACGTGAAAACAGGATATTTTAAAAAAAACCACCCCAGGACYGCTAGCTCGCCCCAGCAGGTGACGATGACAACGACTGCCCTGGGATCCTACACTTCTACAGGGCGCTGGACGGAGCGAGCCCAGAGCTTTGTGCATCTCACAACACTTCAAACCCAGGTGAATATTCTCTCTCCTCCAAGCCTCGGCGCTGCCGGCCGTACTCTGACCGCAGCCCAGCAGCACCCCATTTCCCTTCCCACACCAGAGCCTTTTCGGTGCACGCAGCCGCCCATCGCAGCCAATGCCAGTGCTGGCTGCGCGCCGGGGATGCGGTGACGGTGTCGGTCCTGGACCAGGGGACAGGGAGGGAGAGATCCTGGATGCGCTCGCACCTGTACCTACCTGCTACCCCTCTAGCCAGAAACCATCATCTCCTTTGCACTGCATCGTGACAACCAGGAGAGAAAGGGTTTAGTATTTGCTCAGGGCTCTTCTTTGGCTTCCTGTGGTATTTAATGCAGCTCTGTCACCTCCCACCCCAGGCTCTTCCGCACCAACCTCACCCACTGTCAGCACAGTTTCTTCTCAGCACAAAGAGCCCACCACTCCCTCTTTGCCCTCCAGGATGCGCTGGCTCCATGGGAAAAGGAACGTCGCTAGCATAAATAAGGGAGGACCATGCCAAGAAGCTCGTGGGTTTCTGAAAACACCTGCCTGTTCCCCTTGCTCAGTGCCTGGACGGCAGAAACCCTTGCTGGGGCAGGGGGGCAAGGAAGCAGCGTGGCTTCAGAAAGCTGAGGAAGATGGAAGAGAAAGGGGTTCTGGGGGGAGATTCAGGCCCAGATCTTACAGCAGCCCCAAGCCACTGGGGCTTGCATGTGAAGGCGGCAGAAGCCACCATCACCACTGAAAGGGATGTACCTGCTGTCCCCCACCCCGTGCCCCCATCACYGGCGTCTCATCCTCTCCCAGGGGCACTCAGGAGCGACTCCGGCCAGGGAGCAGAACGGAGCCAGACAAGAGGCACGAGGCGCAGCCTCCCAGGCCAAGCCCCACGAGTACCCATGCCAGCCTGAGGACGGCTTCTTCCAGGAGCACTGCCTTCTGATGGCCGAAGATCCTGGCGCAGGACAGCTCTCCCTACCCCAGCTGGTGCCCCACCAGCAGACACATGGACTTCAAAGCCCTTAAAGAGCAACTCCAGCTTCTGTACGAACCATTTTCCCCCAAGCAGCATTTCACCTGGAGCTGGACGAAGGGCTGAGCTCCCAGGGCATCGCTAAGGAGTTGAACCGCAGAAGCAAGGGCTGGCAGACCAGGAAAGCACAGGAGAGTATCTCGGCGACACAGTGCCCAACACAGGGAAGCCCTGAGGTCTTGGCTCCGTTTTCCTCCCTCCGCCATGCCTCGGCCGCCGCTCCTCCGCCCTGGGACGCTCCCTCCGGCAGGGAGCTGCAGTATAGTTTGCTTTGCACTTTGCCTTCATCAGGCTTTTAATCAAGACAGTGCTTTACAAACATTAACTAATTAATCTAGCACATTTCCATCAGCACAGCTGTTTGTGGGGGCTGGCTGCTGCCTAATCACGTCATTAAATAAAACAAAAGCTTTGAGTCACAGCCTGCTAACAATTGCTAACGTGATGTGGGGCGGCACAAGGCTGCTGCTGCACACTCACCAGGAGTTACTGTCAGCAGGCAGCTGCAGTTTCCTCCTGTGGGAACAAGACTTAAGTATTACCATATGGAGATTTTCTGCTGAGAACACCAGTAAAGCTGATGAAATCCTCCTTTGGCGACCAGGGGTGTGGTGGGGACATGAAATCCCTCTGTCCAGCCTGCCCACAGCTCCAGTGGTCCCTCCCTGCCAGTCTCCCGACACCCGGGCGATGGGAGTCTGGTGCTTGGCCATGCTCGTGGGGACGTTTCAGGGAGGGGACAAGCATCCAGGAGACTTCAGGTTTCCTGCCAGTAGCACAGCTCAGCCAGCTGAAGGGGCAAGCTCCTTCCTTGCCCAGTTCAAGCTGGCTGACTTCTCTCCAGCTACTGGGATGATGGCAGGAGGGATCAGCGAGCCTCCAACAAGCTCAGCCCTGCTGCCTCGTGCTGCCCTGGCATTTGGATGAAGACCCAAAACAGAAGCACGAGGAGGACGCTATGCGGCTGCTCCCTCTGCCCCAGCTCGTGGGGTCGCGTTGTTATTCCACAAGCAAGAGCTGTTCAAATCCCACCATGATCTACCAGAAGCTCTTGAGAGCTTAGCTGGCCATTACGGATGCAGCACGTAGTGGCCAAGGCTCCTACCAAGCGGTCTGGCTGCTCCAAGCGTATTTGGGACCGTTTCACTGAAATGGAGACTTCTACCCGACATGAGAGGTACTAACTGCAGGAACTCATTGCTGAGATAGCCAGGTTACAAACGCTCTCAAATTTTGAACACTGATTTTTATGCTGATCCTCTCCTTCCAGCTGAGCATGCGGAAAGCGAAGGTCTCTTATCACAGCAAAGCACAGGAGAAGACGATGGTGCCGTCACCATCCCTCTGAGAAAGATCTGAGAGGGTCAAAGGCATCATGAGGGTTTTTTTCCGACTTTATCCATCCCATGGTCCTTACAGGCAGATCCAATAAACAGGATGACTCTTCCCTTGAGCCGAGAGCTACCGTCTCCGTGCAGGGCCCACACCGGCTGTGACTCACACGCACTTCATGGTGCCCATCAAAGGACACCTTTCCCTCTCCTCTACCCTCACCTCAATTTTAGCCGCAGAAATGCAGAGCTGGCAACCACCCTCCCGGTCTTACCTGTCTGTTGAAGTCTTCTTCGTTCTCCATCCACATGTACTCTGCAAAGGGGTTGTTTTCCTTTTCATCGTGGCCGTTCACTACTTGGTCCTCTTTGGATTTGGGACTGGACGCCGTCGTACTGGCGAGGTCGGAGCCATTCATCATTACTGACTCTGGGAAGAGAAACAAGGGGGTGAGGGAGCTGCCGGGGACCCCTGTGCACCCCCAACCCATGCTGGCCACCCAGCTCCCAGATGGACGCTCRACACTGGCCATGCTGATGGGTGACAGCTCAGGCTTACAGCACAAGAACCTGCTGCTTCCAGGCTGCTTTTTTCAAGGCACAGCGCTACTCCCGACTCCTCTCCTCAAAAGGGCTGGAAGCAGCACAACACCTCCCTGGCAGCGGCAGCATTTATTTTTCATGGTTTTGACGCATCAGGGATAGTCTGAACGTACTTGGTCTGGACTTAGAGCAAGGGGTGACCTGACCAGCAGCTCCTGGAGAAGTTGTGAACAGGGCTTGGACAGGCACCGGCACCCCAAACCCCATCCATCCATTGGATTTATTTTAAATCTGCCACAAAATACACCAAAAGACCAGAACTGGGTTATCACTGCAGTCAACATACCAACACCACAGAAGCAGATTGCCCCCTACCCCAAAATATTGAATTTTTTGGCAGAACATACGCACGCCAGTTCGTGTCCCTTTATCTCTGCCGTAATTTCTTTATTTTTAGAGGGCATTTCGCAAAAGCCTGTTGGTTTGCGACATGAAGGCTGCCTTTTTCTAAAGCAGGCATTCAGAGTCCCAGGAGCATGGCTTGAAGCAAGACAAACCTTGGGGAATCCCAAAACTCACCTTCCGAAAGGCTCCCGGGAGCAGACAGAGAGAAGGACACACAGACAGATAAACAAGACAAGAATTCAATAGCAAAATCCTATGGAATAGCGAAACGCGGACTAAGGCCAGCACAACCCTGCTGAAAAATGTCCAAACATCACGTAACGACATCCCAGCTGTATGTTTTACTCTCCCCTGGTAAAGGCTTTATCTGGAGCTGAGCTGCATCCAGCTCCAGCACAGCCCTGGGGCACAGGGATGAACGGGAGAGCATCCCGCACGAGGAGGGGCTGGAAAACACGACTTCTTGGGATGACTGGCAGAAGCGGGTTGGTTTGGTCTCAAGGAGGATGAGAGCCAGGGAGCCCCGCACAACAGCCCTTTAGGTACAGAGGGAGGTTGCAGAAAAATCAGCCTTTTGTTCTTGTGGATACAGAGGGGTTTTTGGTTTTTGCAGCAGTAGAAATTGGATTTGGAGATGGAGTGAGGTTGGGGAGACCACCAGTGACGATGGGAACTAATACCTTCTGCAGGGGGATAAGCCTCTCCCCAAAAGTTTCAGGGAACAGTTAGCGATGGGCACCAGGGTGGTCCAGGTATGCCTAATCCTACTTTAGGAACACGAAGACAAATTAGACGACCTCTCAGAGTCTCCGCGAGCCCCAACAAGGCTGTGAGAGCAAGCAACGTCCCTGCCGGAGYCCAGTCTTTTCTGTCTCCACCCAGGTCCCAGCTGCTGTCAGATCTGCATCCCAGCAGCCGCTCCAATCACCCGGGAGCGGGGATCCCACGTTACTCATTAAATGCTGCCTGCTGTAGGGGCCAAGCAGATTATTCTTATTTTTGGGAGGAATCTGAAGCACAGACAAGTACACAACCCGTCACACGTTACTCTCTGAAAAGCATCCCCGCCAATAACAAAGGTGCGCAGCCCTTGTGTACTGACACCCTCGGGTCCCCAAGAGCAGCACAGCTTTAACACAGCTGCTCCTGGGCAAAGAAAAAAGGGGAAAAAAAAGGGAAAAGGAAGAGCAGCAAGGTCCTCAGGCTKCCTGCAGCCTCGGGACGCAGCAGCAGGCCACACTGAAGCAGCCTTTGTTATCTGCAGAGAGGCAAGAAAGGCTCCCAACCAAGCACGGAAACGTAAACCGTGCCAAAGCCAACGCGGCAGCTCTCCCGTGATCAACGAGACTTATTGACGACAGACAGCTCAAGTCTGGCAGGAGAGAGTCGCAGGGCAGGCGGGAAGGGGAACAGAGCTGCAAAGCAAACGAAAAGGCATGAAAGGTTTGGACGGGGGAGCTCTCCCTCCTTCCCTGCCTGCTTCTTTCGCCGCCAGCGCAGATGTTTGCACGGGCAGAGCCCGGAGCTCAAGGACACACGAGTTTTGAGGAGCTGGCGGGGTTCACTGCTTACGTACAGCGTCCAGAGCTGGGTCCTCTGCGCGGACAGGCAGGATCAGTGCTGGGTTGAACCGAAAGCCCTGCCGCTGCCCTGCTGTAGATCAGGCAGCTGCTGTCAAGAGACAAAGCGAGGTGCCTGTGCTGGTCCAGCAGCTCCGTACCAGCCACTGCAGAGAACAGTTTAGCTGGAGAAGCAGCATGAGAGGGGAGGGAAGGTTTCTGCAATGTTTAATTTTATGGTTTTTATGGGTTTTTTAGTTTTGGGTTTTTTTGTTTGTTTGTTTTTTGTTTGTGTTTTTTTTTTTCTTTTTTTGAAAGAAATACAAAGCTTCCTCTCCCTCCCCGAGACTCCACACTCCTTACTAATCTGGCTGCAAAGAGACCTTGCTCCCGTGGTGCCAGCTCTCGGCAAATCTTTGCAGCTCCTTCTGAACAGCAAAGGGGGTTTTCCCCAAGTGTTTGGCGTGGGTGACCCAGGACCTGCGGCACAGCCGTAAGGAGGAGAGGCAGAGGAGGGCAGCTGGCCCGGCATGGAGAGGAGGGCGGCGTGCTGTGGTTTGGGAGCAGAGACATGAAAGGATGGCTTGTGTCTAGTTTCCCTCCTAGGTTTATAATGCAGCAGCAGGACTTTCATCGCGGTTCCCATCAGCAGGACAGGTTTTTCAGGCGGACGGGGAACAGCAAAGGCAGCAGCTCTCAGCACAAACAGATCGTGACAGCAGGGCAGCCCTGAGCGCTGCCAGCATCCCAACCTCCATGCAGAGCCTGCAGCCCCTTGGCCACCCACACGTCCCACTTCAGTGCCCAGAGCGAACCAAAGGGCTCCCATGGGGCAGGCAGGGTCCGGGGATGCTGGCCGAGCTCAGCTTCCCGATTTTGGCTTCCACCATCCCATAAGGGGCAGAGGGAGAGCCCGGGACCCCTGGCTTGGAGAGGCCAGCACGGACATTTAAGTGTCACGGAATGAGACGGGAGCCTTTCTGCAGAGTGATGCCCCTGCGCTTTGCTGGGAGAAAAGAGCAGGCAGCAAGCGGCAGGCAGGAGAGGCAGGCAGGAGAGGCAGGCTGCCCCGCAAGCTTGTCCCTGCCGGGGGGTGGCTCCTGCCTGCATGTCCACTGGGAATATCCTGGGTGAAAAAACTCACCGAACAGGAAGACAGGCACCCAAATCTCCCATCGGTGCTGGCCGGTACGGCATGAAGGGCAGCAGATACCCAGGGGCAGGGGTAGGCGCACAGACGGTGACAGCACAGGAGCGACCTATGTGATGTACCGCTTTGGTAGCCCAAACACAAAAGGGAAAAAAAAAAACAAACCCCATCCAAAGTGTTTTTTTTATCTCCCATTTTTCACAGGTGGGTCTGAGGGACCCAAGGTCATGGTTTTCCCCTATCAGCCGGCGCTCGGAGCATGCCAGCAGTCCCTTGCAGCAGCCCCGGCCGTGCAGAGCCATCCCCGCCTGGAAAAGCGCCTTCCAAGAGTGCATTTTCCAGTCTGGCCGAGCCAGGCTCAATGTATGTTTTGGTCTGCGTGTTATTTATCTGAGTCACCAGAGCAGCGCTGTAACTGTCAGCCTGTTGACGCTCTACCAAGTATGCAGAGCCAGGGTAATTTTGATATATTGCTGAGACGCTGCAGCAAGCTTACTGCTCTGAGCCATGGCTCTCCATTAAAACTAAAATAAACAAAAAAATCTGCTTTCTTATAATGAAGGCTTCTTGGATTTGTTTCTCCTTTCTCCTGGAAAATTAAGTAGATTAAAAAAAAAAAAAAAAAGTAATCTTCAACCTGGGGACTGAGAGCTCAGAAAACACATCCAGAGCACACAAACCACCTCCCGAGAGCTGCACGTCCTAGGCTGGAGCACGGCAAATCCCGAGGAGCTACGCCGTGCGGCTGCCTGCAAGGCAGGGAGGCAGCCTGGGAGGTCCCTGCTAGTCTTTACAAACACCTTCATCGTTCCGAATGCTCCCATACTCGCCTGGGGCTGGAACAGCAGCCTGGCAAGGTAGGTTTCCTTTGGAAAAGGTACTGGACAATATGAGCTGGGAAACAGAAATTTGGCCCCCATTTGGTATTTGGGTGATGCTTAAAGGCATGATGCTTCAAGGCTACAGATTTCACGGGACCTGACCCCAGCTGGGGCTACCAGGCAGTCCTGGCTCCACTAGCCTGGAAATAGTCACCGAGGCAAATTAGCACAAGCGACCATGACATCCGAGGGCAAACTAATCAGCACAGTTCACACAGGAAGATGCCAACACAATACCACCGTCCCAACGCCGATGGCATCTAAAGAGGATAGACTTTTTTTTGGAGGAAACATCCACGTTTCTGTGCGGATGTGTCTCTTAGCCCCTGTGCTGCTGCGCAGAGACGGCACCGTGGTCCAGGCACAAGGCTGGGCATCGTCTAGCCCTGCTGCAGAGCTCATGGCAGGGCTGTGAGCATTACCTACCCTTCAAAGCCAAGGGGGAGAAGCAGGAGGCACGATGCAGGATGCGACGGCGGCTCAGTGCTGCTGGGGGCAGGTCTGCTCCCTCTGCCCCCAGCCCCTCACCTGGTCCCTTTGGCAGCAGCGGACAAGTACTGCAGCTACCCATCCTCTGCCCACCTCCCTGCCTCCTCTGCCTGCACTTCTCCAGCCGTGGTCCCATCCTGCATGCACCGCACTGGTGCAAACCCCGCCGAGGCGGTGGGGTTGTGCTATGGGAGACAGGCTGCCCTTGCTTCAGAGCAGATGCCGTGAGGCCAAGCAGGCTGCCTCGTCCCACCAGGCTCCTGCTCCTTGGAATTATAAAGAGGAGCAAGAGCAAGGTCCCCTTGTTACTGTGTTGAGACATTTGATGCAAGGAGGGCAGAGACTTTGTGAACTGAGTGGGCAGGAGGTGGGGAAGGACTCCTCAGAGCAGGGAGCACCCAAGCATGGTATAAAAGGGGGCAGCTGAGCCCGAGGGAGACAAGGCTGAGACAGAGGAGCGAGTGCGAGAGGACAGCAAGTGCAAAGGCGTAGGTACCCGCTGTGCTGCAAGAGGAGCGCAGGAGGTGAGAGCCTGATGCAGAGAAGGAGATAACGCAGGGTGATGCGGTCGGAACAGCAGGCAAGCTGATCTTGCAGGCAAGCATTTTTCCAGCGGCGAGCCACGTGCGGAGGGAATGGCAGGCAGGCAGTGCTGCATGTCCGCCTCGAGCGGGTCGGCGGGCTGTGGCACCGTCCATTGGGTGGAGAGGGGTAAGGACAAGAGGCAGCAGACGGTGAGATTGCACTGTGGTTGGAATGARCCGTCCTGGGAGGAGAGCGTACACGCAGGAACGCTTCAGGCTCCTGCGACGGAGCAGCATAAGGCATGGCGAGTTATTAATAATCTGGATAACGCACTTCGATACCCCAGAATTACACATATGGTTATCCGCTCTTTCCAGGCAGGCCATTAGACCGTTTCCTTACCTAATTCAGGAGGATAACACCTGGCAGAACAAACTAGGGTTAGTCACAGCGGGACTGAGGAACTCCTGGGAGGCAACACCCTTCGCGAGTCCCGCTTCTGGCCGGTTTCTGCCCCTACGAGAGYGTCCCTTTCTTATGCCAAGCACGGCACGAGCTGCATTCCTCCCCTTCGCCCCCAAAGAGTTAACAAACAAGCCGGCACCAGACGGGAGAATCGAGCACAGCTGCGCGCTTKGCTCAAGGCAAGGGACATATGGTCCTCCTTACCCTCCCAGGCTGGCGCGGCCAGAGCCAAAACCTCGGCAGAGGCTGCTTCGGCGGGGAGCGCCGGGTTACGTGATGGAGGAGGCTGGCCGGCCAGGGCTCCCAGCTCTATAAATAGCTTTGGGAATCATTGTGTTTGCAGACGGGCTGGTCGTTCAGCAGGAAAACCCACCCAGCGCAACCCAGACTTCAGAAAAAAAAAACCAAACCCCGAGCCCTTCTTTCTCTGTGCACTTTCACAGCTCCTCTCCTTCCCGACTGCCCTGCAAGTGCCTAGGAGCACGGCTAGGTTTGCAAGGGCTGGCACCCCGAGGGAAGGCGAGAGGTTAGTGCTGCATCCCCAAGCCTGTGCTGCTGCACCCTCATCCCAGCTGGGCTTTGGGTTTAACAACACTCAAATTTCAACTTGTAGAGCATTCGTAAAAAGAAACCCACTATTTTTGCCCCCTCAACCAGTGCAGAAAAGCTTCCCACAGAAGAGGCACACTGGAGCAYGAGCAAATTGGTTTGAAGTCCTCGACCATAAGCCCAGGACTGATCCGTGCGCAGGCAGCGCTGGGGCAAGGARGGGAGGAGAGGGCTGGATGTTTTTGCAGGCCACCTCTCAACTCCTCTGAAGCAGCAATTAGAGAAGGGCCTCATTTCCCAAGAGTCCAGATTCTCCCATTTCAGCTCACACACGCACTTCTCGCACTCCACAGGTCGATCCGGTTCAGCTCCACTTCCAACGCCCTCGCTCCTTCCACCAGCTTCTCCTCCTGGCCACCTGCGCCTCGCACAGTAAACGTAGCGATTACCTTGCTCTAATCTCTGTTTACAGATAAGGTCTCTGCACCTCGGAGTCCCAAGCTGCACTTTTTATCTCCCAGCCGTGTAGATTTTTCCAGTAGCCGTGAGCGTTGCCAGCTGCCCCGCATGGCACTTGCGATGTTCCCCCCTCTCTGCTGCCAGCTGGGTCTCACCGGGGAACTCRGCGTGACTGGGTCTGGCTTTTTCTGCTAGGCTGCAATCCGGCTCAAGCCCAGCCCACGCTCTATCACCACCCTGATGTCTTTCAAGTATTTTTTTTTTTTTCCCCCCAGGCTTGTCCTTCCTATTATACTGGCACTTCAGGTTTTATTCCCTACCACCGACGCCAAAGCGCTGAGCTGGCGAGCTGCTGCAGACCTTCGGGAGTCACCCAGCGCTCCCTGCTGTCTTCAGCCCTCTGTAATTAGAGGGTGTTAAGTCTTCCAGGTTAGTCTGGACTTCTAATGTTAGGCTGGACTCCTGGTACTCCCTTCTCGCGCTTGCTGGGCTACTGGGGGGGTGCCAGTCCCTGCTCGCAGCCACAGCAGATGTGGAGCTTTCCATTTTCAGATATCTCAGTTGCTGAGGAACTGCATCCTATTTCCATCTCTGATCTGGGGGATAATCTCATCCTGCACTATTTTAATCTGCAGCCACAAGAACAATCCCCACTTTGCTCAGGCACAAAAAGAAGTGCCGCCAGATCCCCCCCGTCATTTTGAAACCACCAGAAACGTCAAACACGCTCTTGCGCTGTGTCCAAGAAACGCTTAGAAACCTAATTTCAAATTCATCCTAAACACTGCTCTTCATTGAGCTACTTTTAATCTCAGGCAAAGGCGACAAGTTCTGCACTTGACAGCTCACAAACGGGTCCTGCTGCCCGCCAGGATTAACGCTGCGATACACTGCAGCAGCGCTAYGGCCAGCCAGCACCGCGCATGAGCCCGCGAGCAGCAATATTCTGTAATTTCTTTAGGGGAATTGGTTATAGAAATTTTAAAGACTTCAAAACAGAGCATCCATCAAGCAGCACCCTCCAGCTCCCCAGGCAGTCGTGGCCACTTCTGCTCCGGGAGGGGAAACCTCCTGTTCAGAGCTGGGAGATGCTCTTCCCATGGACGTGCCGCGAGCTTCCCGCACAGGGACATCCACGGGGCAAGGCTGGGACAGCGTTCCCTGCCTGCCCGGGTGCGGGCAGAGAGAACGAGAACCGAGGGCAGAAAAAGCCAGCGGTGCAATTTCTGCAGCAGCAGCGGCTGGAAACGGAGATCAGGGCAGCAAACAGAACGCTTTGCCAGGGCTCTCCGGATTTGCAGGAGCAGCTTTATCTCTGTTTGCACCGGAGGCCCAACACGGCGGCACCTTTCCAAGCACCCCGCAGTGCTCACATCTCGGGCTTTGCCCATCCCGGCGCTGGACGCGTGCCCTCCACACCATCGCTTTCACTCTGAGCAGGGACGGGGGAAGCGAAGCGCGGCGAGGCTGAGAGGGCTAAGACAGATGTGGCGATTCGACCCGCGTTTTGAGAGCTGGGGTCTGCACTTTGGCAACTGGACTGCGCTGGTTCTGGCTGCTCCCTCCCTCGGATGGTAACACGGTCACAGCTGCCGGGGCTCGGCACCCTTCTCCAGGCCACCAAAGCCTGACGAAACGTGCCCTGTCAACGCCAAACAAGAGTGGGYGCTGGGCAGGCCGGCTGCCTTTCAGCAGCCTGGATTTTGGCTGCTGACAACAGTGGTGTGGATCAAATTAACACCGGGGTAAGGGCCGGYGCGATGACAGCTCCGGGGACGGACGCTGTCCTCGTGCAGCTGCAGTCCCCGGGGCGCCGCGGACCGGCCAGCCCGGCCTGGCGGGTGATGGATGACCCAGAGGCGAACGGCCGAGGGTCTCGCTTCACCGTCCCGCGGCCGGCCTCAAACTGCGGCTCCTCCCCGCGAGGAGAAAACAAACTCCTGCTTCAAGGGAGGGGAACAAGCCCGCTTCCCTCCTCGGCCGCTCACTTCCAGAACAAAAGCCTGAAAGCTTGCATGAAAGTCCAGCTCCCTCTCACAGAGCGCTCCGATACACTATCCACCTGCGTACGGCTGGTGTTTTCTGCCCGTCTCAAGTAAGTACTGCAAGGACACGTGTGCATCTTAGATACAGCGCGCACGCACGCCTGGCTCTTCCCTACTCAGCCCGGAAAAGGGCTGTCCCCTCAGCTTACCGCCCGGGAGCTCTTCAGAGGGAAAAACTGCAAACTTCTTTGCACAGAAAGGAAACGTGGACATTTTCAATGCAAGATTGTAATACGCATTTGTGTCTTGAGCTATTAGGAACCAAACAAACGCAACTGAGGGCTTCACGCGGCCTTTTCTGTGGCCTCTATGGCCAAGGCTAACAGAGGAACAAGGATCCGGATCAGCCGTACTCCAAAGCGACGCAGAGCCCCGCGTGCATCCCATCAAGCAGTCACCGCATCAGATGTGGAAAGAAGTTTCCCTACCTGGCCGCGATGCTCCTGTAGCAATATCTGACTTGTCACTGCACGCCAGGCTGAAACCTGAAGAGCCAGCACGTAACAAAATATCTGAAGGGCACAAGCCAGGAGCTGGCTACGCCACGCTGAGCCTGCTGGTGCCGCATCCCGTCCCCCATAAAGACGGCTGGCGGGGGCAGGCCGGCTCGGGCTGGGGATGGCAATCTCCTGCCAGGCCAAACCCACCCGTGTGCCGCATCCTGAGCCTCCGTGGCACAGGCTGGTCTAGTTTTTTAGGTCAATTTGAGAAACCAGCTTCCAGTCACTGCCATCTACAAAGACAGCACGTTGTGCTGCCCGCCTCCGGGTTGGGGGTCCCTCCGGAGCGATGGCAGCGTGCGGGACCGCTGTGCCTGTCCCCCCGCGTGCTCCGCTGGAGCGGAGATCGTGCCGCGGGAGCGGGTCAGAGCGGGTTGAGGAGGGAGAAGCCAATCTCCCCGTTGTCCCACGGCTTTGCTGAACGCATCCCCTCCCGGCACGGCGGGTCAGCAGGGCCGGTGGCACGCT
The DNA here is from genome assembly GCA_035582835.1 of Phoebastria nigripes. Taxonomy (NCBI): domain Eukaryota; kingdom Metazoa; phylum Chordata; class Aves; order Procellariiformes; family Diomedeidae; genus Phoebastria; species Phoebastria nigripes. The sequence goes on from JAYKAV010002784.1 coordinate 744,660, forward strand.
CCCCTCACCTGGCCCCAGGGGCAGGGGGCCTGGCCCATACAGAGAGGAGCCTGGGGACTGTTTTGGGAGCCTGGGGCCAGGAAAGGACGAGGGGCAGGGCAGCGGGAGAGCGCCCAGCCGGGGTCTGACAGGGCCCCAGCCGCCAGCGTTGGTTTCTTTGGTGAAACCAACCAGGAGGGGCTTCTGCCCGTCTCTCCGACCGCGGCCCGTGGTTCCATACCTGCTCCCGGGCGTCCTCCACACCCGCTTCACCTTCTGGGGAAGGAGCTGCTCCAGCAGCCCGAGCCCCGCGCCGCCCGGTCTCCGGCTTCACCCGGCCTGCGTGTCCCGGGGAAGGAAGCTCCCCCAGCAAAACGCGGTGCCTGCGATCCGGTAACGAACCCGGACCCGAGCTGCTCCCCCGCCGGCGGCAGCCCTCCCCGCCGGGCGCAGGCCGGAGCGCGGCCGCACACCCGCCCCTCCCCGCAGGGGGGGCTGCCGGAGCCTCGCGGTTGCGCTGGCAGGGGTGCGAGGCGCGGCCGGGGCCTGCGAGCGTCGCCCAGCGGGGCTTTAATTCAAGCCGGGCCGGGCTGGGGCCTGCCGGGCCTGCGCCCGCCGGAGGCCCGCCAGCCCCAGACCCCCGGTGACTCGCACTGAGAGACCCGCAGGCTGCCGGGGACCGCTCGGGCCTGCGTCCCGCAGCCCCCTCCCCACCCCCGTACCTGCGGGCCGGGCCGGGCCGGTGCCGCTCCGCGG
>JAYKAV010002784.1:746534-761885 GCA_035582835.1 Phoebastria nigripes
AGGACCGAGCCGGGGCCGCGCCGGGCGGCATCCGCGGGCACCCGCGCCCTGGCCCCCCGAGATGCCGGCGGGCGGCGGCGGGGGCTCTGTGCCCCGAAAGCGGGGCCCCCAGTGCCCCCCGGCCCCCGGCCCGCTGCCCCTCGACCCGCTCGGACGGTGAGTGCCACGGCCCCGGGGGTCCCCACAGTTCCCGGGGGTCCCCGCAGCCCCCCGGGGGTCCCCACACCCGGCTGCCAGCCCCTGTGCAGGGTGGGTTTGGGGGGGGTTGAGCCTTTCCCAGCCCCTTTGGTGCCCCCAGCCCCAGACGGACCCCACATTGGGGTACGGAGAAGCAGCCCCTCTCCCCGGCACCGGGATGGGGTCTGACCCGTGGGGGGCTCCAGCAGGAGGGTGCCCATAGGATGGGGGTGCATCCCTGTGGGGAGCCCCACAGCAAAAGGGGGGGGTGCTGAAATCTCTTCCCACCCATCAGGGTGACCCCAAATCCCTTCCACCCTCCGGGCTGGGATTTTGCTAAAATGGGGGGGACTAGCAGCTTGGGGGGGTCCCCATGCCCCTGGCCAGGGGAGTCCCCATGCTGTGGGGAGGTGAGAACCCCCCCGGCAGGAGGGTCCATCCTGGGGGATACAGGGTTTGAGGGTCAGCCAAGGGATGCTGTGTGGTCCAGGGACCCCCACGGGGCCGGATTCCCCTCGCTTGTGCCAGTCTTTAGGTTTGCCCCCACAAGCATGGGGGTTTGCACATCCAGACCCCCATCTCGGGGTAGGATGACCCCCGACAAAGTCCTAGCGTCTCTGCCACTGGTGTCTGGGATGTCCCTGGGCATGTCACTTAGCTCTCCTGCCTGATGGGGAGATGTGCTACCGAGCAAAACACAATCGGCTGGGCTGGGGGACGAGGGGAGGACCGGATCCAGGGCCGTTGGCCCTGGATCCGGTCCTCCCCTCGTCCCCCAGCCCAGCATCTAGATGATGGCACCAGCCCCATGGCCACCACGCTCCCACCGATGGCCGGAGCGGCGAGCTATTTCTAACCATGTGCCCTCATCCGTCGGGAACCTGCTCATCACCAGGTGCTAATTTGGGGGTGTGTTGAGAAATAAGGGCTGGGTATCGGGGGACAAACATCACAAGGTGTCCCCAAGAGGCGAGCGGGATGTCCGCAGCGGCYGGACGGGGATGTAAGACGAGCAGGTTGCTTCGTCGAGGTGACAATCCCTCCGTCGCTGCCATCCACTTGGGCGACCTGAAATGCAGCACCCTGGGGACAAATTAGCTCCCCGGGGGCAGCTGATGGCTCCTTGTATGGCTGAGGACCGGGCTCTGCCACCAGACAGGATAAAAATAGCCTGTGGCCAAAGGGCCTGATCCAGGGAGGTGCTGGGCACCCCCCCAGCACAAGGGAATGGTGCATCAGGTCTCGCCCATGTGGGTTTTGGGGTGTGGGAGATGCTGGTGGGGGTCTGGGGGTGCTGGTGGGGGTCTGCTGGCACAAGGAGGGGGACAGAGCTGGGGCAGCCCCGCTCTGCGGTGGCAGGAATGGCCCCGGGGAGGCAGCACGGGATGCCCCCGGGGCGCGGGGACGTTTGTCCTTACTGCCCGTAACGGGAGACGTCCCCGAGCGCAGGAGCCCGGCGGTTCCCCGCTGCGAGCGTGAGTCCGGCCCCGCACCRTCGTCCCACCATGAGGAGCCCCACGGCTCCGGTGAATCTGCAGTTGCCCCCCACTCCCCGAACCCCCACCGTCAGATCCCCTTYGGCTTTTGGGGGCGCAGGGACCCCCATGGAGCCGGAGCTCCCGCGCACAGGCAGGGCGAGGACCTGAGCTGTTGGGGGGCTCCCGGGTCACTTTGGGGTACGAGAGGTCCCGGCACGGACCCGGGCRATGGTGCAAGTGGGTACGGCTCTGCCCTCGTGGGCACGGCTCTGCCCCCAGCCGCCCCATCCCCGGATCCCGTGGGGTTAACGGGACGGGTAACGGGCGAGGGCAGCCCCGCAAGGTCAGTGAAGGCCATCGAGTGCCCGAGATAGTCCAGGAATGCCACCGACGCGCGGTCACACACCGCCCCGGCCCCAGCCACCGATGGGGGAATATCAAACACGGCTTCCATCGGCACCGCACGTGGTCCCGGCCATGGGGATGCCTCTGCGGGGACACGGGGCTGCACGTCCCCCTGCTCTGTCCCCAACAGGGACACGGGGCTGCACGTCCCCTGCCCGCTGCACGTCCCCCTGCATTTAACCAGCCCCATCCTCCGGTGCTCGTCCCACCAGCCCCGCACCCGCATCTCCCCATCTGTGCCCACGYGCTCCCCTACATCCCTTCTCTTCCTCCTTCCCGCCTGTCTTGCTGCCATTTTGGGGTGGATTTGTGCCGGTTTGGGGGTACTGGTGGCCACAGCAGCACCCAAAAGTCCCCRTCTGGGTCCCCTTTTGGAGCCAGAGGTGGAAATTTGGGAGCCATTCAAACTGGGAGGGGAAAGCCTTGTGCTGGAGAGTAGGACATCGGGCATTTTCTGTTTTTTCCTCCCATTCCCATGCACGGGTCGTTCCAAACCCTGACAAACCCCTCCCTGCCCCAGAAACGTCCCTTCTYCTCCCAAACTGCTCTCCTGCACCAAGGGCCCGGTGGGATCCCCCCCCCGGCAGCACCGCTCACCCCCTGCACTGCGGGCAGGGGGGGGCACGGAGCCAGCGGGCTGGGGGGACGCATCCTGCTGGGCAGGGGTGCCACGGGAGGTGGCATGGAGGGGACGCTGACGTGCCTGCGGTCCTCGTCGTGCCCCCCCCCCCGTGTTAAGGGCAGCCCGGGGGTGGCACTCAGAGGCAGGGAAAGGGGCTTGGGCAGGAGAAGGATGCGGCCCCGGAGCTCAGCAGTTTCAAACGACATCAGTTGCTGGGACTTTTAAGCCCGGTGTGACCGTTTAGGGGACTGCCAGCACCAGGGCTCCCTGTCATCCCAGCTCCCAGTTCCCCAGCTCCCAGTCCTCCCAGTGTCCCAGCTGAGGAGCCGTGCATCAGCTCACCCGGCCGTAAAGCAGCGCAGCGGGGACGGCGTCCTCCGGAGCCGCGGGCATGCCCACGAGCTGTTTGGAGGCACGGGTGGGTGGCCGGAGGCTGTCCCCAGCCTCGGCGCCGGTGTCACGCAGCGTGAGCCCCCCACCATCCCCGGGTGCTGGCAAAGCGAGGGGGGGCAAGGGGCTATCACACGCCTGGGGGGGACAACGGGGGGGAGCACAGCGAGCCCCCGGGCTTCCCCGTGCCGCGCCGCAGCCGCTAAAATGTCACCTTCGTCAGGTCTTGCTGATGAATTAATAAATCAACCGAGGGACTGTGGGAAAGCAGATGCTTTGATACATCCCTCGTCTCCTGCTCCAGCCCCAAGGCTCCGGCTGGCGAGGGTGCAGCCGGGATCGGGGGGCAGAAAGCGAAGCCCCGGCGTCCCTTCCTGCGGCGGAGGAGCAGCAGGCGATGGGGAGGTGGCGGCTTCTCCGTGTCCTCGTCCCTGGCCAGCCTGGTTAGGACCGAGGGGCAATCCTCTGCTGGCAGAGGATTTAAATGTGAAGGATGCAAAGCGGAGGGTTTCTGGGTCAGCTCTTGCTTGAGCTTTGCAGGAAACAGAGCCTGAATAAGAGGGTGTTTTACGGGGGTTTCCAGCAGCCCCGGCACCGGCGGGCAGAGCTGCTGCCTCGCTGGGGGCTTTGCTCCCGCATCCCTCTGCGCAGGCCGGGGCCAGAAGGACCCACCGAGGAGCTGGACACGAGAAGGGGCAGGGCGGCACGTTTTGCTCCTCTGCCAGGGCGGCCACCCCTGTTCTCCATTTCATTCCTGCTCCTCGAAGCCACGTGGAAAGCGAGCGGAGGGGATCCCACCGCAGCCGGGATCGCCCTGCCCTGCTCCATGCCGCTGCAAGATGCTGCTCCCACTCCAAAACTGCCTTTTAATCTTGCCAAGCTCAATACTCTCATTTTATTCTGACAGCCTCATTTACATGCATGGCTTCATCTGTGTGCTCACTGATGCAACCCTGAGTCCTTCCCACCTCCCCAGGCCTTGCCCCACTTTACCGCTATTTAAACCGAGTGTTAAAATTCACTCTCACAAGATTTTTTGAAGCTCAGCATCCAAACTGAGGCCAGGTACCCACCAAAGCCGCTCCATCACTGCCCTCCTCAGCTGGACAGCGGRGAGAAAATAAAGCGAAAGGCTCATGGGTGGAGATAAGGGCAGGGAGATCATGCAGCAAGTACCATCACAGGCAAAACAGGCTCGACTCAGGGAAATTCACTGAACTTATTGCCAATTAACAATGAAGTAGGATAATGAGAAATAAGAACAAATCTAAAAACCCCTTCTCCCCACCCCTCCCTTCTTCCCAGGCTCAACTTCCCTCCCTAATTCTCTGCCCCGACTGGTGCAGGAGGACGGGGAATGGGGGTTGCAGTCAGTTTATCGCACGTTGTCTCTGCCGCTCYGTCCTCCTCACRCTCTTGCCCTGCTCCAGCGTGGGGTCCACCCACGGGAGACAGTCCTCCACCAGCTCCTCCAGCGTGGGTCCCCCACGGGGTCACAAGTCCTGCCAGCAAACCTGCTCCAGCGCGGGCTCTCCACGGGGTCACAGCCTCCTTCGGGCATCCCCCTGCTCCRGCRTGGGGTCCTCCATGGGYTGCAGGGGGATATCTGCTCCACCRTGGACCTCCGCGGGCTGCAGGTGGATATCTGCTCCACCATGGACCTCCATGGGCCCTCCACGGGCTGCAGGTGGATATCTGCTCCACCGTGGACCTCCATGGGCCGCAGGGGGACAGCCTGCCTCACCATGGTCTTCACCGGGGGCTGCAGGGGAATCTCTGCTCCGGCGCCTGGAGCACCTCCTCCCCCTCCTTCTTCACTGCCCTTGGTGTCTGCAGAGTTGTTTCTCTCACATATTCTCACTCCTCTCTCCGGCTGCAATTCCGCCTTTTTTTTCCCCCCTTAACTATGTTATCCCAGAGGTGCTACCACCATCTCTGATGGGCTTGGCCTTGGCCAGCGGCGGGTCTGTCTTGGAGCCAGTGGCATTGGCTCTGTCGGACATGGGGGAAGCTTCTAGCAGCTTCTCACAGAAGCCACCACCCTAGCCCCCCCACTACCAAGACCTTGCCATGCAAACCCAATACAGGAGTAGATGTACAGTTGTGGCAAAAATGGATCTTAAGGGGCAGTCCCGGGGGGGCAGCAGTAATTTCAAGCCCTGGGATGTCGGCTGGGAAGCCAGTCCCCGAAGCAGCCAGTCCAGAGAGCCTGGCCGGCGGTGCAGGATCCCAGCCCGGCTGCAGCTCTGCCGGCTCAGAGGCACCATCTGCCGGGAAAGCTCCCAGCTCAGCCCGGCGGCTCCAACRGGGATGGATGTACCAGCAGAGCGTGAAGGAAACATATTCCCCTGGTCAAGCTCAGCTCCTTCCCTGTAGAGCAGCAGCTGCAGGGGCTGGGGCACACGGCTGTGGAGGGAAGCACAGTGGACAAACACGTCCTTAAGTCTCCAGCATCCATAAACACCCCCTGACAGAGGGACTTGGCTGCACTGCCACCGCTCAGGTCCTTTTTAAGCTGCTTGTAAAACATCTGCTAAGGCCCCGCGTGCAGTCGAGAGCAAGCGTGGGTTTTTTTGCTGGGGCAGGAGAAACTGCGGTCATTTTTAGAGCCCTTTTGGGTGTTTCTGCTCAGTGGGGAGAGTGCAGGGACCCGAGGAAGCTGCAGGGGGGTCTGCAGGAGGGGGATGTCCTGGTGCCCCCATCTCCCCGCAGTGGGGCATGGATCCGGCACGCTCCCAGTGTCTGCAGGCTCTTCTCCCAGGAAGCCCAAGCGCACTGTGCATCAGAACGGGTGCAGGGACTTGCTCGTGTGGGTGAAAATGGGGCTGTGGGATCCGGATAGGCATCATCCCAAGCTCAGCTCTTCCAAATGCACAGCACGGGCACCTCCATCCTCAGCCACGGCAAGACGAAAAGCCAGCAAACCAGATGGAGGTCCAGAGCTCCTCGACACGGGCTCTCCCTGTCAGCTGGGGCTTTCACAGCTCYAAGGTGTGCAGCATCCATTAACGGTGACCTCCTTGTCGCTGTGATCGACAGGAGCACACCTTGGGTAATAGTGGTGGCACAGAAGATGCCCAAACTCACCGAGTCATAACACAACYGTGTGTCTGGGCTGCGGTTCTCCCACTCCTCCGACCCCAGCCCTGGCTCTCACTCCTTTTTTTGGGGTGTGACACACCTTTCCTACAAGGTATAATCACAAACGACTCACCCAGGATGCTTCAGAGGGAAGCGGCAGACCTGCTACGTCTCTTCTATAGGGGAAATGCCTGAATTCCCACTCCCCCCATAGCCCCACATACTGGGCAGAGGGACTGGACATCTGAAGATGTAAAACCAATTAATCGCATCCAGTCCGTTCCCAGACCTGGCTGCGGGCTGAGACAACCCACACTGTCACGCGGAGCAGGGACAGTTGCCAAATACCGATATGTCAGGCAAAGAGTATGCGGGGCTCTGCAGCTGCCAGCCAGGTCCCCGAGTTCACAGCCTGAAGGACTATTAATATCTGTCAGCCCGGGCAGCCTGGAGTGRGACCAGATCAGGTGGAAAACACAGACTTTGGGCAAGGCTTGATGATATGATGGGGATGGGAGAGCAGCTGGGAGCCAGATAATTTTGTCAAGCAGCCAAAAACCTGCCCAAGTGAAGTCCTTTGCATAAGGAGATGCTGGCTGCATCGGCTCCTTCCTGACCCCATGATTTACATCTCTTCTACATCGCTTAGGGACATGGTTTAGTGGGCATGGAGGTGTTGRGTTGACGGTTGGACTCGATGATCTTAGAGGTCTTTTCCAACCTTAATGATTCTATGATTCTATGATTCTATGATKGTACAAGATTTAGCCAGCACCTTGCATTACACCTGTGCCTGCTCCCCAGCAGCGACTGTCTCAGGCTTCGGCTTTGGTGATTACCCCATCTGAAAGCGGATTGCAGATCTGAAAAATCATCTCTTCTCACTTTCTGGCTACACCCCAAGAGTCTTCTCCCTGCAGCCCCACAACCCTCATGAAAGACAGGGTGGTTTATGGTGAGCTTCAGGGCCAGCGCTGGAGAAGGCACTCAGGCTCCTGCCGCTGCGGACCCGTTTCTCCTGCGTGCTGAGGTGCTGGGCTGAGCTCTCTGGTATCTCCTGGTGTTGTTCTGGCAGCAGGTTTTGTGCTTTAGTCATGTATACATCTCTTTTGGGGGACCACCTCTTATTTTGACCCAGAGCAGCATGTCTAAGAGCTAAAGGGGTAAAGAGAGTTTGGGTTTACTAAGCACCCTTAGAAAGAGCAAGATTCCTTGTCATGTTCTCACACGGACATCCCTTGTCCATGTTTGAAATATTCAGATCGAAATTTTATACGCTTGTCATCTGTGTCACTTTACGGTTAAAATGATCAGAACCATTTCCAAGAGCGAGGCCTGGCAACGTATCCTTGGGCTACTTAGCATTGCATTTGCAAAAGGCAGCTTCGTGACTTCAGCTGTGGCTCTGAGCACCCTACATCACACCTGAAACCGAGTCAGGAGCACAGAAAGTTTGGCAAAGAACCAGCAAACACCTAAAACAAGCTGGATTAAGAGACCTGTCCAGCATCCCACGCGGATTTCTTCACAGGAACAAGGATAGGACCYGACTGGCTGAAGCTCTTATGAAACTGTGCGACTTTTACTTCAATCCCTTTGCCTCACGCCCTTTGCATCTCCCAAATTTTGCAACAAATGAGGCAAAGTCCTGCAGCAAGCAGGTCCTCCAGGCGCCCAACCCCACTCAYGCAGCAGAGCTGCCGGGGCTCAAGCGTCGTATCACGTAACGGGAGATTGCGTCGGGACACCAGGATATGTCAGACAGATCAGGTTGCACAAGCAGCCTAAATGTTTACATTCCCAAAGGTCTTAGTGCTTAATTTGTTTAATTTTACCATCTTAACGATGCCTTTTAAGACAGCACTGCTGTAATTGCTACTGGATATTTAGCAAATGAGACCTTGGATGTGATTCCAGCCTTGTTTGCGCCTGGACCTCAGTGCGTTTTGACTCAAATTTCATTTCTTATTTTCAACTGTTATGTTTTACAGCTTTCRGGGCAGCACCAGGGGAGCAGGATGGCATTCAAGCTCCACGTAGGCAGAGCACTCATCTTATCTTTCTTTTATAAAGCCTTTGACCCAAACGATTCTTTCCCAACAAGATGTTAAAAGTCTCCACAGCAGGTGCCGGGCAGAGCCCACCCTTGGGATGCTCTTAAAACCACAGTTAACTCTGTCAGAGTCCCGTGGTCTCACCATAAAAGCTGATCCTATCTTTTAGTTTACAACAGATTTTCCCTTACAGAGTACCTCGTCAGTGAAGATCTTCGGGCTGGCCCGAGAATGGCAAAACAGACACAGGCACGGATCATATAATTTAGCTGTAAATTTGATTCAGAAGTTTAGGAAATACAGCTTCCAACTCTCCAAAATGATCCTAGCTTCTTACTTCCCCTTGCTGTGCTGTGGTAGGAGTAAGGAATGCTTGTGGTCTACAGAAGTCAYGGGTTGCAGGACTAGATGGCTCTAAGCAGGTTTCAAAAGCCAAGAATAAGTGGGAGTCTTAACTTTTAAAGGTTTTTAGAGTTTCCAAGACTGTGATGTGCTAGAGAGGAAGCAAAACAGGTTTGGAGACAAAGACCAGCAACCTATTTCTGTGTCAGCCCAGCTTTGTCAGAAAATCCAGCACCAGTGAATCATTTTTGCTGGATGTATGCAAAGTGTCTGCGGGATCTCAAACACAATGAGAAAGACAAACGCCCAAGCGACTTCAAAGCAGTACAGCCGGACAGATCTGCATGGCAGCCAGTCCACCGGCCCTGCTCAGCCCACTCCCAGTCTGCTAAAAAAGAAGCTGAGTGGGTGCCTGCTGTCTGCCACATTTGCAGCAAGACGCAGCGCTTTCAGCAGCTCTGAAATACGCTCCACYGCACAAGCAAATGGTGTGGTTTTGGGCAAAGCTGGTCACAGGCCTGCTTTATACCATGCGTGCTTTGGGGGCAGTCACCGTGACGCATCAGCAGTGTTTCTGGCCGACTCTGTGGTTAGGTTTGGCATCTGCTTTGGTATTTTCAGGAAATAATGCGGCCGCTCTTAAAGGCATCTCCTTGGAAAGAAGCCTGTGACTCTGTGAAGGTGCTTCGTGGGCAAGAGCACGAGGCAGCCCGGAGCAACAGGAGCTCCCTGTGCCGAAACCTCATGGGGTCACCCAAGGGGACAGAGCTTTTTAGACTCTCCTTTTCAGGTCAGCACCAGCACCACAGACCATAGTTAATGGGGGAAGACTGCATTTGGGGACACTGACTCACTGTACCCCCGGGGAAGTAAGCTTGTTGGAGGTACCAGGTATTAATACTGCTGCTCCAACAGCAAACATCATTCCAAGCAGCAGCACGGACAAGCCCTGTGAGTCAGTGCTTCAGAAGTCTTATGGTCCATGCTGGTTTCCACTGGAAAACTGAGGCAGCCACTGGCTCCCAGTCAAGCCCAGGACACCTTGAAGAACTCAGCAGAGGGCATCCACATGTTCAGCTGGGGTTGTGCACGAGGCCAAACATACACCAGAGAAATGTAAGGTGGGAGCCACCCGAGAGGACCATTCCAGAAGCTCGTGGTGTTGATGAGGGAGGTTCAGGCAGGGAAGAGGAGGACAGCTGCTCAGTGCCCTTGTGTCTCCGATTTCCATAGGCACAGCTCAATGACCAGCAGCAGGCAGAGGAGGAAAGGCAGGTGCCCTCACCCCAGACCGGCTCTGGGGTGAAGCGCAGCCCGCCAGCCACACCGCAGGCCCACAGCGGACACCGGGCCTTCAGCAGGGGAACGAGGAGAAGACAAGAATCAAGATGAAAGGCTGATGAGAGAAACAGGGGGTGGAGGAGAGGGAACGACAGCAGGCCTATGAGAAACAGAAGAAAAGAGCAACGACGCCCAGAGAGAGGCGGTGTGAGCAGAGGCACCGAGCAACCGCCCCGCGCCTCCAGCCGCCCCCGCCGCCATGAGGGAACAGCCCCGGCGGCAGCGCTTATATAGGGGGAGCTCCCAGCATGCTCTGCGGCAAAGGCCGGTGGCCCCCTTCCACACGCGGCGCATGCGCAGCTCCCCCCTCCGAGGCCAGGGCGGGCGACTGCACATGCGCACTGCGGGTACCGTGCCCACACCGAGGGAAACTGACCCGCCGCGGCCTCGCCGGTCTCAGTGCGCCTGCGCCTCGGACAGCCGTTCGCACGCCTGCTCTGCGCATGCGTGCTCCGCACCGCCGGCCGCGCTCCGCCCCTTCCCTCCGCGCGCAGGCGCAGTGCCAGTTGTCTCTTTCCTCGGGGCTGCATCTCCGCGGCCGCGGCGGTGGTGCCCGGCCCGGCCCGGCCCGGCCCGGCGGGGCGGTAGCGGGAAGCGGCGGAGGAAGCGGAGCGAAGGGCGGCTGTGAGCAGCGCTGCTCGGCTGCGCCCCGCTGGAGGTAGGAGCTTGGCGCCGGCCGCCCCCCGCCCGTGTGTAGCGCAGCGGGGGCTGAGGGGACGCACAAAATGGCGGCGGATGGGGGCGGCCGGGGCTCCTGCCGCAGGCCGTGGGGATGGCGCCCTCCGYCAGCCCCTACGGCGACCCCCCGGGCCCGCTCGCCCACCGGACCCCCGAGCCGCGGCGGGGCCTGGGAGCCGCGCCGGTGCGGGCTGCCCGCGGCGGGGGAACGCGGTGTAACGGCCTCGCCGCCTTTCCGCGCTGGCGGCTACGAAACGCAGCCGGTTGATAACGGGGTGTTGCGGCTGGGTATAGGCGCTGCAGTGCGTTTGGGCTAGCGGCGGCCGCCCCTTTATGTATTTATTTTGCTACCGAGGGGATTCAGCACGGCGGCGGTGTTGTGTACCGCGCTGCTGTGCAGCGGCGGTGGGTACGGAGCGGCTTCCCAGCCTGCAAGGGGCTGCAGCCAAACGCAGGCATGCCCTGCCCCAGCGACCCTGCATCTGGTTGTATTTTCTTGCAATGCAAAAGGCAGATGAATAAACACGCACTTGTAAGCAGCGGCATAACGTTTATCTGCATTGCAGCCAAAGTCTTGGCACGCTAGCAGTGTGCGCATTGATTTAACAAGTTTGATAGTACAAYGTGTGTTTACTCAATGTGAGCTTTTACTTGTTTTGTTAAGTTAGGGAAATGCACTGTTTGCTTTCTGTTTCTTACCTGTGTTCTGTCTGTGTCCAGCTGCGTTTCAGTGAAAGCTCAGACCTTTAATTAAATCCGTAAATTTAGCACATTACATTGAAACAAAGCTATCTGGCAGTTTGGGAATAGTGGTTTTGGCTTTAAAACCGGCCGTTGAAAGAAGTAATATTCGCTCTGGTTAACTGCAGAGGTTGTTTTTCATCACCACATCCTTCGAGAGCTCAGAACGTAGATATGTCTTCTGGCACCTCATACTTGTGTCTTGGGGTTAAAAAAAATAGCTTTCCCATTTCTTGACTTTGAAGACGGTAGTAATTGATCTGAATTGGTCAAAATAACCAAAACAACAACAAAAATTCTTTTCGCCCAAGGCAAAGTGTTCTAGCACCATAGCATAATCTGGTTCATAGTGCTTACCCAGGAACCTCGCGTATTTGGAGATTTGACCTTTTTTTTGCAATTTAGACACATACTGCTTTAGTATTTTTGCTCAGTGACAATTATTTTAATACAGTAATGTAATATAGGTTGTTAATTTTTTAAAATTTATTTTTCTATATGATTATTTTTAAAATTATTTAAATAACTGATTAAAATGTATTRTGTTTTTAAAAAAAACAAACAAACCCAAAAAACCAAAAAAAACCTGAAAAAAACCCCCCACCAACAAATCATCCATCCTGGTTTATAGCCCAGAATTGCTATTGGAATGCGTGTTCAGTTTTGGGTTATGCTCTTCTCTCTGGTATGTGATCATTCAGTAGACATTTAAAATATTAACTTATGACTGTGTTGTGAGGTCTTCAAGAGGGTGGATATAAAAGTGAGGTAATTATTTTCCCTATTGAGAAGGCGCTCTTCAAGGACAAGAAGTATCTTTAATTGCATTTTTTTCTGATTTAAAAAAAAATTATCTGCCAGAACAATCACGCTGGCTTGAAGGGTGGAGGACATAAGGGACTAGACTGATCTCTTCTTTTCCAGCTTCTATGACAACTGATAGAACTGAGTGATGTTTATCCAAGGGTGGGGTTCCAAGTGGTTACAAAACTTGCTGCTCCCAGCTATACCCCTGGATTCCTTTTCCTCCCTTCTTCCATTTCCAAAGTATCTTGCAGTTTGGTTTTGGGGCTGAGCTCGGTGGAACCGTAGTTGTGTTAGTCCTTACCAAACAAGGAGCTTCTCTGTGTATGAAATGGGAAGGACATGGAAACTTTTTTTTTTCACTGTTTCACATTTGGAGGTAAATAAAATGTTTTCTTATTTCTTTGCCACAAGTTAAATATTCTGAATGGAGTTTGGGATTTTTTAGTAAGTTTTAGGCAGAAGTATTAGTGTTTGTTCTTTGTTCACAGTGCTCTCGGGCGCATCTCCACATCAGGCATGCAGAGCTCTGTATGCCTCAGAGCTGTTGCATGCATATAAATGTACTTATGAAACAGCGTGCAGGATTTGTACTGCTCTAAAATTTTACATGGAAAGTGAAAATTGAAAAAGGCTAGTAGATTTATGCTGCTGATATTCCATGAAGGTGCTGAAATGCCCTTTTTTGTCTTGTTTTAAGAATTACTTGCTGATTGTTCTGGTTTCAGCTGGGATAGAGTTAATTGTCTTTCTAGTAGCTGGTATAGTGCTGTGTTTTGGATTTGGTATGAGAATAATGTTGATAACACACTGATGTTTTAGTTGTTGCTAAGTGGTGCTTACACTGGTCAAGGACTTTTCCGCTTCCCGTGCTGTGCCAGGTGCACAAGAAGCTGGGAGGGAGCATAGCCAGGACAGCTGACCCAAACTGGCCAACAGGGTATTCATACCATATGAYGTCATGCTCAGTATATAAACTAGGAGGCATGGTCTGGGAAGGGGGGATTGCAGCTTGGGGACTGGCTGGGCATTGGCGGTGGGTGGTGAACAATTGCATCGTGCATCACTTGCTTTGTATATTCTACTACTACTATTATTATTACTACTACTACTATTTTACTTTATTCTAGTTCAATTATTAAATTGTTTTTATCTCAACCCACGAGTTTTCTCACTTTTACCCTCCCGATTCTCCCCCCCATCCCACTGGAGGGCGGGAGTGAGCGAGTGGTTGTGTGGTGTTTAGTTGCTGGCTAGAGTTAAACCACGACACTCCTTTTTGKCGCCCAACATGGGGCTCGCAGGGTTTGAGATAACAACAGATTAACTAGAGTATATTAAGGAATTTATATCTGTTAACAGTTGCTGGTCACAATATTGATTCGTCTGTTCTCGATAGTAGTTTATCTGATCTGCACCATGCTCTTGTTTTTGCTGTACATGTTAAAGATTGGTGTTGGTTTYTGCAGTCTGCTGTGCTCTGCAGTGATTAGTGATGTTTTGCCTGGGAGATTTGTTATTAGAACACTGGCCTTGAGCGTTATCTGGTATTTGGGTTTTGTACTGAAGCCGTTATTGTACTTTGGGTACTACCTCATGGAGACAATTAGCAATTATATCTCTGAGAGGTTTTTTGTGGAGGAAATACAGGATGGCACCTTCGCTACCTTCTTCTATRATGTTTTCTCCTTCGTTACAATAACTTTTCAGTATCTTGAACATCCCTGGGTAGTTAAGATACATCTATTGGTATTTCTTGGGAATATTGTTTCGGTTTTGTCTAAGGTTAATAAGTAATCTGAGAATATCACCCAGAGATTTGCCCCAAGGCTGGATCGTTATGAGTAGCAGGGTGTGTGGGATAGCATGGGCAAATGCCTAGGACGGTGGGCACCCCCAGTGTTTTGGAACTTCACCCCTGAACAAGTGCAGAATCCTGAAGAATTAGTAAAATATTTGGAAAAAGTATGCTGTCACCCTGGCAATTCTAGGGAGACACAAATCACTGCAATTTGCTGGAGCCTGGCCCATGCCTACCGAGCCCTGTTTAACACTATTCAGAACCCTCAAGGGGAAGAAAAGGCCTCTGGATCTGATGACAAAACAGCAGGCATGGCAGCTACTCCAACCCCCATGACAGAACCAACCCATGCTGGTAGCATCACCTGTATACAAAAGAAGAAATACACAAGAAAATCAGCTCATTTAGTAGGTATGAAGATGAACCAGGGCCATCACGAGAACAGGAGGAGGAAGAGGCAGAACCCGTAAATGAGTTGGTAACCACCCGATCCCTATCCCTGAGCGAGCTGCGAGATATGCGAAAAGATTTCAGCCGTCGTCCAGGTGAGCACATTGTCACCTGGCTGCTCTGATGCTGGGGTAATGGGGCCAGCGGCCTGGAATTAGAGGGTAGGGAAGCCAAGCAGCTGGGATCCCTTTCTAGGGAAGGGGGCATTGACAAAGCGATTGGGCAAGGGGCACGAGTCCTCAGCCTCTGGAGGYGACTCCTGTCAGGCGTGAAGGAAAGGTATCCCTTCAAGGAAGATGTTCTGTGTCACCCAAGCAAGTGGACCASCATGGAGAGAGGTATCCAGTACCTGAGGGAATTAGCCGTGCTGGAGGTGATTTATGATGACCTGAACAACGAGCAGTTACCCAAAGATCCAGACGAAGTCAAGTGCACCCGACCCATGTGGCGGAAGTTTGTAGGGAGCGCACCAGCGTTGCATGCAAACTCATTGGCAGTAATGGCCTGGAAAGATGGAGAGGAACAAACGGTGGATGAACTGGCTGGCCAACTCCGGCAATACAAAGAAAGTCTGTCCTCCTCCCTACGGGCCTGCATCTCTGCTGTGGAGAAACTGTCTCAGGAGGYCCAGCAACTCAATATCCTCAAGTAGGATATGTCCTACTCCCCACCTGCACGGGCCAGTATCTCAGCCATTAGGAGTAAGCGTCCCTCTGCTCAAGAGAGAAGATATTGTGGATACACACCCCGGGGCACCCTGTGGTTTTACCTGTGTGACCACGAAGAGGACATGAGGAAGAGGGATGGAAAATCTACCTTGACCCTAGAGGCACGGGTACGTGAGTTGCAAGGAAAAACAATCACAGGAAAATTGCTGCTSCAGTCTCCAGTGAGCAGTTCCCCAGATAGCGCAGAAGGGCTGATTCCACTTCCGATCTTAATAAAGAGACTCCTGATTCATACTTAGAAGAAGTGGGTAGCGAATAC
>JAYKAV010002784.1:771756-814317 GCA_035582835.1 Phoebastria nigripes
AAGTCAGAAGTTACAATATTTTCCATCTGCATGGCGTAGCTATTGTAGATCTGTCCGTGAAAAATACATATTTTCTTAAGCTTTGAACTTCTTTGTAAGGCATATGGATAATGCTCGTGTGCGATGATACATGGCAGGTCAGCAGCTGCATGATAAGCTGCCTATGGTCCAGGGCTGAATGTGAAGAATACTTCAGCTGTTTCATGCAATAGACTTCGGAAAGACTCTGTTCAGCATTTCTTTTCCTATCAGAACTGTTCACTGGATCTTTAGCAATACGTGGCGGGAGCCTCGATTATTTGATGATGCCTCCAGCCRCCTCGGTTGGGTCTTGCTGAGGTATTTGTTCAGAGGTGAACTGGGAGAAGTGCTGCTTTTTGAATCAACAGTGCAACTTCAGACTTGGCTATCTGTGGTCCTTCAGTCGGGTATCGGCTCTCTAACAGACTACTTGGCTGTCTAAAATATCGTGGGTTCGTGGTAAATGATGACTGCCATGGAGTTGAAAGCTAGTTGTTGTTGGCGCAGCATCAGAAATACGAAAGATTTGTCCTTATTTTTATCTTGTGTTAGGAAGGTTTCTGTAGCTTTGTCAGAGTTGGCCGTACACAATACTGTGTAAGAAAGGTGGGCTTTTTGAGCTTTAAAAAATTAATTTGGAAAATTAATTGATGCTAAGGTGACTTGCTGATCTGGAAGGTGTTCTCAAAAATTTGTGCATTCATGTCCTGCAACATTTTTTCAGGGAAGAGTGCCCAATTCTGCCCTTAGTTAGATAGAACCTCACCTCAGTGTTGTCTTCATTCAAATATATTTGAAAACCCCCAACTTATTGAAACTTTTTATAAATATTTCACAGAGCAGCTTCATTTTAAACTTGAAATTGTGGCTATATTGGGATAAYGAAGTGTGATTTCTCTGTCTTCAAACACATGCCACTTTTGGAACAAAGTAGATTTGCAATATTGCCAGCACGAGGGATGACATTTACCATGTATTACAACTTTTGTTTTCTAGCTTAAACAGATTTAAAGYGAGGGTAGTGTCTTCTTGGGCTTTAAGTTGCGTGAAGTCATGGGGACTCATTGTTTTCCACAGAGGATTGCCCTTACGATTCCTTTGCTGAAGTAAGGGGACAAAGTGGGGTCTACTCCATTTCACTCCTAGTTTTTCTACGTAATACCTTGCTGTGAAACCAGCACAAACAAGTGCGGGTGCTATCCCTGCGTATTATTGTTATCTTACTATTGGCAGAAGAGGYGAGTTTGGAAACTGGAGACACTATGCTCTTGTTGTCAGCTGCTTCTTCAGGACCTTTTTGGTGGCGATCCCAAGTAACAGGAGATTTGCCGGTCGCACAGAATTAGATGGCAAAGGTGCTCGTCCCTGGGGGATGCCGGGTTGTGGAGCAGCAGTGCTGCTGCTGTAAGAAACTGGCTGTGAGTTCTCACCCGTTCCAGGATGTGATGGAGTGCTTGTGCTGGGAAGGGATCCTGTCCTTTGGGGGAAGGATCCGTCTTTGGGGACAGACCTGCCAGAGGGAGTGGAATATTTCTGAAGACTGAGAAGGGCAAGGAATTAATCAAAGAGGAGGAATATGCGTAAATCGAGGCTCCTGTAATTCTATGAAATGCAAGAGGGCATTGGCATAATGAAGACTTGAAGAAGAGAAGAATGTTGTGTTTGTTAGGGAGGAGAATATCTCTTTGTAGGCCTGCCAGTCTCGTTAATGCTCGTTGGACCGGTAGCTAAAGACACTTGGAAGCAAAATGGCCTCCCTTGGCCCCCGCGGACACTGTGTGCGCTTTCTTCGTTTGGGACCACGGAAGTGGGATACTTGAAGCCCAATTTCCTTTCATTTCCACAAGCTAATTTGTTTTAGCCCTTGAGTAATAGTTTTTCTTTTTCCTGTCTAACTTGAAGACTCTAGAAAAATAGCGTTCTTAAGAATGGGCTTGCTTAGTAATGGCATGTTATCAGGAAAAAAGCGTGTAACGGTGAATTGCTTGCTCTTTACTCCTGCGCGTGCTGTGTATTCACTGCGCATGCAGTTCTACAGCTGCAAGTTGGTGTATCAGTCTGCTCTTCAACTCTTAAGATGCTTTGGTTCAACTAGTGAGACTAATGCAAAGGGTCTTCTGAGTAACATTTTTCTGACTTTATTTGAATAGTTGGAATGTTTTTATGAACACAGCTAGTAAAATCTCTCAATGCCTTTCTGAGATTGGTTAACCAGTCTGTCTGTTTCCTCGGGAAATTATAGTAAGTCTTGTGCTTAAAATGTGTTTTAATTTCTTTAAAACCCATGGTTTTTATATGTAGAGTATGAATAGTTCGGGTAGCT
Source organism: Phoebastria nigripes (assembly GCA_035582835.1). Lineage (NCBI taxonomy): Eukaryota > Metazoa > Chordata > Aves > Procellariiformes > Diomedeidae > Phoebastria > Phoebastria nigripes. The sequence goes on from JAYKAV010002784.1 coordinate 774,101, forward strand.
CTCCTGTAGCATGTTTTGGTGTTGATAGGCTGATAGTGTAAGTGCAAGGAGCAGCTGTTTTCACCACCTTCTCTGCGCTGCCAAAATGCACAAAACTAACTGTGCCCTGGTCACATTAATTTTTCTGTCTCATAGGCTTTGAGTAAACCATCACGAGCTTTTCTTTTAACCAGCGTGTTCAGCATTTCTGTCAGTAAACAAGAGAGTTTGATACTGCCAACTATGCATTTTATAATCTTTTGTGTTATAAACCAGCATGCGCTTAGAAAAAGTGATACGTAATTTCGCAACTGCAAATTATTTTATGAAGCCTTGCCTGTCAGTTGCGTTATTCAGCCATTATTGCCCATTTTAAAATATTAAAGCAGCTGGAAGTTGTTTTTTTAAGGACACTTAATAATTGTTGATGACGTATGATACCTTAAAGCTTCAGACCATGCAACATCTCTTCTCAACAGCAAACTGACTACAGCAGTTGCTTTCACTAGCAGGTCAGTTTACTTTCATAATAATAATACTAGAATAAAGTCTTCAGGCATAGTTTCCCATGCTGGGGACTGATTCTGTGTTTACAGTTAAACCTGTGCTTAAGTATTTTTCAAGATGGAGGGCTTGCATTGTACTTCTGCATTTGTCTCATGCTTAACCCATCAGTTATTCCCAAATAAAACTTTTGTTAAGGTTTTTTTAATATATAAAAAAAAAACAAAACAAAACAACAGCGTGTGTGTGTGAAAAATCTCATCAGACTTTTTGACTGACCTTTAGTTGTAACATTATTAGGAGTGAATGTTCTTGAGCTTAAGGCATGAAAAGTCATGCCTCTAGAAATGATGTTTGGCTTAAAGATACCATGTTGTRTCGGGTTCTCTGCTTTATTCAGCTTAATTTGTTGTGTATGTGTTCATCAGTCTGACAATCTGTGAAGACTACTAATAGTTTTCTTTCTTTTAATATAGCCGGCTATTGGATCAACCTTTTGCTTTAGAAGTGTGGTGACAACAACCCAGTGTGTTGCTGGAAGTAACAGATTTATTTCATGCGATGCATTTTGTTCAACTTCCATTTAGATTCCTTTGTGTTCTTTAACAGCTTTTGATAATAAGTATTTTAATCTTTTGCATAAAGAGTAATAATTTTACGTGAGAAATTTGACCTTGATGTAAGATCATTCGTTAGGTAAAATTTGATCGAAGGTAAAATACGGCAACACGTAACTAGAAATCGTGGTCAAATGCTAACATTTTACACACTAATTAAACGTCTCTGGATGTCTTTTCTCCAATTAGGACTGGATTCTGCATCAGAACACTCCTCCTCATATCGAAAGCTGCCGCCAGTTACGTCAAAAGTAAGGAATCTGTTTGAAAAAGTTCACTTAGCGTAAAAAGTGTTTTCTGTGCATGCACGTAGTCTGTGAAAGTGTGTCAGGTTTCCTTAGTGAGGATTGTCTGTATCTGAGCGCTATTCTAAATTGGCTTTAGACCGTTAGGGTAAAAGGTGAACCGACACTTGGTGCTTCTGGAGTCCAGAACGGCAGCGTTGATCTGTGAAAGCTACTGCACGTAAGCGAAAATTGTGTTCAGGTGGCAAATTTAGCTTTTTCACTGACGGTTGTATTTTTAATATTTAACAGATACCCTGATTGGAACCCTGAGTCTCATTCTTCAAAGAGGTAACTGCTTTTTGATTACAGGTTGTTTTTAACTTGTTGCTATTATAAATGTGGTAATTAATGCAATTAATTTTCCTGTTTCGCTCACTGGCAAGCTCTATTAGTGGTGTCATATCGTCATCGTAAAATCGTGTGGGGTGTTTTTGTGGGTTTTGTCCTAAGTTTGTTTAGTAACATGAGTGGCATAGTATCTAAAATTCTTTCACAAGGGTGAGAGTAAAGTCTGTAGAAAAGTCTGAATACTGATACTGTCAGCAGTCTCCCCTTGAACTTTTCTTCTAACCGTGCTTCAGTTAGTCGTAAGTTATTGGATGTGATATAATAGTAACTGCGCGAGACTGACCAGTGTTAGATCACTGATTAAACTGCCTGAGCGATTTCTGACTCTTAATCTTTTTTCCAGTTAAGCCACTCTTGTTTGCAACTTGAAACCTGTTTGACAATAGGCGTGCTAGTGTTAGCTCTTATTTCAYGGAGTCTTCAGTCTCCCTTGGGGAGCTATGTGATCACAACTTGAAAGAACACTGGAATTCATGAACTCATGTCTCTTCTGTCCTTAAAAATTATGCTGTTTACTATGAATTTTTTTAAAAGCACACCCTGTGGACTAATTCTACTTGAATCTTGGCAGGATTGGATTATTTTACTGTTCAACATTTGTACATATTTCAACTTGCATACAAATAGGAATGGTAGGACTTTATTTTTTGCTAGATTTTCCTGTGACTTTGTGTTATTTAGTTTGACATACTTCCTGAGAAGCTATTCAGTTTAAAAAAAAAAAAAAAGTTAAAAAGCTGGGTATATAGGTCAGGTTAATTTGCAGAGTGCATCTGAGGTCTCTCCATGTTAATAAAGAAGGAGAAATAAAACTTTTAAGAGAGAAATAAAACAAATAAACTTTTGAAACTTTCATGAAGAGAATAATTACATTTTAAAACCTCAAACTGAAATTGCTGTCGAGTGCTGCTGATGTTACATACAACCCAGGCAAAGGAAACTGCTCTTAGCTGGGGGAACTTCATAAACTGGAGAAGTGTTTAATAGCACTTTTTGTGAGTRAGGGATCTTTGTGCTTGCAGGTGGGGCAAGAGTTGTCTTTTAGGGTGGTGCTTTCTTAAATCCTTCCTGATGACAGCACGTCTCCAGCTGGGAGGGTTAGAATACAGCTGTAGGCTCTTGGTGATCACAGATGTCCAGAGCTGCTGGGTGCAGTCTCGGGGCAAGGTCGATGAGCTTGCGATGTACTGTTACCACTCTGGTAAATCACTTCACAGTCTCTGCTTTTCGTAAATTGCGCTGCTTTGTTAATACATTCAGACGTTTTTATTGGGCACAGGAATAATGGGATATATATGGATTTTTAATGATGTTTGAAACTTGCTAATTAAGTAATAGCACTGTGAGTCATTGCTACAAGGGGTGGGTTGGAGGAACATTTAGGAGACCTGAGGGTTGTTCAGCTGTCCTCATCTAGCTGCTGGCCAAAAAGGTTGGGCAGCAGCTGCCTCAGTTGCTTGTCATCCCCTTCTCCTGTCTGCCAGTTGTCAGTCCTCTCTCCTTAACCTATTTCATCTGAGAGGAGCTTTGTCTATTCAGAGTCTTAAAAAACAGTGATAATAGGGCTTGATGTGGCAATTCATTAAGCGCCGGTGCTCTAATTACCTTTAACAAACTTGGACACTTTTCAGTTAAAATGCGAACTTGCCTTCCATGTTRTGTTAAGAGATTTGTGTATTTCAGTTGTCCAGCATACAGTCTTCCCAGTAAGTCTAGTTGTACTGGGCATACATGCCATGTCAGTTATTTCCCTGTGTTTCTTTTAGTTGTGCTACTATAATTACTAGTGAGTAAGCTGAAGGATATGCTACATCAGTGGCTTCTTCCAGTTTCAGATCTCAAAGGTGCTGTATCTTCTCTACGCGGTTTTGAGTGCTGGTGCAATGTATCTTTGGCATCAAAGAATTTGGTATGGGCTAAAAAATTGGACAAGTGTTTGGCTGTAACACACTGGCCTGCCACCTGTCAAGCTCATAAAAAATGTTCTGGACATTTAAGCGTATACTCAGTGCATTTTCCAGGTTTTCCCTTTTACTCCTGTGATCTGTCCTGTCAGGGTTTTCCTATGCCTGACTACTTCCCATGTCTCTAACAGGGTCTATTTCTCTCATGGATCTCTTCACCGTTACTTCTTTCCGTGTTCTTCATCAATTTGACATCTCTAGGTAGCATAAAGTATGCAGAGGATGTATATTTATGTAGTCCTCCCAAATGTCTCTTTCAGTCTCAGTCAGTATTTTAGACATAATGTCTCAAGGTTGCTTATTTCCAAACTAAATTTGGAAGAAGCAAGGAAAGTAGCTTAATTCATTACTCGTTCATGTATCCTTTTCCTCTTCCTATTATTTTTTCATAGCACTGCAGCTTGTAACTTCAGAGTTTTCTTTACAGCTTTCTCTTGTTCCATGCAGGTTTTTCTCTCCTGCTTGCTTATTTCAGTTCTGTCTACCTATCCTAAATTCATATAGCAAACATGTTACCAGTGTGTAAAGTATGTTTGTTAACAAATTAGGCTCTAAACTTTGTCAGTTTTGGTTCTTTTTTGCAGAAAGTCTATTTCAGCAGACTCAGGTTAATTATTCTTTTCTGCCTTGTCACAACACATTATATGCCTTTGTTCTGTTAGAAATGCTGGTGACAGAAAAGAAAACCAGACCCCAAAGCGTCGTTCCAACTCTGCCAGTCCCAGTCCTAGACGTTCGAGGGTCGCAGGCTCCGGCTATGTTCTTCGCCGATCACGATCGAGATCCAGGAGCCCTGGCCGCTTCAGGCCAAGGCCAAGAAGTCGAAGCCCGTGGCAGATGCGACGACGTAGCCCCAGACACAGGTCAAGGTCACCGCAGCGATCGAGAAATCCACTGAGAACTAGTCCACGACCTCAGAGATCTTCCAGTAATGACTGGTCATCAAGGAGGTCAACCCGATCTCAAGGTAAAGGGTGGATACACACTGCCAAATTGAAACTTCCTTTAATTTCAGGAAAACTGAGTTGATTTCAAGAGGTTTATCTCTCCAGGTGTCACCTTGGCATTTTTCATAGCAAAGTTCTGTTTTTAAAAATAGCTTTTCCTTTTGCTGTTGCTTTGTGAGAAGCATGCTTAGAAGAAAAGGGGCATTCTAAAAAGTCTGAAGTCTTCCTTACCTAGTGTCAGGAATTGGTTAATTGTATCACATAACTGCTGAACAAGTGTCTGTTCCAAGCGTGCTCAGTTTTTAAACCAGTAAGGATAGTCAAGAATTGAAAACAACTGAAGGTTCTTCTTCCTTCAGCATCAAAAAATGTAGTTCTGCAAAGGCAGTATAGATGAGGAGAAAGAAAATGCGGTGCTCAGAAACTGCATTGAATGGGGGTGCAATTCACAAGGAGAGCATAGTGTTCTGAAATAATTTTGTTGAGATAAGAGTGTGGTATGTGAAAGGCTTTCAGTGAAACATACTTTGTAACAGTTAAGTTTGTCACACCATTTTGTGACTCTCCGTTCATCTTACTTCATCCAGTTTGCACTTCTAGGAAATTTTATGTAAACTTGGTCAGTTCCACATAGTTTGTTTTGAGCTCAGTCTTTGGCTGAAATACCAGTTTGATTGGAGTTTCTGTTTCTCTTCAAATTCTGAAGAGAAAAAAAAAAAGAGGAATTTTAAAAGGTTGTTTTTTTTTCTTTGATCTGTGTGGTGTGGCTATGTTTGAATGCTTTCAGGAAATTAAGAGGTACTGAGCTCTTGTGGGAAAGAATCTAGGTGAAAAGTTGTGAATGGACAGGCAGTTTCAAAGAGATCTTCTGAAGGGTAAAATGCAAGCCATTTTGACGTAGAAGAATGAGGGGAAGAAGCAATTACTAACCAAAATGTAAATTTCCCACAGAAAGAAAGCATACAGGAAATTAGTGTTGTATCAGATCATTAAAGAATAATTTAAAACAAAACATCAGTCTGTAGGACAAAGAGCAAGACAGAGAAGGATACAGAATTTATCAGAAGGCATCAAGATAGTAAGTACTGCTGTGCATCAGTATGTGAGAGGAAGATCAAAGTCTTGAAAACTTCTTTTCTTTTCTTATGTTCCCTGACATACCAAATTAAGCAATCATTCTTTTGCTCCAGCCATTAGGATTTTTGTAGATACCATTGCCAGTGTCACATCCTCAGTCTAACTAAAAATGTCAAGTTACACAACAGCACAGTGAAAATAGTAGAGAGGTTTATTATTATTTATAGGCCATCTCTGCTAGAGTGTGATTAAGATTCTCTAACTGCAGTGAGTCTCAAGATTAAATCAGGAGTGGGTGGTGAAACTGAAACTGTAGAAAACCAAACAGCAATATATGTAAGTTTCCTTTTAAAACCAAACAAACAAAACCCAGTTTGTTTTCCCTTCCCCTCACAGACAGAAAGGCAGTTCTGGAGGCAGTAGTGAAAAGTTTGGGACCTGGCTTTGTAGCAGAGTTCAATAAACATAAGTCACTTCAAGCAGCTGGGCAAGGATCTTCAGGATCGGGAAAAAAACCACCCTCTCATGGACCCTTAGGGAAGATGCCTGGAAATATGAAGAAGCCACTGAAAACAGGTGTTTCTCCAAAGGCTTCAAAGAAAGAGGTGCCTCCTTTGCCTGGGTCAAGTTCTTCATCTCCTGAAACTGATGATGTACCCCAAARCAAAGAAATGGAAGAGGATGAGGAAGACTTATCCACAGACACCAGTAGACCTCGTCCTGCTCCTTATAATAGGGTGAGTTTCTTAATGTTTTTCTCTGATTTTAAGAATGTGGTTAGTATCTCATTTCAGGGGGGTCGCTTGTGGAAAGATTAACCGTTCTGTTTGCTGATTCTGTGCAATAGATACTGCCATCTTCATGCAAAGGCTTGCTGGTTGCAAGTAAGYGTGGTAATTTACACAGCAAGGATTTTTTAACAGATGTGAAGCAAAACCTCTCTAGTGCTTTCCAACAGCAAGAAGAAATGTCCATTAAATTTTGGTCCTCGTTCTACTGGGCACTTGTTTGTATGAAGTGTGAGTGATGAGCTCTGTTTGGAGGAGCTTGTTGTGTAAATAAAAGTAATGGATAGGAGGCAGAAAGTGTTCTTTTTGCCCCCTCAAGCAAAAAAGACGAGGCAGAGAAATTTACTACTCTTGTAAGAAGGATCTTAAGCCACTGTTGTCTTAGGCCATCACAGTGACTGCTGGGATCTCTTAGAAACACTGCCTATAAACCAGGTTTGTATTAGGTTACTATCGAATGGTTGTGGTAGATGCAGTCGTCCTTGGTAGTTTCTAGCCTCTGAATGATAAGCAAAGAGAACATTGCCTAGCGCTGTTGAAAGCTAATAGATAGCATCGGATGGAAAGTAGTGGAATTGTGCAGCTCCTTACCCCTATAGCCCAGACAACTGGAATTATGTAGATCTATAGTACTTGATAAAAACAAAAAGGTGGTATTGTGTTACTTGGTAATCCTATGCCGTGTCTTCTAATAACTGAAGATTGAGACAGAGTAGTAGAACAACAAAATTGTGGCTCTGTCCTTGTGTTAAAAAGCAAAAAACCTCAAAATACCACTGTGCACTAAGCAGTCTGTCTACTTTGAAGTAATTTTTATTACAGATTCTTTTTTCTTCCTTTTACTGGACTTGACTTGTAAAGTGTTTATTTTTGTTTTGTTTTCAATTTGTAGCTGTTGAGAGAGGAATTGCTGAGTTGTGGGACAGTCCTTCAAATATCTGATTTACCAGATGATGGCTTTTCAGATCAAGATATTAAAAAAATTGTTCAGCCATTTGGCAAAGTTAGTGATCTCCTTGTAGTTCGCTCTAGAAATGAGGTAAGTTTTCCTGTAGAAAGGTTTTGTGTCAGAATGCAAAAGAAATTGTCAAGCCACGAAAAAGTGTAATATTTGGATCCTCAGCTGAACATAGGGTAAGGCTTCCTGAACAGTTTGTCGTTAAAGATCACATACGTAATCTTGGAATAGCTGGGAATCTTAACTTTATAAATTCAGTCTTGCTTACTACCAAAGTCTTAAATGTTAGAGGAAGTAGGATGCTTTTTGTATAATACTGAAATCCAGACTTTTTCATCAAACTCCACGTGAACTTAGAGAGAGAAGTATATGCAGTTCAGTCGTGAGCGGATTTGCTAAGGAAAAATTGCAGTGAGTTGTGTCTGTAATATAAATAAAGACTGAAAGTGCCATTTATTTTAGGCCTTCTTGGAAATGAACTACAAAGAAGCTGTGATAGCAGCTGTGAAATACGGTGAAACTGTGCCAGTGCTGGTAAATGGGAAACGGGTGAAAATAAGTGTAGCGGAAAAGCCAAAAGCATCTCCTGGCCAGGTAAGCAGCCTAGTGGTGAACAGCATAATCTTCGTGTGTAGCTTGGTATTTTGCTCCACAACTTGATGTTCTCCAGAAAAATAGATTTAGTAGTTTTAATATATTTTTAATTTCCTTTTCATAAACAGCAGTCTAAAATAAATATGCAAATGCACTTCCTAATTCCAGTTTTCCATTTTTCTTGCTTAAATTCGATATTTGTGAATAGTACCAGTTTAACGAACAGTGAAAGATACAACCTATACTATTATATATATATACTTAATTACTATTAATAATTATTAATACTATTTGTATATATACACATTTATAAATAAAGTATAAATGATGCAGTAAAAGTTTTTCTTTCTGTCCATTCCAGGCCAAAATGAATATAAAAAAACGGGCTCAGAATATTAGAAAAGTTGCACCAAGTACAAAGTAAGTGTTGCCATTACATGCATTAGTGTTAGTTGTAACAACTGGAAACCAAATGGGTTCATATCTGTTTTGGTTTCTTGTGTTTTACTGTTTTTGAGCTTTTTTAGCTGTTTTTATACTCATTAATTGTCTTTCAAACTGATTTTTCTTTATTTTTTTCTCATAATAGAAAACATCAGACCACCACTAAGACAACTAAATCCATTACAGGTGAGGTTTTGGTTACCTTTTGTCTGATGATACCTCTGTTATTGCCTTCCCTCTTTGTTCCCATTTCTTTGTTTTTATGCGAGCGCTTTTCGTAGCAGTGACTGAAAGCAAGTTCAGAGAACTACAAGAAAATGTCTAGATTATACTTTCAAATGTCGTCTTTTCATGCGACCCGATCTTTCTTTCTTTAAAAAAAAAAAACAACACAACACAACAAACAACCCTCAAGTAGCAATAAAAAACCCCACCTTGACCTGTGCTTATACCCTGTAATTTTAAATGTTTGCCCCATCTGTTGAAGATAAGTGTGGCACTTTGGGCTCTGTAAAATAAGTGTAATTCTTCAAGTTGACTTTAAGCCTTAATGTATAACGTATTTAACGTTCTCTTTCACAGTTAGTGCTAGTGCCTCCCAGTGTCTTATGTTCCTTGTACGTTCCAAATGCTTTTAAATTTCTGCCCTGTTCTTTTATTGATCCTGACAGAAATTATTTCAATTACTATTATTACTTGGTCTGGCAGAAAAACTTGTATGTCATGCTGTTAGAGAAGAACAATTTTTTTTTTTTTTTTTAGTACTTCCATGAAAACAGGGCAAACTGCAGTAAATACATCAAAAGCCAATGAAACTTTACAAAAATTTGTTATTATTAAGACATTGGAAATAACAGCCATATCATTTTTTGTTGCTTGTTTTATTGGCTTTCATGAGCAGTTTTTCTGAGCAAAGTTAGGGACCAGACATTATTTTGATGGGAAATTGTGCTTTTTAAAGATGTATTGGTCTTGATTCATTCATCAGCATGGTCACTTCTGAATCCAGTTTCCAGAATGGAATTAAGATTCATGTAACAGTGCGTTTCAGAGCTGTCTCACAGATGGAAACCGTGAATTGAAAGAGAACATGAACTTTTTTGCAGGAGTAAGGTTTTGTCACCAGAATCCTCAACAAATTCACATAAGATACTCTACTTCATGGCTTTCATTCAGTAGTTTGTTGGAATTAACTTATATTTTAGGTTTTGGGTTTTTTTTGTCGTATCAGTTGAATTTTTGCAGATTAAACTATTTTTTGCAGGTTAAACTATTTTTGTATGTATTTTTATACTCTTACTTCACAAATGTAAGACTTAAGAAGTAAGCATTTCTACTGACTGACTTGGTTTTGGATATTTTATGTAGGTAAAAAAGAAAGGACTAAGAAATCGACAATGACAGGAGATAGTAAAATCAAGAAGACTTCAAGAAAAATCAAGAAAACTGCGGGTAAGACAAATGAGAACTTTTACTTTTTACTTGGAAAACACAAGCAGGTGCTTTTCCGTCCCCCTACTCCCCCCTCCCATTTCCAGAACAGATATTTAAGGTAGCGAGTCCAAGCTTTTCACACCTTTTACTGGGCTTGCCAATGTAGTAGATTGTTAGATAGGCAAGCACCCTTCTTGCTCCTTGTGACTTAGCAGTGATAACTAGTGCTGTTTGTACATCTAGAATAGCAAAGAACCAGGGAAAGGAGATGAGTTTGGGGAAGCAGACCCTTTCACATAACCACAGGCATACACTTGTTTTGCAAACTTTTCCTGTATGTACGTTTTCTGCCCATTTGTAACAAGGAACAGGAATTTGTGATAGGAGGCCTCTGAATATCTGGCAGAAAAATTTATAGTGTAGTTCATTCTTCTTTTGCAAATAAATTAGTTTAATATATTGAAATGAAGAATATTTTTTTCTGCTGTTACCTACCAGCAAAATCTGTAGATGAAGACCTTCAGATCTCAACAGAAGCTGAAATGGAAGTTGGGGAATCTAAACTGTCAGACCCAAAGAACATTACAGAAGGGGACGGAGTTACAGAGCCTGTGAAGACAGTAGAGACTCAGTCCAAAGGAGTGACTAATCCTGCACCTGTACTAGGTAATTCTGATAYGGTAATGTCATTTTTAAGTTTGCAAGTTGTAAGTTACGTGAAGTTTAACATTGGGATGTCTTCTCGAATGTATTTGTTTTTTAGAGAAACTTGCACAGATGCCTCAGGTGGCGGTGTTGGACTTGGATAAGTTTAATGAAGCTTTAATTGATCAAGGTAAATTGCAAACTGACAGGGTTTTTCTCATTTCTGTCCTAAACGTCTCTCCTATTGTGAACTAAATGAGAATGCTTTCGAGGCCAGGAAATTAAGATGACACAGGATATCGGAAAAGAAAATCTGTTAAAATAGGTTCACTGACTGAAAGATAAAACAACAGTTCATCGTGATGACTGAAGTGGCTAAAAACACCCAAGATTTACATCTTTCAGTGGACATAATATTTTTACCCAGACCTTTTCAGTGCAACATGGGGACTTTTATTTACAGCTCATTAGAGCAAAGGATTTAGGCTTTCTGTATGTTCTGTTTACAGCTCCACCACTAATTCTTTTAATCTCAATGCTTTACATTGCCTGCTAGAGCTGGTTCAATAGATGCTATTTTCCCCATATTTTATAACTGATTAGAATAGAATAGACTATTTCAGTTGGAAGGGACCTGCAACAATCATCTAGTCCAACTGCCTGACCAGTTCAGGGCTGACCAAAAGTTAAACCATGTTGTTAAGGGCATTGTCCAAATGCCTCTTGAACACTGCTAGGCTTGGGGCATTGACCACCTCTCTAGGAAGCCTGTTCCAGTGTTTGACCACCCTCTCAGTGAAGAAATGCTTCCTGATGTCCAGTCTAAATCTCCCCTGATGCAGCTTTGAACCATTCCCAGGCATCCTATCACTGGATACCAGGGAGAAGAGCTCTGCACCTCCCTCTCCATGTCCCTTCCTCAGGAAGCTGCAGAGAGCAATGAGGTTGCCCCTCAGCCTCCTTTTCTCCAAACTAGACAAGCCCAAAGTCCTCAGCCGCTCCTCATAGGACATGCCTTCCAGCCCTGTCACCAGCGTTGTTGCCCTCCTCTGGATGCATTCAAGGACCTTAACATCCTTCTTAAATTGTGGGGCCCAGAACTGCGCACAGTGCTCAAGGTGAGGCTGCACCAGTGCTGAATACAGCGGGATAATCTCCTCTCTTGACCGGCTGGTCGTGCTGTGTTTGATGCACCCCAGGATGCRGTTTGCCCTCTCGGCTGCCAGGGCACACTTCTGGCTCCTATTGAGCCTGCTGTCGACCAGCACCCCCAGATCCCTTTCTGCAGGGCTGCTCTCCAGCCACTCCTCTCCCAATTTATACTTGTGCTCGGCGTTACTCCGTCCTAGGTGCAGAATCTGGCATTTCGACTTGTTAAATTTAATCCCATTAATCACTGCCCAATACTCCCATCTATCTAGAGCCCTCTGCAAGGCCTCCTGTCCCTCAAGAGAGTCAACAGCACCTCCCAGTTTGGTATCGTCAGCAAGCTTGCTAATGGTGCATTCAACTCCTGCATCCAGATCGTTGATTAATACATTGAACAGCACTGGCCCTAGAATTGAGCCCTGAGGACCACTGCTGGTGACCGGTCGCCAGCCAGATGTAGCCCCATTCACCACAACCCTTTGAGCCCCACTGTTCAGCCAGTTCTTCACCCAGCGCACCGTGAACCCACTCATCCCACAGTTGGACAACTTGTCCAGAAGGATGCTGTGAGGGACAGTATCAAAAGCCTTACTAAAATCCAGAAAAACTCCATCCACCACCTTCCCTTCATCCACTGGGCAGGTGACCTTGTCCTAGAAGGGTATCAAATTAGTTGAACAGGACTTTCCCTTTGTGAACTCATGTTGACTGTGCCTGATGATTGCATTATTCTTTAAATGCCTTTCAATAGTATAATCAGTATAAACAGTATAATCTTCTCCATAATTTTTCCGGGAACTGAGGTTAGATTTGCAGTTCCCTGGGTCTTCCCTCACGCCCTTTTTGTAGATTGGAATAACGCTGGCTCGCTTCCAGTCAGCAGGGACCTCCTCAACCTCCCAAGACCTTTGGTAGATGGTCGAGAGAGGTCCTGCCATAACATCCACCAGTTCCTTCAGAACTCTGGGATGAATCCCATCGGGCCCCGTGGACTTGTGAACATTCAGCTGATACAGCTGTATTAATAACAGACTTTGTTTTAAACATAGCCTAAGTGTGTATTAATCCTCAGTTACTATGCATGTGATAGTGGAGATATGGCAAGGTTGTAGTTGCTGAACCTGATAGATACAAACGTTTTACAGTAGAAGTGATTCTCCTTTATCTGCGCTTGCCTATCCTGTATGATTGCTGTTTTCCTGTTTGCTGCTGTCTGTATTATTCTGAGCCTCTCGCATATCACTGTGGACTTTTTCCAGGAAAAAGAAAGAAAAAGAAAGATTGTGTGGACACATGCTAGGCACCTACATAGTCCCAGTGTGCCCACAAGAAAGTCTTGTGGTTGTGATTATTCAGCTGATAAGGCCTTAATGTCAACGAAGTGCTTGCATGTTAATTAAGGGATTCTAATTATTTTTTTTTTTTATGCCTACTTAAACCCGTTCTTTCTGGAAGCGTTTATATAACACTGTATGTGTCTCACCAATGTAATTTGTCGCTGTAAGTTAAATAAAGGAATATTTCATTTTTCACGATAACAGTGGTGATAAAATGTAATGCAAGAAGTTCTTAAAGCTCTGCGGTATTTAAAGAACTCTGCTGAACTACTAAACTACCCCAACCCTTTTTTTTAGAAGCTACGATAGCAACTACAAAGAGTGAGGAGTCAACAGAACCAGCTAGCAAGGTCAGTCTAAAGGTGCTTGAATCTGTGGAAGTTGTAAGTACAGACTTGGTGCCATTCCCAGGTGCTGTCTGAAAACTTCCGATTGAAATCCCCTGCCTGTTAATTTCTTGTGATAAATAGTGAATAGTTTATTTTCTCGTTGCTGTTTGTGATTTGTTAGACATCTACCATTTCACTCTTTGGCTTTTTATTTTTTCCTCGGAGTTTGTTAGTTACACCACAGCTCCTTTATGCTCTGACCATCTATATTGCCCTACTGTGGGTTTCTTCTCTTTAGATACAGTATTTGCACATTCAGTCCTGCAGTATTTGATGTGTCAGCATGTCATGGATATAAAGTAGTAGCATAATTATAGGGGGTTTTGGTTTGGTTTGAGTTTTTGATGAGGTAGCATGAGACAACCTAAGGTTTGTGCAGAATTAGCTTAGACGTAGATACATCCACAATTAAGCAGCAATTAAGGTGATTACATGACATAATTAGAGAAAAGTGTTAAAAAGAATTGTTTAATGTGTTTTGCTACTAAATCCTAAAAAGGCTTAAATGATCTTTGGTTTTGACATAATTGCAAGTATTATAACATGCTTTTAAGCAAGTGCTTCATTCAGTTTAATGGTGGTTTTACATAGTAAAAATAAATGCTCCTTTCAGTAATATAGCAGTTTTGATTTAGAGTTGAAGAAATATCAGTAATATTTACTTTCATTTGGTTACAGGAACTTGATGATGTATGTGTGGTTCTTATTTCAAACTTGCCTGAGAGAGGATATTCTGTTGAGGAAGTTTCCAACCTCGCAAAGCCATTTGGAGGACTGAGGGATGTGCTAATTGTATCATCTCATAAAAAGGTATTCTAATTGGTATTTAGTAGTGTTTCTACCTAGAGAAGCAGCAAATGTGTTTTTAACAAATGCAAATGTGATAGTGTAGTGCGGCAAGCATTGATGTGAGATGCTTTTGATAAATTACAATTTTAAAAAAAAAATTTTTGTTTTCTTTATTTTAAAAGGCATATCTTGAAATAAATAGAAAATCTGCAGATTCCATGGTTAAATTTTACACCTGCTTTCCAATGTCACTGGATGGAAATCAGCTCTGCATCAACATGGTGCCTCAGTATAAGACTATAAAAGATGAAGTAAGTAATAAAATATATTGAAATTCTAGGATACGTGATAGCATTTCAATACAGAGCAGGATTTTGTATTTAAGCTGACTTTTATGCGCTACCTGTTTTATACATTCTGATGGTGTGTCCTATTGAGAACTGATTCTGTTAAATGTCTTTCTGGGTCCTGGTCTTCTGATGTAAGAATAATGCGGATGTCAAAAGTGCTGATGCTGTTGATTTTATTAATAAAGCAGAAGCTAAAAAGTTGTTGCGAGTCGGTGACTGCCAGTTAGCTGCTGCTAGTGAAGCTATATTTTACAGTTCAAATCTTAATATCTTTTTTTTTTTTTTCTTTTTTTAAAGGAAGCGATATTTACTGCTATAATTAAAGATTCTGACCCTAAGGTAAGTTGCTAGCAATCTAACTTTTCCTCCACACGCTATCAAAATACGTTACTTTAAATTGGAATTAGAATCCTTCATACTGAAATATTAGCGAATTGAATTGTTATCTAAGCTTTCTCTTGAAGTAAATGTTTATATATGTTTTCATGGGCGAATGAGCAGGGAATAGAATGAGTAAAYGTTCACTCATTTTAGCTCCATGATGCGTGAAGTGCAAGGAATTAAACATTTAATAGGAGTCCTTTGAGACCCTCTCCTGTTATGTTTATGTTCTAACAACAAGCTGCTGACCACTATAGCTTGGAGAAAATGCAGTGTTTGCCTGTATATAATGCCACTCGTTTTCCCAGTGTGTTTTAGAGACAGATATTTTGGTTTAACTATCAAAACTACCTCTGTGCTTTGTTCAGTGTAGCGTGTCTCCCTTATTATCCCTCCTGTTCCTTCACTGCACACAGTGCAAGCTGGCAGTTGATGTACAAAGGATTTTTATGCAGTTGTAGGTAGGCAGAGGTTAATGAAATGACAGCTTTTAGGTCTTGTTTCTGTGAAAAACATTTTCAGGATATTCTTGATAGAGGGTCAGTCATTGGGTCTGAACGTGCCTCTGGGCTTAAACAGTTGGCACAAGAACTTCACAAGAGTGACTTTAAGAACAGCAGTGTCGGAAGGTAATTGTATTTGTTTAAAAAGCATATTGCCAACAATAAATCACTTTCCAAGAAACCCCAAGAGGCTTGAATTTCCAGTTGCAAACGTGTCTGGGGGATATCTGCTTTCTCCTTATGATCACTGTTTGGCACTAACAGACGCATGTGAGCACTTACTGCCAACAGCCCTGCTGCTGTATCCTACTTATGCTTCTGATCTGCTTGTGGTGGAGTATTTATTTTCTGCTCCTAGTAAAGTCATGAATAATGGAAGAAAAACATACCAGACCTGGAGGGGGGTGGAAATCTCTTCCTTGTTGGGAGTGAATGTTGTGTTTCTAAGAGACACACAGCTTTCAAGTATTTAAAGATAAGACTTGTTTAAGATTTCAGAAGTCTACTAGTACCTTCGGACTTTGTGTCCCAGGGCACTTCCCTTTGACAGTGCACAAAATATTTGGTGCCAGGGTTCAGACTATGGTTCTGCTGTTGCTACGTGGCTGATGGTGGCTTTCCATTTGCTGTCAGCCCACTCGTACGTTCTGCACCAGAATCCTTCTTGGTCAGAAGAGACTTACTGGTCTCCTTGGTAGCCTGTCCCCATGGTGGTGGTGATAACTCCATTTGAAAATTGAGAAACACAAGAAATGATATTTGACCAAGGATCTTTATGTTACTACAAACTGATCAAGTAAACCAAACTCCAACTTAAAAACCAGGATTGGAGTCTTTCGGATAGGTTTCTATGCCTTGACCAATTTATAATCTGACTAGATAGTGTCTGCTTTTCAAAATACCAAACTTTATTTAAACTTCAGCTGTATTTTGCAGTGTTCTCAAAGAGACTTTTACTAGTTTAAAAAAAAAAAAAAAAAGATAATTTAAAATAAAACACTCAACTTGATCTTTTTAAGTTTGTTATTCTTCACTGGGAAGTGTAGCTGGTTCTTTTGATGTACTGCACAGAAACCTGGAAAATCTGGTGTGACTCTGAAAATGTGAACATTGGATGTGTGTGAATGCTATTTTTTGGTAWGATCTGAGTGATACAGAAGCTTTCTGTGGGGCTTTTCTAACCTAGTTCAGTAGTTGCTAATAAAGTGTGTTACAAAGTTGAAGCAAGTTTTGTCATCACTTTTCTTTAGGTAAATACTGAAACTATACATAATCACTTTGTGCATCTTGGGAACTTGCCGGATGATGGATACAGAGAACTTGAAGCAGTTTGTGTGGGACTTCGATTTGGAAAAGTAGATCATTACGTTGTACTGAAGAATAAAAACAAGGTAAATACTCTTTTTTCTTGCGGTGCAAAGTACCATGTTAGGGAAAAAAAAAAAAAAAAAGAAAAAAAAAGTAATTTTTTCGTCTCCCAGTACCAAGAATGTTCTGCTAATGAGAGATCAAAGTTTCTGACTCTCTCCCACTCATTCTGAACAAGAAAATAGTTTGTCTTGTTTGTTGGGGACAGTGGGGAAGGAAGAAAAAACCAACCAACCAWACCAAACTTTCGGCTGTTATCTAGCCTGAACAATACAAGAACAGTTTGGTAAGCTCTGAAAGTAAAGCTTCCCAAATGGCTGGAAAAATTATTAACCTTTGACATTAGAGGTGTTAAGTGGGGGGAAAATAAGTTCCCATTTTGTAGGAAACTTGGGGAAAAAAATTATTTTGATATGAGAAGTGAAAATGTCAGAATTGCTGAAATTACTTCTTGTTTTGGGACACTTCAAAATGTAGTGACTTGATTTTCAGTTTTTTAAATTTTGATATTTTAATTTTTGATGTTGCTGTTTTTGCACTTAACATTGGATTTTTATTTTATGAACTAGATTTAAGTCACTGTGTGTACATGTATATTTTCACGATTAAAATGCAGTTGTGCTCCCATTATTATGAGCTATTTTAAGTGTCCAGCTGCTAATAAACCATAAAACAGGCGAAGATGCTTTTAAGAAAAAGACAGTATTTTTCTGTAGCTGGAAGGTTGGACACATGTGGGTAGGGAAGCTCCAGGCTCCACTGTTTTGTGATGTAGTTCTTTATTCAGTTCTAAAGATAATTCCRAACAGGAGAGATTTCTTCCTTCAGCCTCTCAGAAGGAAGAGTCCACTGTTCTCCATACGCAAGAACATAGGATTTAAGAAAAAAATGGTGCTTATAGCTCATTTAAAATGAAGATGTTGAAACCCTTCAGCAATACTAGATATCCCATGCTATACCAACTTAATTTATTAAACTTGGTCTGCAATACAGGAATAAGATGAAGTAACAGTTATTTGAAGCTTGTGCTTTTTTTCTTTTAGGCAATTCTGCAGCTGGATAGTCCCAAGTCAGCCAGATCAATGTACAGCTTCCTGAAGCAATATCCGTATAACATGGGTGAGCATACACTGACCTGTACATTGTCACCCACTGGAGACTCTGCTGAGGTAAGACTTCTTCTTTTCAATAATACGTTATTTTTGTGGAATAGAACCTCCTTTCCATGAAGAGCAGCTAATGGTGACAATGTCAGTATTTCCTTCACTATTTGCTGTCATTGTGGATGGGAGTGAAAACTGTGCAACAGCTGGGAACTGGATCAACTAGTCTGCATTCCGGCACATGGCATAGGTGTGAAAGTATGTGTTGCTGTTTGTCTTTCTTTTATATCCTTCTCTCTTTTACAAACATATATAGAATCTCTTTCATCTCCACYGATGAAAGTATTTCTTAATGAAAGATAAAGAGACAAAGGAGGAAAGGAGGAAAGCAACTATTTAGTACTGGCTAGAAAAGGATTGGTAATTGAAATTAGTAGAGTTTTTTTCTGATCTAGCTTGATTCATCTTTAGCAGTTCATCTGCTTTAGTCCTCTTGATTCCAGACTCAGTTGCTACGTCAGCGTTGGTCTGTGCGCCCACAGCTGCTTCCATCTTCTCTCTTACAAATTAAATTACTTGCAGTATTGAGCAGCTCCCAGTTCACTTCTGGTGATTTGCCGAAGGAACAGCAAGCTGCAGCAGCTGAACACCAGAGAGGAAGGAGCTTAGTGCATGTTGCATTGGATAGATAAAGAGCATTAAGCAAGAAATGTGAACATTAGCCACATGCTAATAGTGTTCTGGCTTCCAAAGTGGAGAAAGTAAATCCAGATGTGGTGTCAAGACTGAGACCAAAATGTGTATAGGGTTTTTTTGGTTTGTTTTGTTGGGGTTTTTTGTGTTGTGTTTTGGGTTTTTTTAAGTGATTATCCATGTAAATTCCATTCTTGGAGCTCTCATTCCCTGTGTGTTGCTGTTCCTTTTCAGTGGCACGAGTTTGGGATGCCATTCAAACAAGAGGCTGTGCCTGGAGGGGCAGGGCATCTTAGTTTTTTTTTTTTCCCCTTCACTTTTGTTCATCACAGGGAAAAGTTTAACTTCAGGTGCCTAATGATAACAGGGGCATCAGTCCATTACTTCAACAGGGAGGAAGAAAAGTCATCCAGATGTGTATTTCTACTTACCGTGCTGACAAAGCTGTCAGTATTATTTGCACTGAGCATCACAATGAATTTCAACTTTTTTTGAAGACTGGGTTGCGTACTGATCATTGGCTTGTATCATAGTTTGTTCTTCTATTGTACTGTCAATTTCTTCTGCTTTACTGAAAAGCGTCCTTATTTATGAAATCTGTAGGGTAGCTGTACAGTGTTCAGGATTCACATTTTTAAAGACAAACTGTGTCAGTAGAGATTTTAGGTGTGCATTTTTGGTGGGGGGTCTCCTGCAATAGTTGTCAAGTTGCATCTGTGATGGCTCAGGACATACGGCGATACACAACCGGATGTGATTTGGGCACGCATGTTTTTCGAGCGGATTCATCGTGCCCCTTTCCAAGTAAACCAGCAGTTCCTGTGCACATGCAGAGCCTAGCCTGTGTAACATCAGTTAGTTTTCTACCTTTCTGCGAGTGTAGACCTGGTGCAGGGAGGGGACCCGCTGCAGGTGAAGTGCTGATAGCTAAAATCCGGTGAGCRCGGGTACGCAGTGTGCTCTTTTCTCTTCTGCTAGATGCAAGAGCCTGGATTGGACGTTCCAAGAGTTTTTCCTCTCTCTCTCTCCCCCATTGCAGGCATGATTCTCCCCATTGCTGACTCTCTTTGTATAGGACAACATATGCTTTTCTTCAAAGCCACTTTATTTTGTATTTCAGTTCATATAGTGCTCTTCAGATCATTATAAATTATAATTGTGTTTGATGTCAGATGCATTTAAGAGTAATATCTTTTATTAGACTAACTTTGTAGCTGAAGAGAATAACCACATCTTCAGGCTTATGAGCTTTTTCTCAAGTCTAGAAAATGTAAGTAATAAGGTCCCTTAGCACTGAAAAATAAGCAAAATATCATTCATTAAAGTGCTCACACTAAGGAATGTCTGTCAAGGATGCATTGTGGGAACGCTTTGTGATTCAAATCTGCTTTTTATAGCTGTTCCCTATATCTTGTGTAGCAACAGAATAACGTGCCTTTGTCACTATAAATGTTTCATCAGAGCAGAGTTCAATGCCAACAAAGACTGGCATTCACACTCTGTTTTCAAAATAATATTTCTTTCCAGCTGCACACTTTGGGTGATACAGAGTGCTTGTCTGATTTAGAGAGGTTGACCAGCCAGATAGCGGTAACTGATGCCAGTGGCATAGTAACAGCAGTAATGTAAGTGCTCGCTTAATCACATTATAGTTTTGTTTCTGTAATTTTGCTGATAATGTCTGAATTTAATACTGCTGAAATAACAAAAATATGGGGAAACTCCTGTAACAGTGAAGGAAGATGTGCAACTGGAATACAGAATCATAGAGCATGGCTGCAACTGGTGTCGATCCAGTCTCTGTCAATGCGACTGTCACAGTGTTTCAACAAATGTTAAAATCCATCTGTACTTTGGAGATACACTCCTAAGCTTTATTTTTATCTACATCTGAGGTAGAGAGAAAAATGCCTGGTCACACTGATAAAAGGGAAAACTGAGTTTTTCCATCTGTTGTTCTTCACAGCTTTTTGAGTCCGTTACCTCTTGTCCATCTTCTCGGTTATGTTGCCAGAATCAGGATTATATGCCTAGGTACCATAGGAACATTAAGCTTGTAGCTCTCTTTGCCGTAAGCTATTTTGTCTAGAAGCCTTTCATTCAGAAGCTCGTCTGAAGGAAAAACAAAATAATTTTTAATTCATTATAACATGTTCAAATTACTTTTGGCACTTATCTCTGGAATAAATGTTTTTAGAAGGGGAAAACTGAAGGCTCTGGAATTATGTGCCTAAATAAAAGATTAAAGTGAATTCTACGTGCACTGAATTTATCTGATGTTCTTTCTAATAGTGATAGTCTTCAAATTAGTTTGTAGAATGTCTTCGGAAAAGAGATAGAGATTTCAACACTGAGTTAAAGGTTTTTTTGATTGCTTGGACCTACGCTACTAACTATGATAGCTGCAGAGCTTGCGTGGTTTGTGGTTGTCTTTTTTTCAGAAGACACTATTTCACATTTATTCTACAAGTTTATTCTACATAACAGAAAGGAGAAAGGCGTAGTTGTCCTACAAGAAATGAATGCTACGTTAGCAGCTTTTAAGGAATAGAAACTGGCCTTGGGTTTTCTGTAGATAATTGCTTGACTTGGAATATGATTTGTCTTTAGAAAAGGTGTGCCGCTGTTTTCTGTCTAATACTTACCTGTCAGGCTAACTGTATTCACCCTGAGCTCTGCAGCCGTTAGCGTCCTTGCCAGTACAGGAAGGAAGGTGCTGTCTGAGAAAAGATGCGTTTAACATCCCTCTCCCCCAAATATATCACAGACTAAAAGCTAATTCTGCTCAAAAACATGACAGCTCTGAAGATGAGACGAACAAAACAGTTAGTGGTATGCCACATGTTCTGTCTAGCAAACTTTTAGTAAAATCTCTTATACTGCCATGCACTTTTATTTGTCATCTTATGAAATACGTGTTCTGTGGGGAACAGTTTTAGAACAATTTACTGTCATTTGATCTTTCAGGTAATACACGCCTAAATTTGGGTTCGTGGAGTTATTAATTAGCTGGGTTATGCAAATTCTGTGCTGATGCTTCTGAAAGTCCTAGATACTGAACCCTGATTTTTGCCTTTCAGGCTGAAGTTGTGAAAAAAGAAGTGAAGAAAGAGGAACCAAGCAAAGGAAGGTATGCCTTTCAAGTATTTAAGGGTGTTTTTAATTTATCTATATTGTTCATGGAATGCATGTCCAAGATTGAGCAGATTGCTGAGCCATCTCTCTAACTAGGCTTGATGAAAAGGCCCGCTGTGAGATCCATCAACTGTTACCTGCTGTTACTTCTTTCAAGCTTTTGTGTGTTCTGTGTGTGCGGGACGTGTAGTGTACTGSTGCAGAGCTGTAATGTTTGTGATTTCTTTGAAATCCGGGGCTTTCAAAGACATGGACAAATGGGGTGAAATCCTGTTTTCTGTGTAGTTTGTTGAGTTGTTATTGTTTTACTAATTATGGCCAGGATTTTACCACAGGTCCTGGAAAGTATGTTTGGAAATACATGTTGGTAAGACAATTTTTTGTTGTATTTAACCTTGAAGTGATTGCTTTATTTCGTCCTACAGTGCTTTCCTCTGTCAGAGCACCTGGCTCTATTGTTTCTGTTTCCAAATGCTAAAAATAAACTGAAACTTCCTTGTTTAACTTAATAACATTAACTTCATGCTGTGATACAGGTCCTTGAATTGATTTAAAAAAAAGTTTAGATGCTTTATTAACATCAGAACCTGGAAATGGTGGTTTTGGTATGTGCCATTTAAAATTGTTTTACGGATATTGCTTGTAGTAAAATTTCTAATTGTGGAGTAACTATTTGTTGGTTTTAGAGTCTTGATTATGTTTTTTTAATAAATGGATAGATCATTATAAGAGTTCTTGTTAACAAATATGACTTAAAACACCTTCTGTGACTTAAATCCATATTTGTGGATAAGTTTTATCATTAAAAAAACCAAAACAAACCTGTGTAATAATGGTCCTAAACTTCAATTTCAAGTAATGCCATTATACTATCATGGACTGTTACTATATTTCTAAAAACCGTTTCTTTCAAAAGTAAAGTTAGGCACTCCTAATTTAATGAAACTTCTACTCAGGCCCTAGTGAATTTTGGAAGCATTTAGTTTCTAAACTGTCTCTGACCCATACGTAGGCAGACATGCAGGTAACCTTTTTGATTGCAGACCGGTGGGCTTTAGCTAGCGGTGGTAACTAATCAAAACAAGTGACTCTTACATGAATCCCAGCTACTGCCCAGCATCCTGCTGTGGCTGGTGAACAGATGGGAAAACTGACCTTATTCCCTGCAAATAATGCTATGCACATACTCCTTGTCTGAGGCAACTGTCTTCTCCTCGTAAGCTTTTGTGACCTGATCAGTTACTCTTTTGAGTTACCTTTTATAAGAAGCAGAAAATATCTTCGATATTGTTATATATGGGAAGACCTTGTCACGTGTTTCTGGGGAGGGAAGGAGTAGCAGAACCTCTCAGTTGCCTGGGATGGTGAGGTGATGATCTTGAAAACATTTTTTTGTATGCTTCTGGAAGCTCGGTGGTTGTCCAGCCCCAGTAGGTAGTTCATCTAACCTTGCGGCTGAGGTGACTGACGTGCTTATGTGAATGCCTCTGCTCTTTTCAAGGATGCTGATGCATTTTGTTGGGATATATTTTCCTCAGCTAAAATAGCTGAAACTTTCCTTGGCCAGGTTAAGAATCAAGGACTATTCTACTGCTCCTTTTAATCCTGAGCTGACACGTAGGAAGCGGGTTGTGTCTCCGTTGTGACACAGCCTCTGTGCTGGCATTTCTAAGACTGAACTCTCCAAGCCTTTCCCTCACTAACTCAGGCAGTAATGGCTGCGTATGGCACCTAATGCAGGGACGTGCTACGCAGAAACTTAGCACCAGGTATTGTTGGTTTCACCCTTTATGCTAACCTCTGTGCAGGAAATCTGTCTCGTAGGTCTGCGTGCTATTTCTTTCCCAATGCCTAACAGGTCTTTTAAGTATTACTTCAAGCACCTTGATGCTTCATCAGGCTCACTCATCTTTATYTCTGTGCGTTACTGCCTCTGCAGAGCTCTCCTTCCATTGCTTCACAGTCCGGTTTGAATCTATCAGTGTATTTTGGAGACCATCAGGGCTTTGTGGAAGGCACAGAGTGGGTGTTGGCATGAAAGGAGACATAAAGTCCCAAGGATTCAGAGACTATTATCTCATTTGAATTGTGTAGAGGATAATAAATGTGTGCTGCTCGCTGTAAGCTTGGTAGTTAGTGTATGGTTCCAGTGTTCACTGACGTTTTTCCATTCCCTGCAAAAAATGGATAAACAGAGGCTGTGGGGTACGGTTTAGCAAGGCATTAGAGCTTGTATTCAATTAAGCTTTCTATGCATCAGTGACAAACCTGGGCTTTCAGAGCTGCACTTCTGGGCTCTGGGCTCTGACTTACCCAGGTAATGTTTTGCTACATAGACACATGAGACATAAATCTCAGCGGTCTGTAGGGTGCTCAAATCGAAGAGAAAATTAACTGAAATGGTTTTTGCTTTTGGAATACAAACAATGTTTAATTGATGTTAAAAAAATCTTCTGTGTTGTGACTGAGTAAACCAATACTGTGGCATAAAAAGCAGATCAGCCCTGACTGCTTAGCCACTCATGAGGCACACTTACCCCAAAACATTTGCAAGTAACAAGTTTAAATTGATTACAGGTCTAAGAAGCCTGTTTGAGATGAGCGGGATGTTGGAATGAGCGAGGTTGCTTTTCTTTCATAAGACTTCAGTTACTGTGAGTTGAGCCGCTCGGGCTCTGAAGGAGATTCCCAGCATTTTGTGGGGCACCGCTGGGAGCATGCACACTCCGTCGCTCCTGCGAGCGCTGCCTGCCAAGCCACAAAATGCTGCAGGCCTGCCGCTTTGCTAGGGGAGGAGCGCCCTCGTATCGTGCTGCGAGTGTCCATCTGATGCATAGTCATGACGTATTACATCTATGCCAATTTTAAATTGGTGTTGTGAAAGATTTTGAAGCAGAATTCATATCCCTTCTTCTCTCTCCTCTTGCATTTTGTAGCAGCAGAGGACAGTGCCCTCAGGTCTGGAGGAAACCTTCGAGCTTGGTGTTTTTGTTGTGCTTGCATAGCACAGATGTTAACTGAGTTTGCCTGTTTTTATCTTTCTGTTGACTCCATGTATTGTGTCTTCGTCTCATTAACCCTTGCATCTGGCCACTTCAAGACTTACATTTTCGTCAGCACTGAGTTCCATTTGATCTAGYCTTCCATTTTCTTGCTGACATCATGCTGGGAGCATTACCAAAATGGCAGGCTGCTCTGCTCTTTTTTATTTTCATGAGGGTTTATACAAATGTGCACCCTTTATTCACATACATAGGTTCTGAGAAACCATAGTGCAGGCTGCTCCATTGTGCATAACCACTGATTAATTGTGTGTGTTTGCTGCTTTTGTGTTTGTTTCGACGCTTAGCGAGATTGTCAGCATTGGTATTTCAGCACCTTTCCATCTAGAGATGCATGAGGTGTTGGGATGCTCGTTTTCTCGAGCTTTGTGGGAAAAGGGGCACAGACATCTCTAATTTCAGTGTCTCCCAAGATCATCTATGGAGGATTCTTTCTTTCAGAGAAGAATAATGCACTTCCTGTAACTGAAGTTCTCTGAAAAGCGCTATCCTCTGCATTGTCATCTTGGGCTTTATTATCCTGGGATCTGACAGTGGGATTATACAGTGAAAACAGAGCCTGGCCAAAAGCAGCCTCTGTGCATGTATTGTGTTCCCCGCTATTGTGCGAGGCCAATGCAGTTTAAAACCAAAGCAACCCCTCCCTCCCCCCAAACCTGAACCAAAAAAAAATTAAAAAACTTCAGACTCTCCTAGCTACTGGAAGAGTTCTCTAGATTGGTGACTGCAGAGTCTGCTGTCTTCAAACATAACAAAACTCTGGTAATTCCTTTATACAGGGAGACYGAAGCTTTATTTTCGCTGTATATATGTATTTTCGCTTTCACAGTCTGCCTTGCATCAGGGGATCTAAATTTTAGGAGTTCATGCCAGCGCTGAGGTCACAGGGCACATCTGTAGTGAGTGCTACCTTGAGAGGTCTGACTACAAGTAATGTAATTCGAAGTGTAAGAGGCTTGCGGTACTGAGGTGGATTAAACAGAAGCATAAAACTAATCAGCTATTCGCCTCAATATTTTTAACCATTTTAACACTGATAGGCTAGATTTCCAAATGCTAAGCACTAATGCATCAGGAAATCCCCCACCATTGGCATCAAGAGGTTACTGGTAACTGTAGAATTCTCAACATAGTTTGATTTCTTCTGTTTTTTTTAAATGCATTTAGCTCTGGCTTGAAAAAATATCCAGAGGGATCAGGAGTGGTGCAAACAGCAGCTGCTAATCCTCCAGTAGAGCCTAGTGTGGCAAAGAAAGAACCCATTTCCATCTCTAATGTCAAAGACGAGATGTCAGCAGTACAGATAGAGCCCTCTGAGTCCCATCTTGAAAGAGCAGTAAGGGAGTCTGCTCCGAGACCGGCAGAAACAGCTGTGGAGAAAGTGGGCACTGGAGTTGAAGCTACTGTGGCATCTATCAAATCCGCTGCCACCGAATCATCTGAAGTGAAGTCAGAAGAGATGCTGCTGCCGCCTTCCAGTGTGGAGAAAGAAGAGGCAGTTAAAGATAATACTGAACCAGAGTTGTTTGAATCTGCTGTTGTATCTGCATCCAAGAAGGAAATTAAAGAGAAAGATGCAGAGTTGTCTGCTCCTGCCATTGAACGACCAGAAGAATTGTCCGATGTGGGCAAGGCTGAAGGTGTGCCATCGGGTTGTGCTGTGAAGCCAGCAGCAGGGGATGCGATAGGGGCCATCCCTGAAGCGGTGCCCCCTGATTCTGATGCAGCTTCCGTGGGGATGGTGTCATCTGTTGTCACGCAAACAAACAAGTTGGATGCTCCTGAAAAAAATACTGTTTCTGATGCTGTGAAAACCGAACATAAAATGTCTGTAACTCCAATAACGGAGAAGAAACCTGTACTTAAAACTGGGGCGGCCATGGAGGAGAAACTGGGTGTAGCTGGAGCAGACAGAGAGATGAAACCAGAAGAGTCTGCGCTCAAAGCTGGAAGAGCTGCGGAGAACCCTGAAAAGCTTTTGGTCAAGACTGGGGCAGAGACAGAGAAGAAACTTGAAAAATCTGTGACCAAGGTTGGGGCTGCTGCGGAAAGTGCTGCAAATGCTGTCAATGAGAACAACGAGGGAAGTTTAATCAAAGCCCATCAAAATAAAGGAACAGGACCAGCAAAAGCTGATGAAACCTGCAAAGCAGTTACGTTAAACTCCTCTCTCTCTGTCAAGGAATCTTCCTCTGTTGGTAAAATGATTTTAAAGGCAGTGGTGTCTCTTCCGGATATATCAAAGTCAAGGGTTCCAGTACGGAGAAATGAGCCTTCCCTGTGTAAAGGAGGGGAGCAGAAAGCTCCCTCGAAGCCCGAGACCCGAAGCCAAGCAGCGGTGGAGAAGAAAATCGCATCAAAAGAAGAGGGTCATCCACGACCTGGTAGCAGCCAATCAAGCCTGGGAGATGGCAGCGGCAAATGTAAAGTGAGCAGAAGTTCTGTTGTTGATGGAAAGGGAGGCAATGGGAGGAATTCATCTCAGCAAGAGAAGGACTCACGAGTGGAATCTAGGGCTAGTTCAAAACAGTCTCAAGAGGGAGAGAGTAGATCATCCAGCATGAAGAAAGACAACAGCAGCAATAAGGTGAGGAGGGCAGGAAGGCCGGTTCAGTGTGCCTGATCAGTAACTAACTCCATGCTTCTCTCAGATGTTGAGTATGGGACAATGAGATTATGTTCCCCTTCCCTTTTCCATAAATCACTCAGCTGGTTTGGGCCAACAGACAAGTTGGAATAGCGAGATGGCGGGCAACCAGTTGCTTTTAGATGCAGTGTGTGCAACGCAAGTATGTAACTGGTTTGAAAATGCTACTTGGAAAAAATTGCAGGAAGGTATTTTTGAAGCGAGTCTTTATTGAGTGTCATAACTTTATGTTCTTGGATTAGTTCTGAATGGGAATTAATAAGGTTTCTGTCCTTTTGTAAGCTGATATTTGCTTTGTCAAGTCCTGCACAGACACTGGTTACTGAAAAGAGGCTACTAAGCAAGCTATTACCTGTGACTTCTTGCTAGAGACTGTATGCCTGGACTCTACCACTGACGGTTGGCTTAGTTCTGTATTTGCCAAGCATGTGATCAGAAGCAGCAATCTGGACAACTTAAAAAAGTTCATTAAGGGAAAAAATAGCTGACTTTTAAAATTATTTTTTCTCTTGTGGACAGGTTAGTTGGCTTAACTGATTTCATGTGAACTTCTGTCTAATTTTGCAGGCTTCTGTTGATGGCAATACTAAAACTTCAAAAAGTGACACTAGCAGCAGTGCAAAACAAAAGGAGGTAAGGATGTAACCGTAAATGAACTTAAAGTCAGATTGTCTTGAAAGTGTGTGTGTGTGTATACTAAGAATCTTTAGCGTCCTTCCCTAGGGAATTTTTTGTATTACTAGTTGTTACAGACTACGGGCATAAAGCTGTAAAGACAAGTAATTTGGAAGAGAAACTTAATTCAGGAAGTGAGTGTTAAGAGGAGGTATTTTTTGGTCTCGGATATCATTTGTTTGAGAGAGAGAATTAACTCATTGGATCCCCAGTTGCCTGCATAAGATCTTTATTCATCATGACGCTTGTGAGAAGCGGAAGGAAAGCTGAAGTCTTCTAGCCCTTTATAAATGATTTTGTACAACAGGAGGTAGTCAGAACATCGCCATCCATGGCACCTCTTCCATGCAAAGATACTTCTAGTGGGTTGTTCTGCAAAGCAAGGATTACTGTACATTTTTGGTGCAGTGTTGGTTTGAAGAAGAGCCTATAGGCTCAACTGCTCAGTCTGCATTTTTACAGGAAGGTGAAAAGAGATATCCTCTCCCTCTCTTAGACAGCTTGGGCTTTGGGAAAGAAAAACACAAAGAAGGTAATAAAAATCCATGTTGATGAGTTTGTAGAAGTAGGATTACAAGATCAAATCAAAGATCTACCAGGTAAGTAGTGGGTCCCTATGGAAAAGGGATTTCTGAGATAAAGTTGGAGACCTGAATCCTTTTATTGATCTTTATCCACGTAAACTTATTGCATCAGCAGCACAGTGTGTTTGTGAGGTTGATGGTAGCGATGGTAATAGAGAACACTTTCATATCTGATGTTCCAGATGTGTTTGTTAATCCCCAAGAGGAAATTCTGCACCTCTTGAAAAAGGTTTTGTAATGTCTGTTACTTCTTAACACCTTTATTCTTCACTGTTATACAGCTGATAAGAACCAAGATCTGTGTTCTCCTTTTCATGGGAGAAAGAACACAGTAACGCTTGATTTCAGTTGAAATGTAACCAGATACTTTCTTTTTTTCTTCACTGTGCCCACCTTGCATTAAATATTCCTCAAGTTTCTGCATCAGAATGTGGGTGGAGGCACACATTATTCCTAGTATTTGTTAGCTTTTTAAAAAAGAAAGGGAAGAAAAGGCACGTAGCCTTTGAATTTCAGATTACTTTTTCTGCTGGAGGATTGTTTTTAGTATTTCTTAGCTGCAGTCTTACTCTCTTAACAGGAAAGTTCGTCTTGCCTTGGCCTTAAAGTTCTGCTTTGACAAGGGTTTTTTCACTCTTCTTGTGTTAGATACTGACCAGTATTTGATGGTAGGATGGAATATTTTGCAAAAAAAAAAATTCAGAATCATTCACTGAAGAAATTGAATATGCAATGGATATTTGGATGTGTTTTAATGTCTAAAATTAATTTATTAATTGACTTAAGTACCCATCTTATCCACCTTATCCTACCATCCTGATTATAAAAGCATAGCTATTTTATGGTGAACAAAGTATAATGCTCTGTTCCAAAAACATGACTGCTGTCTATTCAAATAACCTAAAAGTAATTTGGGTTAATTCACTCTTCTATTAAATTCAACATTTATCCATACATCCTCCTCCAGATGTTCTCAGCTACATATGGCATTAAATTGCTGCTAATTCTTTCCAGTGGTCCTAGAATAAATCGTRTGAGCCCTGATGGAAGCCGGCATGGTCAAACTGCAGGGTAGGAGGTGTTTTGGATGCAAGACATGCTCCAGTAAGAGCATGCCACTGACTGAGGAGAATTAGAAGGGGTCAGGCTGTGTCATCTTAAACATAACAATACAGTAAGGCATTMGCCAGAAGGCTGGCGCTTGCCCCCTGGCCCCTAACGAAAGACGGCTGGCACAGGAGGAGCAGCAAGTCTGCCAGAGTGTCTGTGGGGCTAGTCAGACCTTAACAGGAAGGAGAAAATTATCTTCTTGTACGCATTGGTTATGGAGAAACAACGGGAGGTTCCAGTACTGGGAGCCCTTTCCTGGGTGGGAGCATAGGGCCATCGGAGAACCTCTCTGAAACACAGATGTTTGTTAGGAGATTGAAACCAAAGAGGCAAGATGAAACAGTGAGTAGTCATCAGGAGGCAGAATGACTTTGCTGGATTGAAACATCTAATGTAGTCTCCTGTTTTGTAGCAGCGGCCAACAGCATATGCTTAGGGAAGAGAATGAGATATGACACAAGATAATACTATTTTTGAAGGATACTCTGGAGGTATTCGAATTTTCACTAGTCTTCCTGCAAGTGAGTACAAAAATATACATGAGTATTCAGGGCATTGGCCCAGTTCTTTTAATAGACATAGATTTTGTCTATTCATCCGCTGTGTTTGAAAAATGCTTTGGGTTTCTGAATTGAATCTGCTTACTTAACACAAATGCTGATAATGAAAACTCTTCCGCATGAGTCTGAAGGCCTGAAAATTGTTTCCTACCCTTAAGGCAAGTTGCTTTTTTTTTTTTTTTTTTTTTTTTTTTTTTTTTTTTTTTTTTACCCTTCGGCCAGGTTCGGTGTGTAGATGTTTTTCATTAGGCACCCTGTGCATGGAGGTGTTTGTGTCACTGGGTGAATGTTAAACTTTGTTATATTCGCATTTTTACACTCCCTAGGAAGAAGAGCTGTTTCCATTTAACCTGGATGAATTTGTTACTGTGGATGAGGTCGTAGAGGAAATCGAGTCTCCCATTAAAACGCGGCAAAATCCACTGAAGGCAAAGAGAAAAGATGGTGCTAAAACCAACTCCTCTTCTGAGCCTAGTTCTAAGAGAAGGAAAGGGAAAAGCTCCACAGCATGCATTGCTGAAAGCGAACTCTCTTTTGTCACTTTGGATGAAATCGGTGAGGAGGAGGATGTGACTGCACAGCTGATGGGAGTTGCTAATTTAGAAGCGCTCAGTGACCCGCAGGGCCTGGTTGTAGTGGATGAAGTGGTGGAAGAGGAAGAACTTATCTCAGAAGCAGTAAAGGATCCACAGTCGCTTGTTACTTTGGATGAGATATCTGAACAGGAGGACCTTAGTTCTCATAAAGACATCCCTAGGTCAGTTTTTGAGGAGCAGGATCTGAAAGCCGAACCCTTGGTAACTGTAGATGAAATCGGTGAAGTAGAAGAGCTGCCTCTGAATGAGCCTGCAGACTTGAATATTGAGGATGTGCTGAAACAGAAGGAGGATGATAAAGTGACTGCTGAGGATACTGGAGATTGTGCTTCCTCCCAGGTGCCTGATGATCCCAGTGCTTTAGTGACAGTAGATGAAATACAAGAGGACAATGAAGATAACCCTCTAGTGACTTTGGATGAAGTTAACGAAGATGAAGATGATTTTCTGGCTGATTTCGATCGTCTAAAAGAGGAACTAAACTTTGTTACAGTAGATGAAGTTGGAGAGGAGGATGAGGAAGAAGAAAATACTTTTCCAGGGAAAAATCTGAACGAGGATGATGACGATGAAGATATTGTTGCCATTGCAGGACCAGAAGAAGAAGAAATTGCTGCCATTGCAGGACCAGAAGAGGAGGATATTGTTGCTGTTGCAGGACCAGAAGAAATGGAAATTCTAGGAGATATGAGTCCAGAAGAAGAAATCATTGCAATCTCAAAGTCAAAAGGTAAGGAACCTCTCATAGTTTCTAGAGGGGAAATAGAAAATAAGATGCTTGTAATCAGTGCCACACACAAAGAGATCCTTGAAGCAAATAGAGGAAACTGAAAAACCCCCAATCTTTGACAAAGTTAATGAAAGAGATGCTGGGGAAAAAATGGAGACTGAGCCTGAACAATGACCTGAAGGTAGGATTATTTTATTAATGCATTTTACAATGCATCTTTCTTTTGATGTAAAATTAAGCTGCATATTGATTTGAAGTGTTCATTTGGTGTTTATGATGGCTAAAATTGGGGAAAATAGCTTCTTTTCTCGCTCTTAATGCAAGGCCTGGTAAACTACCTAACACAGATTATTTATAGTCTGTAATTACAGGGCGAAACTTCATTAAGGTGAGTCAAATGAAATAGACACAGATACAAAGATGTAACAGCTTCCAAGCTGGATCTAGAGGGAAAAATGTAGAAGAACATCTGTAGCATGGAATTAGCAAAGGGTTAAGAAAGTCTGATGCAGAGCCAAGTAGGGAGAGCTATATATAACCAACACACAAGAAGAGTTTTGGCCAAAGCGGGGGTGAAGGCTCTACGTGGTGCAGTCCACTAGTCTCGAGTTTTCTTTCCGTCTCTGCTGATGTAGCTGAGCACTGACATAGCACCTTTTGTTCTAGTGTTTTGGAAAAGCTTTTCTCCCATCTCACGCTCATTGCGTAGCAGAGGCAACCTGAGTAGTGCAGATATGGAGGAGCTGCAGAAGCGGCAGATATCTTGCTTAAAACAGAGTATTTTAAACTTCAGTTTCTGTAAACATTAGGAAAGGGATTAGTTGACTCTGTACACACCCAAAAATATTTAAATGTTATATATTGTTTTAATCTTGTTAATCTTATAGAACATAAGCTTCCCCATGATTAACAAAAGCATTTGCTGAAAATGCAAAATATTTTCTATGTTCTATTAGCAAGTTAGCTGTAAAAAGACCTCTTAAAATATCCAAGCCCTTGAGTTGATTTCTGATCTAACTGGTAGTGACAAATTATAAAAAATGTATTTGATACACAGTAAATAAGTGATTTTAGTTTCTCTCTGTATAGTAAAAACCTCAGGCAAAAGAGGTGGGCTTAGGAAAGGACTAGTTCCTCCTGAGTTTGAGAAGTGGAACAAGAAGACTGGGAAGGAGAGATTAAAGCAAGTAAAACCGTATTACTCAAGTCTTAAAATCTGATTCCAGCAGCAAAACAGGAAACAGTTTATTAATTGCCTCAGGCCAACAGTTCAAAGGATGATGGTCAAACTGCAGCTGGTAAAGAGCCACATGGCAAATCTGAGACTTCGTGTGTTGATGGTGCGGTGAGATACTCACAATCTGCTGAAACGTCTAGGGGATGCAAGAGTGATGCTGTCTGTTGCGTTCCTTTGACAGCTTCCTGGTTTTTCTTATTAAGGGAAAGGATTTATTGCGTTAACCTTGTTTAGGACATATTGGTATCTAGATTATTTGAACATAGAATTAGAAAGAAGACAGATATTTTTGATGTGTGATTCTTCACCTGCAGTTGGACTGCTTTGATAGTCTAAAAAACAAACACCTTTTTTATCTTACAATAGAGGAGACTCTGTCAAACTGCTTGTCTCCAGAAAAATCTTAAAAGGTTGATTTTGATCTTTCCTTAGAGCTGGTTAATCTGATAACATATTCGGTACGCTTTGACTAGTTCTGTAGTGAAGCTGAAATACTGCTGTTGGACCTTGAGCTAGAATAATTCAAGAAAGCTGGGTAGCCTGTATTATAAAGAAGTTGAGATTTTTGTGATCATAATCACAAAGTTGATTTGAAGCTGCTGCTAAGAGTTGTAGAGGAAGGCAGCTGAGAGTGGCAGTGGTACTTCTGTGACGAGTGCCGTGTGGTCAGAAGCGCTTTTGGAGTCATTCACCGCAGCACCGGGGCTGGATTTGGAAGTCTTGCCCGCGGGATTGATGTCAGGAGTTCCTGAAAATTGCTCTGTGGAAAGACCAAACCGGATAGCGTAGAAAACAGTAAGGACCATATAGATAGTGTTTGTTTCACGCAGTCATGAGTCATTACAGCTAGGTATAGAATACCTTTAAACTCTAGCGGATACCTTTGTTTAACGTGCATTTATGGCCTCCAGTAGATCAGCTGGGATCAGGAGATAAAGAACCAGAGTCTAAGCGGAGGAAAATGGCTTCTTCAGATGCATCAAAGATGCAGAGTACTTGTCCTGGTTCCAGCTGGGATAGAGTTAATTGTCTTTCTGGTAGCTGGTATAGTGCTTACACTGGTCAAGGACTTCTCAGCTTCCCGTGCTGTGCCAGGTGCACAAGAAGCTGGGAGGGAGCATAGCCAGGACAGCTGACGAACTGGCCAACGGGGTATTCATACCATATGACGTCATGCTCAGTATATAAACKAGGAGGCGTGGTCCGGGAAGGGGGGATTGCAGCTCGGGGACTGGCTGGGCATCGGGCAGCAGGTGGTGAGCAATTGTATCATGCATCACTTGCTTTGTATATTCTATTATTATTATTACTACTTTACTTTATTCTAGTTCAATTATTAAACTGTTTTTATCTCAACCCACGAGTTTTCTCACTTTTACCCTTCCAATTCTTTCCCCCATCCCACTGGAGGAGGGGAGTGAGCAAACAGCTGTGTGGTGTTTAGTTGCTGGCTAGGGTTAAACCACCACAGTACTCCGAAAGATAAAGACAAAAAAGCCCACCCCAAATGCTTGGGACTTTTCTTGCTGGAAGACAGGTTTCTTGCCCGCTTGAAAATGCCTCCTTTGCCTCATTACCACATTTAACTTTGAAGTCATAGCCCATAATTTGTGTTTTTATCCTGGCTCCTACAAATGCATGTTTAACAAGTTTCTGCTGATGGCTTAATAGCAGCAGCAAAGTTGAAAGTTCTTTTTTCCCTAAAATTTAGTTTACAAATATAGGCTAATTTATTTATAATTAGCACAGTGCAGTGTAATACCTACCTACTGTTCTAATCCTGTTACGAGTTTTATTACCAACTTTCTCTTGATGTATAGAAATGAGGGAACTGCTTACATGGTTTTAAAAATGTGTGTGTGTGTGTATTCCGAGATCCTCATCTAAAATACTTTCGTATAAAACTACTGATAACACTTGAACTGTAAAAAAAGTTGCTAGGAAAATACGGATCCTTGCCTGATGGGTTGTGTAATAGTCTCTGTGACAGAAAATGCTTGCGTAACACACTGCAGGACAGAGGTTAAACTTGGCAAATGAGTTGTATATCAAATACTTTAAGGCCAAAAGACGCTGAGGTAGTTGCAGTGAGCTTCAGATCCAGAAGGTCAGTTGTCCCATTCCCAGAAAGTATGTGTCGTTCTCTGTGTATTGGAAGTAGGGCAGGTGACCAACTCGGATTAGAAGCCTAATTATTTGAATACTGAAAAAACGTAACTAACTTCCTTCCAGTAATAACAAATTGTACAGATTTGGCTAAAGGAATCTGATTTTTATTTTTTTCTTTTTAAAGCTGTGTTTTGTTAATGGGATGTCTTAAAGCTGTATTTTGTCCATGCTAATGTTGTGTGCTGTCTTTTCAGATTTGGATTACCTAGTTCCAAAGGCAGGCTTTTTCTGTCAGATCTGCTCGCTGTTCTACGCAGATGAAACGTCTGTGAAAAATCACTGCAAGACACTGCTTCATCAGCAAAACATGGAGGTAATGCTGAAGCTTCTCCAAACACACAGGGATGAAAAGAATATCGTCCTAAAAATGTTTGCTAATAATTTCCTAGTGGATAGGGAGCTCGTATTAATACTTCAAGGGGTTTTAGTTTTAAACTCGGACGCAGATAGTGTTAAATCAGTCGAGCTCATTGCCTACATAAAGCCTTCCTTACCTAGGAAGGTGTGGGAAGAGCTGTTGTCTTCCCTTCATTTTTAAGAAGTGACTTTTATGAAACCTGCACTGTTTTTAGAGCATGATCTTGTCGCGAACTGAGGAATAACATAGCGGTATCTTTTCACTGGCTATCCTTACTTCTACAGAAATTCATGGCCAAGCAGAAGGATGAGGATAACAAAGGGGAAGAGCGGAGTTCAAGGTGATCGGAGGAAAGAAGAATTCTTTCAGTGAATTAAACTTAGGGTCCAGTCAATTTTGTGTATTTTGTTATGATTTAATTTGTAATTTTGTTTCAGAAACAGGCATTCATGTTGTATAAATTTGAGCTCAGTAGAGAGAGACTAAAAGAAAAACGTATGGTGGCTTTGATTTGTATATCAAATCATCTGCCTTGGAAGAGACTTCTTTTACAAGTGTTGACATGAAATAAATGTTCTTACTGTATAGTTACCACCAGGTGATTGTGTTTGGTGTGATTTATTGTGTTTTCTTAACTCTCTGGATGACAATACAGACTAGGAGGGAATTCATTCCAGAGATCTCTCTCTGGTGCCGCTTTACAGAGCTCTCAGCAGGAGAAATTTCACGTGCTACATATGCTCCATACTGCCCCGAAGCAGTGACCCTCATGGTAAAGATTGCAGTGATCCTGTGGATTGTCATGCTGCCTTTAGCCATCTTTTTCCTGTGGCCTCTGCGGTCTCATGGTAGCCTCAGGAAGATAAAGCCAGGGCCGTCAAGGGGAGCAAAGCCTATTCCAGCACTGCGTTAGCATGCCTGTCGTTACTGCGGTCAGCCAGGGAGGTCACTGTCCCTTGCTGTTTCTCCTTGGTGATGAAGTTCGCTTGTTTATTTTGGGTTGTTTTTCCCAAGTTTGTTCCAGTCTGTAGGTCAAAGCCTGTGGAGCGCTCAGCAGCATGGCTGAACTTTGTAATCTGCACTTGAACGTTGCTCGCTGCTAAGTCTGGATCTCTGGCTGGCATGCCCTTAACAGTGGATCGCAGTCTGGATCATGATTGACTTTGCTTTGAGTTTTCATTTTCCACCTAGCCACTTGAAATTTATTTGAAAGACTTTTTAAAAATCCATCATTGTCACTCCTTCAAACTTTGGGTAGTTGACTTTGGCTGAATTATGGTCCTGGAGGAGGAGTAAAGAAGTGTTCCTACATGTCCAAGGAAAATGAGAGACTTTGTGGTTCCACCTGGTGGGGATATTACAAGTCATACCTGTGCCGTAGCTGCTACAAAACCCCTTGTGTCTTCAGACCGCTGATCAGTAAAGCACCAAAATAAACTGAACTTGGGGTTTAGCAAGGGAAGCACCTGCCTGTAGCTGTTGTGAAACATGTTCCTTGATGGGAGATGATCCCATGAAGTCCCTCAGACTTGTAGGACCTTGCTTCTTCTGAGAGCAAGCACATGCAGAAAGAGGTGCTTGTATTTCATGTATTGAAGTTGTCAAATGATACTGAGCTGGTAAACTTCTTTAAATACCTGTCTGCCACCTGAAGTCCATGCCGTGTATGTGCAAAGAGG
The DNA here is from genome assembly GCA_035582835.1 of Phoebastria nigripes. Taxonomy (NCBI): domain Eukaryota; kingdom Metazoa; phylum Chordata; class Aves; order Procellariiformes; family Diomedeidae; genus Phoebastria; species Phoebastria nigripes. Next base: position 811,291 of record JAYKAV010002784.1, read on the forward strand.
ACAGAGCCTACTCTGAAGGCTCCAAAACGAAGCCTTTGCTTTGGGCTGTTCACGTAGGTGACGGAGCAGTCGTGCTGTCTAACAGGCAGGTTACGCGAGAAGTCGTGAACAGAACTTCATAAACTGCAGATTATTTCTGGTTGGGCTTTTTTTTTTTTCCTTCTCTTTTTTTGCTTCAGTCCCTCAGTAAAGAACGCTGCTGTGGGCGAACTCGCTGCCCGTGTGTGCTGGTGAGTCATTGCGCTGGTCTGTCCCGGCGGGGTTGGACAAACGAAAAGAGAAGTGTCTCAAAAATGCGCATGAGGGATTTGGACCAGCAAATACTTGGCGAGTCAGGGAGCATGATTCAGGGTAAGAACGTGCGTGTGTGTGAGCGCGCATGCGCGTCCATCTCCCTCCTCTTCTCTCTTCACTGACTGCTAGGAGGAGCCATCCCCTCCTCCAAAGCAGTGAGCGGTACAGATGAGATTGGTGTGATGCTATTTAACTGCTTGATTACTCTCACTTAGTTACCCAGTTACTACTGGGTTAGTAGCAATTTGTACAGAAAAGAATTTAAAAATCCTGTCTGAAATAATGGGGCACAAACTGGAATTTAGTGCAAAGAGCCTGCAGGGAGGTGCAGAAAGCATCAGCTGGGAGAGTCCGGAGGCTCTGCAGGGAGCTGCCGGCAGCATCCTCCGCTCCCCGGCAGAGCTCGGCAGCTTTGCAGCATTTTTTCCCAGCCTCGCCAGAGCACGGGACGTGGCTTTCTGTCCTCGTTAGTCCTGTCTCCTTTACAATGCAGCTTTATGTGTTTGCGCTTCTGAGCTTCCAGAGTCCCTCTCTGCAGTCAGGAAGGCGATTTCTTGCCCTGGTTTCTCTTTGTTGCTTTGTCTGTGCAGAGGATTAGAAAAGGATGATGTTCTTCATTGCTGCTTCTGCCGTGCAAGCTGCAGTCYAAATTTGCCTTTGCTGAGCGTACGGAGGGCTGAGGAAGAGACGAGCACCCCGTGCCCTGGGGACCACCGGTCTGTTTGGGTCCTCTGCCTTGCCTGCCGGCGGGTCGGGCTGCGATGCCCCAGCTGAGCTCTGCTCCTGCGTGTGGCTCACCGGCAGCTTTGAAAGAAACCGCTTTTCCTAGAGAGATGCTGAGAAATCATCCGAGATGTGAGCAGCTCAGCAGTTTTAAAGGCTGCTCCAAGGGCGAGGCATTGGCCAAATAAAGAAAACAATTTGGCTTTTAATGGGATTGCTCACGGCCCTGCCCTGAGCGTCCTCCCCAGGTGCACCCCATCAGCAGGAGTTTGGGGCGGCTGCGGGTGCCCAAGGTGGGCGCGGATGGCAGCTCGGGGRCTTCATCTTGGCTGAAGCCCTGATGCCTGCTCAGTTGCCTCCCTGCTCCCAGCCCAGAGCTGGAGGCTTCCCGTGGCCGGGAAAATGGGATCCAGCATCGTCTCCCGTCCGGCTGCGAGGATGTCGAGGTCCATGGACGGGGACTCGGTAAATCCTGTTTCTGCTCCGCATCCGCTTCCCCTCYGCTCGCGGCTCCCCAGGCCCCGTTTGTGCCTGGCCCTGCCCTTTGAGACGCCGGAACACCTCGGATAAAACCAGGTGAGTGCTGCAGCAGCCCCAGGAAAAGATGCAGGAGCTGGGGGGGACTTAACTGGGAATTTCAAGGAAAAAAACGTCCTGTCCCCCCAGGGTGATGTGGAAAAAAAATCTAGGAAAAATGAGGTAAAAAAAAAAAACCCAAACGCCATTTCTAAACATTGCTCCCCAAAATGTGCGGTGCTGCGCTTCAGTTCATCCTGTGACTAACCGTGCTGCAAATGCAGTTTATTTTAGAGCTGCGGGTAGTTAAAATGGCCACGTGCCGTGTGCCCTGTCCCCTTGGCACATCCACAGGGACGCTGCTGCCGGCTCCTGGCAGCGTCTGGCTGCAGATGTGGTGGTTTAAGTAAAATCCATGGAGCTTTTGCAACAGCTTTTCCTCTGCCCTTGCAGGATTTTTTTCCTCCCCCTGTGCCTCGCTGAGCTCAACCCGGGCAGCGCCTGTGCCTCGCGTGGAGCCCAGCTGGGCGGCCGCGATGCCCGAGCTTATTATTTTAAGGGTCTTGCAAAAGAACCAGTCCTCGGGGGGTCTGTAGGTCTCTTGGTGCAACGTGATGGGGACGTGGATGCTCCTGGTGAGCTGAGGGATGGATAGACCAGGGACAAACGGGCTCTCTCAAGGGGACTCGTGTTAAATATCGGGGAGCGATGGGGATGGATCCGTGGGAGGGGGGAATAGGGGTGCTGGGGGACCCCGKGGCTGGGCCGTGCTGTCTCCCGCGAGTGCCCTCGGCTTTAATCTCACCCATAATTACATTTCACCCAAATGCAATTACGCTGCTGCTTCCGGAGAGTTTCCGCTTCGGTGGCCGATCCCTGCGCTGGTCACGGTAGCCATCGGTTTTCGGTGCGGTGGGTTTAGTGCCTGGCAGGAGGAGTGGGAAATGGGTTTAGATAAAACCAAAGAGGGTAAAAGGGAGTGATGGGGTGAGCGGGGCAGCCCCCAGCAGCCGGGGGGGGTGTGCAGGGAGAGGGGTCCTGGCTAGGCTGGGAGGGAGGGACCTCGCTGAGCYGCTTGCTGGGAAACCCAGGGGTAAAAATAACCTCCCCGAAATAGCCGGGTGCCGTGGATGTCCCCACCTGTCACTGCGCGGTTGGTCACGGCTGTGCCAAAAGGAGACGGTCTCCCATCCCCCAGCTGGGGAAACTGAGGCAGGGGAAGGAGCAGCGGGATGGTCCCCCCACGCCCACCGGTGCTGCTCAGCACRGGGATGGGCTGGTGCCGGTGGGACCCCCGGGGTGGGGGTTTGTGTGCACCCAGCTCTGATGGGGAACCCTGCTTTGTGCCGTGCCGAGGGGTGCCGTAGGGTTCACCCTGCATGTAGCTCAGCCCCCCGAGACCCCCGTTTTCCCACCCGGGAGGTAGCGTTGGCCTCCAGGCCTGGCCCTGGCGTCACGGTGAGGGGCTGGGGCTGCACCCAGGGGCTCTCCAGC
>JAYKAV010002784.1:817592-834507 GCA_035582835.1 Phoebastria nigripes
GGGATCGCAGCATCCCTGGGGTTCGCAGCATCCCTGAGTCCCGGTGCTTGGGCATCCTCAAAGCCTGCAGCATCCCTGGATCCCAATGATTTAATTCACCATTTCTGGGGCTTGCAGCATCCCCGGATCCCGGTGCTCGGGCATCCCCGGAGCTCGCAGCATCCCCAGATCCCGGTGATTTAATTTACCATTCCCGGAGCCTGCAGCATCCCCAGATCCCAGTGATTTAATTTACCATCCCCGGGGCTCGCAGCATCCCCGGTTCCCGGGTCTTTGGTACCCCCGTGGCTCGCAGCATCCCGGGTCTTGCAACCTCCGGAGCGGTCGCACCGAGGCGCTTCGTGTCACCGCCCGGGCACCTCCTCCACCCGCCGGGGAGGGCCGGGACGAGAGGAGGCGGCGATGGGGGGGCCGGATCCTGCCCTGGTCCGAGCCTGGCTTGGCCTCACCGTGCCTTGCTCCATCGTTCAGCCATGCTGCGTTGCTTGCTCCAACGAGCCAGTCACCTCCCCAACTTGGAGAAGGGGGACAAACAAAGCGATCCGGTGGCCAGCTTGACTTTCCGAGGTGAGGGGATCCCAAATCTGGGTTGGGGTGGGTAGGATTATTGCTTTGCCAGATTCTTGTCTGCTTTTGCAGCACCCCCCAGCAAAGCCCGGCTTCTGCGGGGCGCCCGGCCAGGACGTACGTCCTGGCCGGGYGCCCCGCAGAAGCCGGGCTTTGCTAAGCTTCATCCTTATCCTAAATCCTTGCAAAATTCCCCCGCTGCACCCCACTACCGAGTGCACCGTAGCCCCCTCTATCCCCACCCTCTGACGCGTCCCCGTGCCACGCTCACACCCGTGACACCGGCGTTTCCGCGGGTCCCTGGGGTGGGCTGTGAATTTTATCTCTCTTCCTCCATGATTTTGGGGTGCGTGGGGTCGTGGGGGACAGTGAGAAATGTCATTGCCTCAGTGGTAGCGGGGATTTTTCCCGGGTGGGGGGACTTGGGGACGGTCATTTAGCGCTGTCACCCAGTGTCATGGCATCTAAAAGTGATGGGGTGACAGGGGTGAACCCCGGTAAAGAGCAGGATCCGGCTTTGCTGCAGGGTGCTGCACCCTTGGGTGCTCTCAATCGCTCTTGTWCTTTGCTCTCATTAAGGTCTTTTAATTACTAATATGAGATTGATAAGAATAACCCYGTATCTAGGGGGTTATCCCATTGCCGTGGATGGAGGTCCCGGGAAGGGAGCGCTGCCTTTTGCACCTCGAAAGCGCTCGCTGGAGGATGTCGCTTTTTTTTTTGGCAGCCGTTTCCTGGTGGTGGAAAATGTCCATTTTTAGAAAAAAAAAAAAAAAAAAAAAAAATAAGGAAAGGAAAGGGATGAGTGGCTTCTGACCCAGCCTTTCCTGTGCTGCGTGGGGCGGGTGGGGGGAACGGTGCTGCTGCCGGCCCCTGCCCAGCCGGCTCCGGGACCCCTCGTGTGTTCGTCCTGCGGTGGGTGCTGGGTGTTTGCCCAGGCTGGGCTCCATCYGTCCTCTGCCAGGGCGGAAAACAGCTCTCGTCGGCCAAATCACGATCCCGAGAGCGCGGGGGGAATTCCAGGGCTCTGCGTCCCATGAAGATGAGGCGTAAGCAGGAGACGTGCCTTAAATCGAGGCTGTTTGAGGTCTCTCGGGCTCGGTGATGCTCTCCAGAGGTGCCGTGTCAGGGCGATGGCGGCTCTGCCTCCCCCGCGGCCCCAGCCAGAAGATTTAAGCAAAGACTCTTTAAAATCTGAAATAGGAAATGATTAATTTAGTGATGCTAAAACAAAAAAAAAAAAAAAACAAAAGAGATGCTAAAACAAAACAAACAAAAAAAAAAGAGAATATTTTGAGTGAGCAGCTTGGGCTCCCCGCCAGCCCCGTGTGCCACAGCCTGGGGTACCTATATATATCTATAGGGCCCTGCGGGGCGCCGGGCCGGTGTCCCCTGGGGTTTGAGTCACTGCTATTGTTCGGCTCTTCCTTTTCCTCTTCCCCCCGGTCCCTCCCGTGACGCGGCCCCTTGGGCCACAGCGGGTGTTTGGCCGGTTTTCGGTGTGACGTGAGGGTCGTGGTTTCGGGGTGCAGCTGCGGGGGGGGTGCTCCTCAGGCAGGGCTGGAGCCCCCCCGCTCCGGGGCTCCCGGGGACATTGGCTTTAGGCTGCTTTTAACTGCTGCCACCCGACTCCGCTCCCCGGGATGGCTGTGGTCCCGTCCCTGGAGAGGGGGTGACAGCATCCGCATCTTTTGGGGGTGTCAGCGGGCCACCCCCCCCATTCCATGTGCAAGCATCCGACTGCTCTCACAGGGGCTCTGGGTCCCATCTCAGACTGTACCGAGGTTCGGGTGGAGGGAGGAGGGTGTCTGGACCCCCCGTGGCACCTTCCAACCCCAAAACCCACCCAGCAGCCTTCGGGAGCCTCCTCTCTGCCCTGCTCATGGGGAAACTGAGGCACAGTCACATCRAGATGACTTGCCTGGGGTTTTCCAGCAAGGCTCGTGGCAGGGCTGGGGCTCGAAGCGGGGCCCCGCAGCCCGTCTGTGCACACCACAGCCCAGCCCGTCTGCAAGGAGCAGGGCCTGATCCTGCTGCTGGGAGCTGCGAGTGTCGCTGGAGGCTCTCAACCCCACATGTGCACGGGGGGGACCGGAATTTTGGGGTTTTTCCCTGYGGTTTGGTGGGGAAACCGTTCAGACCCCCCATCTGTTGCTCCCTGCAGGCGTGAAGAAGAGGACTAAAGTCATCAAGAACAATGTGAACCCCGTATGGAACGAGGTGAGCGTGTCCCCGTCCCCGTGGGGACAGCCTGGGCACAGAGGATGCGGTGGGACCCGGGTGCAAGCCCAGCAAGGTGCCCCAAGCACAAGGGGCTTGCGGTGGCCCGGTGATGCCCTGGGGTTGCCACCCCCAAGGAGGGTTTGGGGCTGGTCCCCATCACGGGCAGCTTCGTATCCGAAATTCCGGGCACTGGTAGCGGAGGAGCGGGATGGAGCCAGCTCCGCACGGCCCTTTGCTCCAGCCTCTTCCCCTTTCATCAAGATCTTATCAGGGCTAAGCACGCACATTAAAAGAAGCTGTTTAAAAATATTGCAGCTCGAGGGGAAAACAAGTGTGTTTTACTCATCAGCCTGGCCCAGGGGAGGATATTTCTTCCAGCACCTTCTTCCTTCTAACCCTGACCTGTGCTTTCATAGGTCAAAATGAAAAAACAAAAGGCTTTTTGGTGAGCAAACTAACACCGTTTTGGTGCAGAAACGCTGTGTGCCAGCTCCCATCATTTTCTCCCTCGCTTGTAATCCGTGACAAGGGGAAGGCTTTTGCCTGGGGAATGTTTTTTCTGTGGGTCTACTGGGATGTTTTGCTCKGGGGACGCGCGGTGCTGAGGTTTGTGCCGAGGGGCCGGGTCGGGGCTGTTGGTGCCGTGATGGTGAAGCGGGTCTGGTGCTTTGGTCCTCCTCCGAGAGCCCCCGGCGGTGCCGGAGCTGGTCGATGCCAGTGTGAGCATCGCAGCCCTGGCCGGGCGCTGATCCTGGCTCCCCTCTCCTCCCCTCCAGGGCTTCGAGTGGGACCTGAAGGGAGCTCCCCTGGACCCGGGTGCCGAGCTCACCGTCGTCGTGAAAGACCATGAGACCGTGGGGAGAAACAGGTGGGAGAAGCGTGGGGTGCCGGGTGTGAGCCCCCTGCCCCACTCCCATCACCGGCACAGCCTGTGCACGCCCAAGGCTTTGCACAAGGGGGCTGGGGTGGGCAGCGAGGGGATTTGGGCTCTCCCCGGGCTCCGGGCGTTGCTCCCCGGCGCTTGCTGCCCTTTGCAGCGGGGGTGGCTGGTGGGAGGCGAGAGCCGCATTTCTGGGCTTCTTCACTCAGCGGCCRGGGAGAAAAACCAGCCTTGGAGGGCAGGGAGCACACAGGGACCCTTGTGCCCGCCGCCACCCCCGGGCTGCCGCACCAGCACGGCCGCCTGCCCCGGGAGCAACGCCGGCGCCGCGAGGCCCCGGTGATGGGCACTKGGCCAGGGAGGTGTGAGATGGCGGCCAAGCTCCTTTCCCGAACAYGCTTTGCCGGCGGAGCTGGGAAGGGCGGCGTTTGCAAAACAAACGACCCGGCGCGGCTTCCTTTCTCACGGCAGCTCCTGGTGCCCCTCGGTCCGGGGGCAGTGGAGGTTTCCGTACGGGGTCGGGGTCTCCCTCCTCGCAGCGGCTGCATTAGGAAGGCGGGCGACCGCAGACGGCGGTGCCATCTCCAGCCCTGGGACACCCAGCTCGGCCACCCCCTGGCAACCCGCGTCTGCGTGCTGGGCTCCTTCGGCCGGGATCGCTGCTTGCACAGGGAAAAAAATATAGGAAGTGATTTATTTTTGGGCAGCGGAGGGTGGGAACCCGCTGCCCTGCTCCGGCTGGGATGGGGAGGACGGCCCCGGCATGAAGGATCCCATTTCCAGGACTGGAGCCGATGCTGGATTMGCTCTTGCGCTTGGAGGCCAAGGGAGGTGGAAATTGGGTCCGGTCCAGCTCGGTGGCGTCGTGCGTCTCTATAAATAGCGAGGGGAGGGCGGGAGAAGGGTCCCGGCTCCCGGCGCAGGGAGATTTCATCTGCCTGCGTGGGGAGCAGCCGCTCCGGCACAACCSGCAGGGACCACGATGCTCTCGCGAGTGGTCCCCTCTCCGTCATGAAGGTTCATGGTGGATTTTTGCTTTTCCTTCCCTTGAGAGAAAATACCAGCCTACCGCTCCGCACGGGCGCTGCGACGCCCAAACGGGGCAATTAACAGTGATGGGCAATTAACGCCCTGTCTCAGCTGCTGTTGCTGTCTGAAATCACAGAATGGTTTTGGTTGGAAGGGACCTTCGAAGATCATCTAGTCCAACCCCCCTGCCATGGGCAGGGACATCTTTCTCTAGATCAGGTTGCTCAAAGCCCCGTCCAACCTGACCTCAAACACTTCCAGGGTTGAGGCATCCACAACTTCTCCAGGCAACCTGGTCCAGTGTCGCACAACCCTCATCGTAAAACATGCCTTCCTTATGTCCAACCTAACCCTACCMTCTTTCAGTTTAAARCCATTCCCCCTTGTCCTGTCACTACAGGCCCTGGTAAAAAGTCTCTCTCCATCTTTCTTACAAGCCCCCTTTAAGTACTGAAAGGCCGCAATAAGGTCTCCCTGGAGCCTTCTCTTCTCCAGGCTGAACAACCCCAACTCTCTCAGCCTKTCCTCATAGCAGAGGTGTTCCATCCCCCTGATCATTTTCGTGGCTTCCTCTGGACCCGCTCCAACAGGTCCATGTCTTTCCTGTGCTGAGGACCCCAGAGCTGGACGCAGTACTGCAGGGGGGGTCTCACCAGAGCAGAGTAAAGGTGCAGAATCCCCTCCCTCGACCTGCTGGCCACGCTGCTTTGGATGCAGCCCAGGAGACGGTTGGCCTTCTGGGCTGCGAGCGCACATTGCCGGCTCGTGTCCAGCTTTTCATCCACCAGTACCCCCAAGTCCTTCTCGGCAGGGCTGCTCTCAATCCCTTCATCCCCCAGCCTGTATTGATACCGGGGGTTGCCCTGACCCAGGTGCAGGACCTTGCACTTGGCCTTCTTGAACCTCATGAGGTTCACACGGGCCCGCTTCTCCAGCTTGTCCAGGTCCCTCTGGATGGCATCCTGTCCCTCGAGTGAATCACCTGCACCACTCAGCTTGGTGTCATCTGCAAAGTTGCTGAGGGTGCACTCAGTCCCCCTCAGTCCTGCAATGATGAAGATAAAATAGTATTGGTCCCGGTACAGACCCTTGAGGAACACCACTCATTTCTGGTTTCCACTTGGGTGTTGAGCCGTTGACTGTAACTCTGTGGATGTGACCATCCAGCCAGTTCCTTATCCATCAAACCCATATCTCTCCAATTTAGAGTTATGAATGTTGTTGAAGACTGTACCAAAGGCCTTACAGAAGTCCGAGTAGATGACATCCGTAGCTCTTCCCTTGTCCACTGATGCAGTCACTCTGTCGTAGAAGGCCACCGGATTAGTCAGGCACAATTTGCCCGTGGTGAAGGCACATTGGCTGTCTCTAATCACCTCCCTGCCTTCCATATGTTTTGACGTCTTCCAGGAGGATCTGCTCCATGATTTCATTGCGCTGTTAGGACAGCACAAAGCGGTTTGAGAGCTTTCCTGGCTCTGGGTGGGGAGGAGTTGGGCAGCAACACTGGACCTGCTCCCCGGCCAGCCCTGGTCCATGGGGGAACTGGTGCTGCTGGCCAGGGTGGGAGGTGACACGGCGCAGGAGGGGTTAACCAGAACCCGAGCACCAGGGAGATGCTGAAACTCGATARGGAAAAATCAGTTTTCTGGTGGTTTAAAATCACAAAGACCAGCCTTGGCTGCCAGCTCTGATCTCATCCACCTCCAGTGGAACCCCCAACCCCTTGTGTCTCCATTTTCTCCGTTGGCAAAAAAAAATCCATCAGCGCTTCGGTTTATGGCTCCTGGTTCCTCAGCGTGGACTTTTAGGTGCTTTTCCTTGATAAAAAGCTCGCCCTGGTTGTCTCACTGGGGCTGGGTCTGAGTCACCCGGCGTCCCCCCCTGTCCTCCGGGTCGGTCGCTGGTCCCTGAGTTTGCACCAGCCGCGGCTCCTCGGCCCCTTCCCCTGCTGATGTCCCTGTTGCTCTTCACCCCCAGGTTTTTGGGAGAAGCCCGCGTGCCCCTGCGAGATGTCCTCTCCTCCCCCAGCCTGGCGGCCTCCTACAACCTCCCCTTGCTGGACACCAAGAAGCAGAGCACTGGGGTGAGTCCCTGCGCAGGGACCAGTTTGAGCAATGTCCCTGCCAGTTGCAGCTTCCTGTTGGAGACCAGTACGAGCAATGTCCCTGCTGGCTGCAGCTCCCAGTTTGAGACCAGTTTGAGCAATGTCCCTGCCAGCTGCAGCTCCCAGTTTGAGACCAGTTTGAGCAGTGTCCCTGCCAGTTGCAGCTTCCTGTTGGAGACCAGTACGAGCAATGTCCCTGCTGGCTGCATCTCCCAGTTTGAGACCAGTCTGAGCGATGTCCGTGCTAGTTGCAGCTCCCAGTTGGAGACTAGTTTAAGCAATGTGCCTGCCAGTTGCATCTCCCACTTTGAGCTCAATTTAAGCAATATCCCTGCCAGTTGCATCTCCCAGTTTGAGACCAGTCTGAGCGATGTCCGTGCTAGTTGCAGCTCCCAGTTGGAGACCAGTTTAAGCAATGTCCCTGCCAGTTGCAGAACATTGTGGGTGGCACTGGCACTGAGGCTGAGGCCCTGGGAGAGCATTTCTGGATGCCTGTATAACGAATATTTCCTTTTTTCCAGGCTTTCCTCATCCTGCAAGTGTCCTACATCCCCCCGCCGGGAGCTGCCCCCCTGTTCCCCCCTCCGGCCCCTCCTGAGCCGGCACCGGCTGCTGCTGAGCCCGACGCGGTCACCGGTAACCAGAAACCTTTGCGTGTAGCACGGGGGGGGACATGTCCCCCCTGTAGCATCATGGTTTTTTGCAGCTAGACCCCTCACCCTGTGGTCCCACAACGCCCAGCCCCGTGTTGCTCATATCCTCCGTCTCCTTTCTCGCCCTGYGCAGAGACAGCCGGAGAGGAGGAGACGGAGGATCAGGCGGTGACGGGGGATGAGACAGAGCCCTCCTCCTCCTCGGGGCCGCCGGGGTCCGAGCCCCCCTCGCTGCCCCGCAAGCCCCCCGTGCACCACATCCAGGGGGTGAAGCGGAGGAGGAGCTCACCCAAAAAGCCTCTATCCAACAAGCCGCAGGACTTCCAGGTGAGATGAGGCTGGTGGGGATGAGCCGCTCTCCTGAACTCACCTCCCCAAGGCCCCCCAAGCTGTCCCTGTGGGGGGTTTATCACCTGAGAGGTGCCCCCCGAGGTGCCCATCCCAGGGTAGGACCAACCCCAGTCACCCACTGCCCTCTCCTCCCTCCCATCCCAGATCAGGGTGAGGGTCATTGAGGGCCGGCAGCTCCCCGGCGTCAACATCAGGCCCGTGGTGAAGGTGACAGCCGCCGGGCAGACCAAGAGGACGAGGATACGCAAAGGCAACAGCCCCTTCTTTGATGAGGTGAGGGGGGGTCCCTGCTCCGAGTGTGCCTGGGGGCACCGGGAAAGGCTCGGGAGTGTTATGGGTTGGGGTCCTGAGTGATGGAAATCCTGGTGCAGCCCAGAGGCTGGGATGTGGCGATGGGGACCGCAATGGGAGAGAAGCTCAAACAGCAGCAGGAAGCCGCAGCGAGCCCTTCGGCAGGTCCAGCATCCCCTGCCTTCATGCAGGGCTCATCTTGGTCACCTTCCCCAGGTGACTTATGTGTCCCAGAGCTGCCGGTAGCATCCTGGTGGCATGTSCTGGGCAGGGGTGGGCAACGCAGCCGGGCGTGCAGGATGGGTACGCTTGGACAGCCTTAGGTGACTTGTCCCCAACCCTGTCTCCAAAGCGGATGCTTCAAGCCTGCCTTTTGGGATGTCCCCAAAGCCTGCTTCAACCTGGCCCTGTGCTTTATTTGGAGACCCCCAGGAGAGCTGGTCTGGATGTGCTTTTGCAAACCAGCCCAGCAAAAGCAAATTGGAGGACGTTGCTCACCAAAGTCACCCAGCACAGCGCCTTCGGGAGGCTGTTGCTATTAACAGGGTTGGGTCTCGCCTAACAGGAGGGGAAGAGGCTCCAGCCTGCGGAGTTGGGGGTATGGAGGGGCTGGGAGGTGCGAACGTGCCCTGGGGGGAGGCTGGGGCAGACCTCCGCCTCGCACCCTTGCCCCTCTTTCCTACAGACCTTCTTCTTCAACGTCTTCGAGTCGCCGGCCGAGTTGTTCGATGCGCCCATCTTCATCACGGTGAGCTTCGGCAAACATCAGCCCTGCCCCTCGGGAGGGCTGGGGCGATGCTCGGGGCCGTCGCCCTGTCCCCCTCCCCGCAGCGCCCAGGGAAACGTTCCCCTTTTTCCCAGGAGGGCGTGTGGGGGGGTCCTCCACCCTGGGAGGGTTTGGGCTGGATTTACCTTTTTTCCTTATTTTCATTCCACAGGTTGTGGACTCTCGGTCTTTCCGGACGGACTCAGTGATCGGGGAGTTTCGGGTACGGCTGCCCTCTCTCCTCTTCCCCCCTGTTTTCCGCCACGCTGACCCACGGGGTGAACGCTGGTGTTTCTTTTTCGTTTTGTTGCACAGATGGACGTCGAGACCATTTACTCCGAGCCAAGTGAGCCCAGCGGGTGGTCGGGGTCTGGGCCAGGGTCACCTCCCGTGGCTGGGGGGGGTTGCTCTGGGAAACCCTTTTTTTGGGGACAAATGTTGGGGAAATGCACATACACATCACAGCTCCCCCATATACGAACCCAGACGTGTCCCTATATCCACCATCACCACCCATTTCTCTTCCCTTTCCCAAGACGTATGTCCTTGAGGCTTTCAGATCATTGTGCCACCGGCTCGCTGGCAGAAAGCCCCCCCAGCGCAGCCCAGCTCACTTTTTTTTGTCTTGAGTCTGGCTCATTATTTTATCTTTTATCTGTTATTTTATCTCAAAGAAGATAAAATAATGCTTATAAAAAATTTCCTACCCTAATCACTGCAGAGAAAAGCTTGCTAACTTTAGCTGTAAAGAGTTAAGACCTACAAGGCAAATCCCTTAACAACATGCTTTAACTTTTGGTCAGCCCTGAACTGGTCAGRCAGTTGGACTAGATGATTGTTGTAGGTCCCTTCCAGCTGAAATAGTCTATTCCATTCCATTCCATTCCATTCCATATAAAAGGAATGTAATATTTATTATAAAAAACCCCACCTAACAGCATCCTTGAAGCCATCTCCCTGTGTGTCTGAGGACCAGCACATGGGTCTCAATCTTTTTTCTCCCCTAGAACATGCTTTTCTCAGGAAATGGCTGTTGCTCTCTGACCCGGAGGACTTCTCCGTGGGGGCCAAGGGCTATCTGAAAGTCAGCCTGTTCGTGCTGGGGCCTGGAGATGAAGCTCCTGTGAGTATCACCCCGGCCGCGATGAGGGGACCTTCCAACCGTGGTGCTCCACCTCCCTGGGCCATCAAACCCACACCTATTCCCTGGGAAGCTGCAGCTTTGATCTTCGTTTTGGGGGCAAGGTGCTGGATTTCGGGGTTTTGCTGCTCATTTCAGGACTTTTGGGAAGCTTGGTCGTGTTTTCCTCTTATCCTTTGTTCTGCAGCTGGAAAAGAAGGAGGTCTCTGAAGACAAGGAAGACATCGAGGGCAACCTCCTGCGCCCCACCGGGGTCACCCTGAGAGGGGCTCACTTCTGCCTGAAAATCTTCAAAGCCGAAGACTTGCCCCAGAGTAAGTGTTTCCTTTGCTGGGTTGGAGCACGCCGGATCCAGCCCTTGGCATTGCAGCGGGTTGCAACGTGCTGGAGAGGAATAAGGGCACAGATAAGGAAACTTTATCCATAGCCTTGGTTCAAAGTCCTTGCAGATATTGGTCAGTCATAATGTACTGGGAGATAAGTCTCTTACTGGTGCAAAATGGTTTTACCCTCCTGCTCCTCCCCACCTGGAGATGTGCAGCCCGCCCGGTGGGACAGCCTGCCCGGAAAGCTGGGGCCATCCGGACGCTGCGTGCTTCCGTGAGCTTTCAGCATCTCCTTCCCCTCCCAGTGGATGATGCCGTCATGGACAACGTCAGGCAGATCTTCGGCTTCGAGAGCAACAAGAAGAACCTGGTCGATCCCTTCGTGGAAGTCAGCTTTGCGGGCAAGACGGTGAGCGGCCGGAGCAGGGCAGCCCCCCCAGTCCCTGGGCTGGGACGGCAGCCATGCATGGGGGAAATTTGGTCCCAGTATGGGGAAAATTTGGTCTTTTGCTTTGCTGGAGCATTTGCAAATGTCCCATCAGTCCTTGTCACATTCTGTCTTCTTTCCCTCTGCATTGCAATGTCCTGCAGTCCAGCCGCTGTCCCCAGCCCTGTCCCCATGTGCATGGCACGCTTGGAGCCCGGCGTGCCGGGCTGCACCGGAGTAATTTCTTCGCTGGGCTCTTCGTGGTGCTGTTGCATTAAAAATGGGGATGGAGAGGCTGAGCTCCTGGGGGAGGGGGGATAGTGCAGCAGCGGAGGATCGTGCTGCTCTTCTTGGCGCTGCCTGAAGTGAGCGGCTGGCTGTCCCCACGCCACCGAATGTCCCCCYGGGACCAGCCAGGGTGTGGAGGTGGCTCCGGTGGCTTTGCAGAGCCCCATCCTGCTCCCTTTGCCGCCGGGTCACCTCCAGTGCCTTCACCAAGCAATATACCCGCCAGCTGCCACTTGTCTTTAGATTCGCAGCAGCACTAAAGGGCTGAAAGTCTCCCCTGCCCATAAATCTTCCCCTGGGGACAGTGCCCGGGGGGGGACAGGCTTGAGACATTATTCTGAGCAACCACAGTGGGAAGAGGGTGAGTTTCTGGTGGTCCCAGGGGGACGTGATCCCCGAGCAGCCCATGGCATCCTCTGCCTCCTGCACAGAGGGGTTTACTCAGGCGATGCAGAGCCCCAGCAGGCCACCTGTCGAATGGGGTCCGTATTTTGGGGAACCTGAGACTTTCCAGCTCCGTGGACGGGGCGTGCGGCAGCCTTGCTTTGCTGAAGTGCAGCCGTCAGCTGCAAGTGCTGGGGCTGCACTGACTTTTCATCCCCTATCTCGCACCTCCAGCTCTACTCGAGGATCCTGGAGAAGAACGCCAACCCGCAGTGGAACCAGCGCCTGACACTGCCGGCGATGGTGAGCGCGGGTGCCCGCCGCGGCCCCTCGCCTGCCCAACCCCACCGCCACTCACTGCTCCTCTCTCTGCCTCTTTTCCCAGTTCCCTTCCATGTGCGAGAAGATGAGGATCCGGGTGACCGACTGGTGAGCGGAGAGGGGACTCACTGGGGGAGCTGAGCTGGAGGAGTGGGACGGGCAAACCCCCCCGCTCCACGGTGTGACGGCATCACGGGTTGTGTTGCAGGGACCGTCTGACGCACAACGATATCATCGGCACCGCCTACCTCTGCATGTCCAAGATCTCGGCCCCCGGCGGGGAGCTGGAGGGTAAGGGGGGGACAGCAGGGTGGGATTTTGGGTACATGGCTGCAGAGGAGCACTGCATGCTCGTGGCTGGAGGTTGGTGTTGGCTTGGAGGATGTCACAGCCATGATGGTCCCTGCCAAGTCACCGGTGCTGGGGGAGACACGGGACAGGGACAGTTCCTCCGTCCTGCGGTCTGTTTTCTGGTTGGACCTGACCTCTCCTGGTTTGTGGTTTTGAAGATCTTCAGGTCCTCCCAGGGGTGTTGGGAAGGGAGGTTGCAGGACCGTGGTGCGCCGGAGGTTTTGCTTCCTCTTTTCATTGCTGCGCGGAGGTGGCTGCGGTCCCCTGTGGGGTTGGTGACAAGCAGCACTGTCACCGGTGCTGGAAGATGCCACGTCCCACCTGTGCGTGCCCCCGCTAGTGGCTCCTCCTTAGGTGGTGTTTAGGGACTGTCGTGTGGTGGGATGGGGGTTCAGGTCCAGCTTGTGCTGAGGGTGTTGTTTCAAGTCCCAGGGGCTTTCCGAAGCGAAGGACCACTGCAGAGGTGCTGGCAGGGRTTGGCTGGGTGACACTGACTGTGTCACCCGTGCCAAGCGGGAGGGCAGGGAGCTGCGACACTCTTGTGGGGCTGCCGAGAGCCACAGCAGGGCCAGGAGCAGAGGCTGCCCTAACCTGCATGAGCATCTCCTGCTGCTAACGAGCTTCGGTGGCATCTGCGGCCCCATCGGGACTCCCCTCGCTCTGCTCCCTTTGCTTTGTGCATCTCTGAGACTCTTGGGTGCCCTGCAAACCCCTGCCTCATCACGAGCATCCCCACGCCATAGGGGCTGGAGCCCGGTGCAAAGCTGCAGCCGCGTGTCCTGCTGCCTGGCTGTGCGTGCAGGGTACGGAGTTGGGGTGCAGCACTGTTCTCCACCAGCGTGCTTGTGTGTCCAGCCCCCATCTTCCCCAGATAAAGTGCAGCTCCTGGGCTGGTCTGGAGAGAGAGAGAGAGAGGCCGGGGAGGGAGGAGGAGACTGGCACATCCCATCCCACCACTGAGACCTGCTGGCTCCCAAGGAGGCGCCGGGGAACCGCGGCTCCCACCCACCCCATCCAACTTTTGCAACATGTAGAGCATCTTTCAGGGATTCTCAAATCCTCCTGTTTCACCCCAATCCCACAGCCTCCGGGGAGGGTGATAGGGCTATTTAACAACCTCCTCCTTTCTCTCTCTGTCTCTCCAGTGTCTTTTGGCACCAAAAGCCCAATGAGAGCGTCCACCCTCGTTTCCATAACCCTCCATCCTCCCCTCGCGCTCTTCTGCCAGCCTTTCCTAAACTCTCTCCATTTCTTTGTGCCTCAGATGAGTTTCCTGCTCTTGAGAAGCCTCTGAAAGCCGCAGACCGTACGTCCCCTTAGCCTCTCGGTTTGCAATCACCGCTTGGTAATTGTTTTGCTGGTTCAGCTGCCGTCAGGGCTGGAGCGCTGGCTGGAGCTGGGGGAGCATCGGCTGCATCCTGCCTGGGCACCTTGGTGGGAAGAGGGGACGGCTCYAGCACGGCCTCCCCCTGCCCCACGGGAGCAGGGAAAGGGCTCCACTGCCCTTCCCCACAGCGGGTTTGGGGTGTCCATGTTGGGCAGCGATGTCTTCATGGTCTAGTGTGTGTTGCGTGCTGAGCCAGCTGTGCACAGGGAGCAGCCAGCTCGGGCGCTCAGAACAGGACCCTGCAAATTATTTTTGCCCCTTTGCTGCTCCTTCTGCTCGAGGTTTCATAAAAATGAGCCATTCTCTTCTGAGCACTCTCTTACTGCCTTAAGGGGAGCATGGGGCCAGCTCCTTGGCTGGTGTAAATCCCCTAYGCTGGTTCACACCAGCAAAGCGATGCTCTCCTTCTCTGGGGACCCTTCCCGGGACCGGGAAGCTCTGTGCCCCCAGCACAGCCCCACACCCACCTTGTCTTTCTCCTGCAAAAAGGTAAGCGGTCGTAGAACTCAAAGGGGGTGAAAAACTGCAGCATTTTGATGGCCTCCAGCTGCATGCATGTGGTCCCCATGGTCCTGCAGCGAAGCCCTGCGGGACACGTCCCCGAGGTGCCTTCAGGATTCTCTAACGGCTCTTTTCCCCTGCGGTCCCCAGCGGACGATGGGCTCGGGTTCCTGCCGACCTTCGGTCCCTGCTATATCAACCTCTACGGCAGCCCCYGGGAGTTCACCGGCTTCCCCGACCCTTACGAGACGCTCAATTTAGGAAAGGTGATGTCGGCTTCTTTCCAGCACAACCTAAACTAAACTACCACCCCTCCTTGCCAAAAGAAAGCTGCTATTAACCCAAACTGGCTTTGTTATTAGGAGCCTGCACTGCGTTTTCTGYCCCTGGCTATTCCCGCTGGCTAAACACCTCCCGATATTGCTCTGCTGCCCAAACGCTCTCTACCTTCGAAGTGCTTGCAGAAATACTTTGCCTGATCTCACTCCTCTGCAATGAAGCCCACTGAAAGCAAAGGCAGAGCTCACCTGCGGGGAGGGGGCACCGGGGTCCTGACGCCTGTCCCTGGTCTACCCCAAGGGCGAGGGAGTCGCGTATCGTGGCAGGATGCTGGTGGAGCTGGAGACCAAACTGGTGGAGCACGTGGAGCAGAAGGTGGAGGACATTTCCGCAGATGACATCCTGCGAGTGGAGGTAACGGGGTCTCCGTGGGGTATCTGAACCTGTGGGCTCTGGGGTCGGCTCTCTGGTGGCACGGCATGTGGGGCGCTAGGGAAGGTGTTGGTCCTGGGTGGGTGATGTCCCGTGAGCGGTGGYGTGGTCGGTGGGCTCCTGGGGGGTGTCTCCTGCTGTGTTTCCATCCCAAGGTGTCCAGCTTGCTCCATCTGAGCTGCTGCRTGGTAAAGAGCAGACCATGGTGAACATGGAGGGGGGGGAGATTTGCTTCAACAGGACCCCAGTCCCAACTCGAGCGCTATYGCAGATGTGCTCCTTTTGCTCGTTTCTTCAGGTTTAAACTGCATTTTTTATGGAAAGTTCTAGCCTTCTCCTTTGTCAGGTTTTTCCTAAATATCTCACCCAAAATTCCCTTGCTGCAACATATGCTTTTCTTCCCTGCAATAAACTTTTCCATCTTGGAGGCCTCGCTGAGCTGGTGTGTGCCGGGGTAGTGGAGGGTCTGCGTGTCACAGAGCGGTGGTGGTGTCTCCTCTATGGACATGGTCCTATGCCTGTTGCAGAAGTACCTGCGCCGTCGTAAGTACTCCCTCTTCGCTGCCTTCTACTCGGCCACCATGCTCCAAGACGTGGATGACGCCATCCAGTTTGAAGTCAGCATTGGCAACTACGGCAACAAATTTGACAACACCTGCCTGCCCTTGGCCTCCACCACCCAGTACAGCCGGGCCGTCTTTGATGGTGAGCAACACGGGGGTGACCGAGCACTGGGATGGGCTGCCCAGGGAGGGTGTGGAGTCACCATCCTTGGAGATATTCAAAACCCGACTGGACGTGGTCCTGGACAACCTGCTCAAGGTGACCCTGCTTGAGCAGGGGTTGGACCAGATGACCTCCAGAGGTCCTTGCCCGCCTCAACCATGCAGTGAAGGGGGAATATGTGACTGGGGAGTAGCAGGGAAGCCAGGGCTACTTCTCTCAGCTCTGTGCTGGCTTGAAGTGGTTTTTGGGCAGCACCTCAGCACTAAGAGTGCCCGTTTCTCTTCAAGGAAGAGCCAGTGCTTTGGGGTGGCCTTTCCCCGGCTCCTGTGGGGCTCTCACTCTGGCGTGAGATGTCCTCACCCCACCGGGGTTGTTCTGCTGGTTTCTGACCTCACTGCTCTGCAGGAGCTGCTGCGGCCGTGGAGGTTGATGCACATTCCTTTGGACCTCAGTGCGCGTTGCTTTGTTGCACATGGGTTTGGGGAACATAATTCCCATCCTCTTGCTCCAAAAAAGCCCCAGAAATGGGCTTCTCCCCAAGGCCAAATGCTGCACTGCTCCCCTTCATCTCACTCCTCCAGTCCTGAGGAGTGGGGTCCCCCCTCACCCCAATATCACAAGCTCACCAGTGTGCTGTGTCCTCCAGGTTGTCAGTATTACTACCTGCCCTGGGGCAATGTGAAGCCCGTGGTGGTGTTGTCATCCTACTGGGAAGATATCAGCTATCGGACTGATGCCCAAAACCTTCTCCACCATGCAGCAGACAGGCTGGTGAGTGCCACGGTGGCAAGGAGCATTGTCCACCTCCTTTTGGCACCCTGCCTGGGGGGACAGGGAGGGGACAGAGGCCATCTCCAGGCTGGGTCAGGTTTGGGATTTGATGACTCTTGTGCTGTGGAGGGGAAATCTGTCGGCATCCCAGCTCAGCGCGTGGAGTGATGGAGGGAAAGGAACCACCCTCATCCCCACTGGGGTGACAGTGGGGTGTGAATGCAGTGCTTTGCCGTGCCACCCACCTGCCTACTGATGCAGGCGCAGGAGGCAAGGACCTTCTTTCAGGTCCTGAGCTATTTATGGGATTTCTTGTTGTATTTCACTGTTGTTTCCCCTGGAGCTCCAACAGGAGCAAAACCAGAGGTGCAGAGCCCTGGTGAGACCCAGGCTGGAGTTTCTGATCACGGGGAGCAGCCCCAGGCACTCGCTGGGAGGGTCCTGGACGTGGGGTGGATCAGGGCGCCGGGGGGTTCCCCACTGTGCAGCTCCTCTTCCCCACCTATCGTGCAGGAAGCAAACCTGGAGAAGGTCCAACTTGCTTTCAAGGCCAACCGCTCGCCGAGTGAGCTGGATGCCCTGGGTGCCCAGCTGATGGATGACATCATTGCCGACTGCAGGTATTTTCTGCCAGTTTTGAATGTGAGCCTTTTCATGCCGTTTATTGCGAGAGCACTTATTTATCTTGGAAAGGACGACTTCTTCCCCCCCCCC